>OZ005735.1:69148353-69698353 GCA_963930755.1 Eudasyphora cyanicolor | reverse complement strand
TATCAAAATAATTTTTGGCAAATTTTAGTGTAATGCAATTTTGGCTATATGTGGGTTATTGTAGAAGATTCATTTATTTTCAACAAGTTTTCTAAAAATACGTGCAAATTGAATGAAAATACCAAAAATATTAACGTATATCGTATGATGTTAGACCATTGAAGAATTTTTCACATGGTGGTTTGTGTTCAGAAATTCGAAATATGCGCGACAATATGCACAAAATTATTTTCAATGGCCATCTCTACATATCTACCATATCTACTACGTATTTTGTAACTTATTGGTAATGCATTATTCAAGTACTTAAAATCGTGAAAACATAAGCACATATTTATGTGGTATGCCTATGCTACAAATAAGTACTTATTATACTACTTTATTGTATGCTTTTGGGAAGTACTTCCCTCCAATGACATCCCCATGTTAAAATAATGAGAAAAGTGGCTAAATAATAAGTACTTACCATTATCGAACTTTGCTTACTCGTCGGATTATTTGGTAATGAGAAATTTTGCTGGGTAGGTTGTTGACTGAGAAATCCAGAATTTGCCGGCCCATTAAGAGCTTCGAGCGCTTTAAACCACCTGGAACATGCTGCATTGTCCTAGCAGAAATGCCGAGAAAGTTGAAGTAGATTATACCCTGGCTGGAGTAAATGTACGAAGTTTGTGTCAGGCTCTCATATATCCCCAGTCGATGGAAGGATACCAAAGTGGTATTTATACCCAAAGTGGGATATATATCGCACACTAGGCCAAAAGACTTCCGACCAATTAGCCTATCCTCCCTTCTATTGAAAGGTGTGAAAAGACTTTTAGATTATTTCATTTGAGAAAACCTGGATACAAAACTCCTGTCGGAGAATCAAAAGTCTACCCTCAGTTCAAGGAATTTAATATGGTCAGGTTTCCTGCCATAGAAGGGGCTTTCAACAACATTCACTCAGATGCGGTAATTGCGGCGCTGCCACTTCTAACGGTGAATTTTATCTTGATTAGATTAAACCAAAGTCTGCTTAATAGAAGACGCGTAACAGCAAGTCTTGGGTCCACAACTGTAACAAAGTTTGTGAACAAAGCGACCCCACAAGGAGAAGACTGTTTCCAATAATTTGGAACTTACACGCTGAAAAAAAAAACGCTTCTGTAGTATATTGTCCCAAACATATACGGCTTGAAACATATATATGTGTACTCTAAACATATAATATTTGGTACACACCAAAATTACATATTTGGGAAGAAGTTGTTCTAAACAAATCTTTGTTAAAATCCCAATATGTGTTTATTTTCTACTATTTTTTTCGAAACTTATTTGCATTAAGGTACTCAGAAAATACCAAAATTGTGTTAAGTTGTTCAGTAATCCAAAGTAAATTTTTAAAAATTTTTCATGTTCGTAAAAATAATAAATAATAATAATTGAAATCGTATATAAAGAAATAAATTACTTGGAGGATTGACAACTAATGATGGCTTGGAAAACTCCGAAATTTTAAATGATTGATTTAAACAGAACTTAATGCTGCATTTGATATCATAACTGGGAGGTTCAATCAAAACCAAGAAAAATTAAAATTGAAATTTGAAAAATTCAACAAAAGTTTTGAAAATCTTTTTAAAATAAAATATATTAAGAGAAATTCCTAGACAATAACTTTATTTGTATTTAAGCACATATTTTATTTGAGAAATTTAGTTGGCAAATATTATATGTTGTAACCTATTAATATACTAGTTTCAAATATATTTTATTGATTTTCAAATAAAATTTATTTGCTCAGAAATACATAATATTTAAAAAATTGTGTTACAAACGTATTTTCCTTCGATTCAAACATATCAAAAAGGGCGATTTTGCCCCGTGTATCGATGAGTGGAATCCTGTTAGATCTAGAACGTTGTGGCTGCAAAGTCGTGGCATATGCGGATGACGTGGCAATCGTATTAACTGGCAAATTCTTCGACGACTCAGGGTGGCTCTGAACATATTGGCTAGATGGGCCAGAAGCAGCAGTTTGGCCATTGACCATAACAAGACAGAATTGGTTCCCTTTCCCAGGAAGAATAATATCTCACATGTGGAACCTCCTCGGATAAATGGAACAGAGCTAGCCTTTTCTGAAGGTGCAAAATTTTTAGGAATAATTCTAGATGGGAAATTGTTACTCGGAGTTAATGTACTGGAACGTGTAAGGAAGGCCAACGTCGACTTATATTCCTGCAGAAAGGCTGTAGGGTCTGGGCCTCTTTTAAAATCGTTCATTGGATAAATACACGCTGAAAAAAAATCACTTCTGTAGTATATTGTTCCAAACATATTATGCTGGAAACATACAAATGTTTAGCGTACACTCCAAATATATAATATTTGACACTCACAAATATTATATGTTTGTGAGGATGTTGTTCTAAACAAAATTATGTTTTCATCATACACTGAAAAAAATTTTTCATAAAATTAAAGAATGGATCCAAAGACATCATTAGTTTTTAAAATAAGTACATTTAGTACTTAAAATATAGATAATTTCAATAATATTAATTTTAAGTAAAAGTTCTTAATATTAAGTACAAAATGTACTTATTTTAAAGACTAAGGACGTCGTTGGAGCATTTCTTTAATTTTATGACAATTTTTTTCAGTGTAATATTTTTTTATTTGGAAATAATATTTCCAAAACAATGATACATTTGTATTTAAGTATTTTGGCAATGTATCGATGCCTCAATTTAAAGGAAAGTTTTCAATTTTGTAGAAATTTAAGGTTTAATTTTTTAGAAATTTTATATGTTCGAAAAATTATATGAAAATGTATATCATATAATCTTGGGTAACAACTAATAGCATTTATGGATTGACAATTGCACTATTTATAAATTAAAAATTAGTACTGCAAAACAAAAGAAAATGCTGCTTACGACAGTTTTACCTATAAAGAATAACACAAAATCTAGGACAAAATAAAATTAAAATTTGCCAAAGTCAACAATGTTTTAATATTTTTTAAATACAGTGTATTTGGATTAATTCATAAACAATATCTTTGTTTGTTTGTAAAAACATATTTTATTTGTGACAGTAAGTTCGCAAATATATTTTGTTGTACTATATTAATATATGCGTTCCAAACAAAATTCCTTTATTTTCAAATAAAATGTATTTGTTCAAAAATATATAATATTTAAAAATGTTGGTTTCAAGTATATTTTCTTTGAATTCAAACATATCAAAAATGGCGATTTTCTTCCGTGTATGTTAGTAGTTCGTCCAATACTGTTTTACGGCATTGTGGAATGGTGGACGGCAACTGACAAACTAACCTTCACCAACCTACTATCAAAGGTTGCCTATGCATAAGCGGAGCCTTAAGGACTACCGCGACTGAGTCCCTACAAGCCATACCCCATACACTGCCGATAAATATTGTGGCGAGAGAAGTTGTAACCAGAGAGGCACTAAAATTGAACTGCTTATCAATGTGGAGGTCTGCTTAAGAACTACGGACACACGAGGGTATCAACGTGTAGTGCTATGGTAACCGATCGAGTGGACTATAGGTATATACCAACGGTGTACACCTTTAGAGCAACTCCATTACTTTGATACTAGCCAGAATGAATGGGTTGACAGAATACCAGATAATAGAACCCATCTCCACTTCTACGAAGAACGTAGTCTGAATATAGCTCACAGACCACAAGATAACTGCAGTGTCTATCAAGCCGAAATAATGGCAATGGGATGTCGCAAAGAGGCTGAGTAGTAACCGACACTGGCATTGCAATTTACATGGACAGCCAGGCTGTCATCAGTTCTCTGTAGCCCACATCCCTAAATTCACGCAGAGTCCTCGACTGCTGCGGATCTCTTTACGAGATGGCTTAGCAGTTTAACATAAACCTCATATGGGTACCTGGGCATAGGGATATCCAGGGGAACTGCAAAGCCGATTAACTTGCTAGGAAATGGTCGACATTACAAATTCTTGAAGAATTTTCATATATTGTTGTGCGCATGAAAGCTATGGCTTAGAAAAGAGGCAGTCCAACAAAAGAGGGACATAAATCGGTACCTGTAGGGTAGGTAGACAAATCTGGCCGAGATATGTCGTGAGAAGGTGAAAATGTCTCCTCGCCCCAGAGAGGGAAAGATTGTCGACGTTAGTTTCAATTGGGAATTCACTCCAATGACTACTGCAGAAGCTGTGGATATGAGGAAAAGTGGAGAGCATTGAGCACTTGGCATGCGACTGTCCCGCTTTGAGTAAACGACGTCTGGGCATACTGGGTTCGGCATTTCTAGGCAGTCTAACAGATCTTTCCGGCACCGATATTCGCACTATCGATAACTAAAAAATGGTTGACACCCTAACTTAAACCTAAAACTGCCAAACTATCTATTTGTTATAAAGGCAATAATTCGACCTTTTTAAATAAAGATAGACAGGAAGTATCCGGATGTCACGTTCGCTACAGACTCGCTCTCAGAAGAAAATATCGGGTAAAATGTACTGGACGACCACTCATATCAACATTTTATAGAGTACGAACTCACTGAAAAAATACCTACACCTGCCGCCCACAGAAATGTGAGGAAGATAAAGTGGCACCTGCATGAGAGATAATAAAAAAGTCATCAATCCTGCTGTACGAATCCTTCAAAATTGCTGTACGAAACGAATGATAATGTCGATCCGGATAATCTGGTCGACCACATAACAAAATTCGTCAATAGTTCCCTTGAAGAAGCTTGTCCAAAAACAGGGTTCCAGGTTAAACCACAATAGTTGACTTCTGAGCTACAGTCTAGGAAAAGATCTGTAACAGGCTATTCAGTCCGAAATATACTGGGGTCACTAATAACCGGGATCTTTAAGATGTACCTTAAGAAAGCAAAGAAAGAGATGAAGAAGTTCTCAGACGCCGAATACTGAGTAAAATACTATACACAACATCCTCTGCAGTGGACTATCTGCAAGACTAGGATAACAATTGGGCAAAAATAGAGAGCAGTCACTACAGGTCTGCTCGATACACATTTCTCGGGGAACTCCCTGACAGAACTCAAAGAACATCAGAGTAAGCTGGGTGACTAACAGCTTTAAGTCATACAATTCACCTTGTCATGATGTCGTTTCTTCAATAAAAATGCTGAAAATGATTAAGTATATCATCCCCTGGCTGGAAAAGATATATATAAATGATGCATCAAGCTCTCATATATCCCTTAAAGATTGAACCGGGAAATATATATCATAAACTAGGCGAAAGGACTTCAGGCCAATTAGTCTATCCTCGTTCCTTTGGAAAGGTCTGGAATGGCTTTTAGATTCATTCATTAGAGAAAACCTAGATACAAAACGTTTGTTGGGAAACAGTATACAGAATGAGCCCTGCATGAAAAGGAATTCACTGTGGTGGTCTTTTTTTAATATTGAAGGGGCTTTAAACAACATTCACTCAGATGCGGATAATGCAGCGCCGCATTATGCCTCTGTTTGTAAACAGAGGCATACCACAAGGAGGAGTACTATGTCCACTAATTTCGAATTTAGTGGTGAACGGAATCCTTTAAGATCCAGAACGTTGTGGCGTCAAAGTAGTGGCTTATGCGGCCAACGTTACATTGGCAGTAACTGGCAAAATTTCCTAACGTTCTCAGACATATTACACAGGTAGCTTTGAATTACTCGCCTAGATGGGCCAGAAGCAGTGGTTTAGGTGTTAACCAAAACAATACAGAATTGGTTCTCTTTACTAGGAACATATATAGACCATACTTGGCTAAATGTATTGGCTAAATTTATTATATTTCTCCGAGGTCGATTTACTGGAATGGAATATTGCAATATTCTTTAGGTTGATTCAAAATGTATATTTTCAATGAGTACTAGTTCGACCGCTTTTAAGATTTTATTATCCTTCTTTTTTGAAGCAATATGTATTTTGTTCTTAATTTTCAAATTTACATAAATCCAATGGAGCCATTCCACATTTTAAGTATCTACAAGTATCCGCAATGATAATGGTATAATTGGATATTTTTACCTGCCTGTAATATTAGGTATTCAAAGATCAAGTTCAGCTTTTCTTTTGCACCACTAACAGCACCTTTAAAGTCAATGCACTTTCAAGTTATCGAGTTTAAATTGTTATTGACTTTAATTTGATTACAAAATTATAGTTTTACTTTCTTCCCCCGATGGTTTATAACAGCCAAAAAAATATGGAAATAATCGTTGAAAAACGAAGAAGAAAAAGAAACAAGTAACAAAACACCAAAATTAATTGATACTCTTGTACCTCAGACAGACAGAGGAACAAACGAACGGATAGACAGACAGACAGACGGACGAATATATCTGATGAACAGTATCGAAAATCAATTGCAATAAACACAGACACACTTATACATGTAACGAATATTGGGAATCGGCCAATTTACTTACAACTTACAACACATTAACTGCCATGTTAAATTCAAAACCACGAAAAAACTCCAGCGACCCAAGACTCAAACCTCTAAAATCTGCAGAGCTCCTTCCGAAAAAAATGCCACATAAACTTTCTACAAATTTGTTTTGGGTCTAACGTGAATGCGAACAAAATTTTGTGTAAACACTTTGGGCACCCGTGCCTGTACCACATTGTTGCAGGGGCAGGGGCAATGGGAGTCCCCTCATTTGGAGTCTATGGCTGTTGCATTTGGATTCATTGGTGTCGGGTGGGGGGCTTTTTTTGTGAGTATCCAAATACAATTAAACTTAACAATGTTTAAAATTCCGATTTACGCAACTTTCCCATTGAGGCCAAAGCCAAATATGAAAAAGCGTTAATTTATAAAAAAAACACGGGCAAAATAATGGCAAAAAGGCCTACAGCCAGGAATAAACGGAAGAAGTCAATGAGAGACTGAGTGAGCGAGATACGCTTGTATCTTGACTTGTTCGCTGGTACTGCCGGTACGTACCAACTGAACTGTCTGGTTAGGTGTCCGTCTGCTCTCATCCACGGAAAGTATGAGCTCAAAGGCCTTATTGCAGGCCTTCTTAGACATTCCTTACATTTTCCATACAGATAATCCAGAATTTGGTTAGGTTGGGGGAGGTTGGGTAAGATTAGAGTGGCAGCCGATGTTAGCAACTCACATAGGTCACTGGTGCTACCACGGACGCATTTGACCCTCATCGGAACTAACCAGATTGATACACAAAGGGGTGAATTACGGGCCGTAATTGTTATAATAATAGGACATAACACTTTAGAAGAGCAGAATCGACATGAGGAATGATGACTCACGTAGATGGTGAGGCGTTGCTGACTATTCGGAAGACAGTTATCACTTTCTTTTTCAGTGTCCAGCATTAAGCACAACAAGATACTCAGTTATTTTTCTTTCCAGACTATGGCGAAAAATCAGCGCTACGAACCAGTAAGAATATTGGCATTCAGTAGGGCATCACAATGGCTCCCATGATATCAGAATGCAAACCCAGGCTTCCATGGCAATAGAAGGCATACCGCGGCAATAACCATAATAAAAAGGTGATCAGGAGAGAAGAAAGGAAACCAACATGAGGAACAACAGTGGCTGAACATGGTCCATTTTTAGGCACTAGACAAGCTCTAGTGTCATCCGCTCATAACCTAACCTAACAAAGAAAGACCGTCATCCAGATATACTCAATACGGAACAGTAACAGAGCAGGTCCTCAATACTCACCCTTGTCTCCACAGCTTCTACAGAAGTCATTGGACTTAATTCCCAAACTTCTGCCATGTTCGGCAGAACTGAGTAAATGACGACACCAGTGTTGGATACTATGTTGTGACTCAGCCACGTTATTGTCATTAATTCGCCTTGACATCCACTGTAGGTATCTGGTATTCTATGAGCTATCTATCAAGAATAACTTCTTTACAGTTTAATCCGAAGCCCGTCTTCCCATTAAGCTTCGAACCTTATATATAGAATTGAGTATAATTACACTGTGCTAGTCCAAAAATGTAGCAGGAAGGAGACCCTATGGATATACCTATTTCGACCTCGCAGAATCCAGTGGTGCTAGCCGTTTTCTAGGTTAGCTCTTCTTTTCGTGAAATGCGACCACAAAGTTTGCAAGGAAATCAAAGTGGTTAGTAATCTCGGAGGTGCTTTTGAAGTTGAAGACTTCGGAATACACGCTCCAGTCCAAGGAGCGAAATATGGGGAACCCTTGGACAATTATTTCTCAAACAGTCGTCCCCGCGTCTCATCCCCTTATCCTTAAAAAAATTGCAATCAAATCTTATATGTCAAAATCATACAAATCGATGTCATTTGTAGTTGGTGTCTTTGAGAAAAATATTCCTCGTGAAAAAATACTATGAGTCACTTGTCAACGTTTTTATGAGAAATAAGCAGAATTCAACACATTACACATAATTTGTGTATTTCTCTACTCGTAGCAGAAAATATTTATTGATATTAGTTTTAGACAGAAATTTGTAAATAATTTTTCGGGTAGTATTTATGGAAATTACAATGCTAACTAACTAAACTTGCTAAATTATGAAACCTGTTGATTATTCAAAAATACATTGAAAGGAGACCTATAGTATTTTTTCGCGAGGAATATTTTTCTCAATTAAATATGTCGTCGATTTGTATTACGTTTGACATATGATAAGATTTCATTGCATATTTTAAAGGTAAAGGAGGTGAGAAGCGGTGTTGATTATTTTGAGAAAAATAATTCTGCAAGGTTCCCTTTATTTCGTTCGTTGGGCTGAAGCGTGTATTCCGAATAACCTTGGAGGTTATTTTGAAGTGGAAAGTTTGATTTTCTTGCAACTTTGTGACCGAATATCGCGAAAAAACGAGCTAACCTTGAAAAACGGCTAGCACAACTGAATTCAGCAAGGTCGAAATAGGTATATCCATAGGGTCTCCTTTCTGTTAAATTTTTAAAGTATCCATTTCGAGCACAGTGTTACTATTTCCTAATATTCTGCCAACCCGTCTCAACCATGTATGAACGTTTGGTTTGAGCCTCTATGTCCATGTTCCTTTGGTTGAATTTTCCTAAAGGAAGCTGTTATATCTATTTGAGCGATTCCGGCTTAGACGTCAGTTTCATCTAAGGATATGGTACGATATCAACTACAGACTCTTAGGCAGCTTGTCCTAAAAAGTTCTAACATCCTTTTTGTCGCAGTATTTTTCAAAAAATGTTCCCATATGGGTGATCCCTACAATATGATTGAATTTGTTATTCGACTGCTCTGACGAGGTCCTCTAACATTAGGCATCATTCTCGCTAGTGCAATAGTAACAAGAGTTTACTTTTTGGTCGCGTAGTCTACATGAGCCTTAAAGCTTAGCCGATGTTCAATCATCTTTAATTGCCAGCGATGGGAGAATAACTCCTTTGTCTACTTCGATAGAAAATGTTTCTCTCTTTCTTCTTCGGCTTATGAGAAGAACCAATGATTTATGGTTCTTATTCACTAACGTACATAATATTCCACAGCAAGTGTCCTAGGACCTTTCCCTGTGGGACTCCTGCTGTAACTTGTCGGCTGTAACAGTGTCGACATTATATTCCATCACTATTTTCATAAAATAACCTGGTAAATTAACTTTTTCCATAAACGATCTGATGTGTTTCCATTCTCCTGTGTTGAAGGCATTTTTGACGTCCAGAATAATGACAGCGCAACATCTTTATCTTGGATTCCCATTTTGGCTTCGTTCACCACATATTCGATTGCGTCTATTGTGGATCTTGCTTTTCGGAAGCCCTATTGACGTCCTGAAATTCTTTCTACTTCATCTACGGGCTTTTGTAGTCTGCAGTGCATTATCATCTCTAGACATTTCCCCGCGGTATCAATGATACATATGGGTCTGTATGATTGTCGTTCTCCTATGTTTACCAGGTTTGGTTAACCTGATATTGAAACCCAAACCTAAGGTTTGTTATTTAAAGCAGTCTGGAGAGAACTGCGCTATGTCCGCACTCGTGTCCTGACCACAGTGATTGTTCCCTCAAAAATACTGCCATAACTGCGAAAGTAAGTTTAAGGAAGAACAATGTACAATTTTGTTGACATTTTCTCAAAATATTAGCTGTAGTAGAAAGAAAAATATTTACTTTAGCAAAATAATCTCTCTGTAATAAACGATTACTTAGCAAAAAAAAGTTGTTTTTCGAAGGCCCTACAAATACATTTGGCAGGTCTACAATACTCCGCTCCTGGGTTTTTTCTCCGGCTGTCGCTTGTTGTGTCGACCACAGAGTTGAGAGATACAGATGCATATTCAGATGCAGTAAGACAAACAACTTTGTAAGAAACATTTTTGGTAATGAACTTTGAAAAGCCAAATGTAAAGGTAACACGACAACGACAAACTGTATAAATACACGCAAATCGCAACAATGTTTTTAAGCCGATCAACACGAATATGAGGTACACTAAAGCCTTGACTGTAAAAATACAGCCAAATATGGTTGTTAAGAAATATCGAAAATATTTCTTATAATTATTGATTAGTGATATGAAGTCAGAAATATAGATATACTTTATATTTATATTACGAGTAAGCTTCCTCGTGGTGCACCCTGGGTAACGCCAAATGATCTGCCAAGTAGTGGTTTTACTTAAGAAACCCCTAATACCGGAGTGTTATGCGACCTCGTGTCCATCGGTGTATGGTTTGTAGTCCGAGGTAATCGACTGTTTTTGTACGGAGCCTTGCTGCTACCTGATCGCCTCAGCGAGTAACAGGTTAATATACAACAAGTGAAAAAACAAAATCGGTCTTTGGGCACTAAAACCTACCCCACGCAGGAGATGCCTTCATGTTCCAGGTGTGATTACGGCTCGCAATAATGCCACAAGAGTCAGATCACCTGATGAACCCATGCCTTCCAAAAAGAAGTAGTGGGGATGACACCATCCCCAATGACAAATGGAGCAATGTGCAATCGGCCATTATGGTTCAATACCTCGCTGTCCTCAGTAAGATGCCGGGCACACCACCAATCTGCAATGAAGCAGAGTGGCATCAGGGAAGATTAAAGCTCTTGGCTTTCGATGATGCCAGATCAGTTGACCTGTATGTATAAGGCTGCTCTGAGTCGAGTAGATGAGGTCTGGCCGGTTGCCCAGTTGGATGTTGTCGAAACAACATCCCTAGTCACCCTATAGTCCTCAACTGGGTTACAAAAGAACAATCCAACTCGTCTGATATACTTAAGAAAATAAAGAATTCCCGTCCTGGTCTGCCGACCCATAATTGGAGAATTAGCAAGATTTGTAAAGCGGATGGCAAGTGAAAGTGAAAGACTACAGTTTTAAAGGTATACAAGCAGGATATAGCTCTCACTATGGAAGGTGGGGTATCCACCGTGGAGTTACGCACGCCCATAATTTCTGGTGCCTCAGACTCAGACATAAAGGCTGTGACCAGAGAATGAAGCCGAGCCAAAATTGGCGGCGGCGGCTGCCATTGAAAATTATAAATCGGCGGCGGCGGCTAGGCGGCTAAGCATTTTAACATTTAAAATAATAGTTGAAAAGTTAAGCTCTGGTTTTTGCTCTTAAATACTTGATGTTTTTAAGTTAATTGTAAGATATTGTGAGGTGAAAAAATCACCGATTCCATGCCGCTAGGCGGCTCTATGATATACTCTATTTTCACAGTATGCTAAAGCTATGTATAGACGATTGTCAGATCGGACAACTTTATCAACCCTGTTAAAGTGCCGCAAATGTACGGACAATGACAGATTGTTAGGAAAATGTGAAGACGTATGTAAGAAACCCTTACAATTTCATATATTTAGTAAATATTTATATGCAGGATTGCCAATAAAAATATTTTGTAGACAGTGGCCAATAAAATGTTTTTCTGACAATGGCGCCGTTGTCACATGCATAAACTTCGCACATATTACAATGGGCAAATTATCTCACAATGACTTTTCTGCCAACGTTACAAGACAAAAATTTTATGTTCACACGGTTGTACGTTCACAGGGCTGCATTTTTCCGCCATTCGTCTATACATAGCTTAAGTCGAACAGGTTGTTTCCTGGAGAGACGAATCGACGTTTTAGTGAAATTTTAAATTTGTGTGGAATTGCCTTGTGGTTTAAGTAGAATGACCTCTACTGTTTTGAGCTTAACTTGATTGATTCTTTAGAATGGAGGTATAAATTTATATGTTATACTATTCTTTAATTATCCATTGATTTTTTTCGAAAATATTATTATGTACATAATCTAATAAAAAATAAAAAATCTTATTATTTCCTTTAAAAAATAATTTTTATAATTATTTTTCTATTACTATCAATATTATGATTTTTAAGACATGTTAAGCTCCGGCTTGTGACAACAAACGAACGAAAATCACTCACTTCCATATCGTCCACCCAATAAATGAAGTTTCGAAAAAATCATATTTCAAACACCCAATAACCGAATTTATGGAAGTAGAATTTCACCAGACACGAGTATAGAACCAATTGCGTAGATTCTTAGAATGCAATAAAAAATAATAGTGTATATGCGTACACATTATTCTTCTATTAAGGGGACGATATATCTGCTATATAGCTATTTGCTTATCAATAATGTAAATTGTATCATATTTTAAAGTTTTTCTATGGAACGGCGGCTGTGTTTCAGCCGATTTTAGCCGCAAAGATCGGCGGCGGCTTCGGCTGGTGAAAAAAGGTCGGCGGCGACTAAAATCGGCGGCTCGGCTCGGCGGCTTCATACTCTGGCTGTGACATACTTTTCTGAGGACGGAAGCACCACTTCGGACAACAAGGAACTGAAGGGAGTTTCTGTACTCTATGACGCACCTAACCGTATCATCAAGGAGCTTGATAACACCATTGTTAGCGTGGAAGTTAATCTGTCGTTTACCAATGATGGTAAGCAGTCTCAGCGGATCTATTACTGCGCCTGTCCGCAGGTGCAGTAGACATCGTCCTGATACAAAAACGATGTCGATCGTCGCACAGTGAGCTATTTGCAGGCTCTAGCCGGGAAACTCAAAATCGATTTTTGTGTTTCAATGATTCAGATATAATAAGAATTGTCCAATTAGATAAACCAAATAGCCATGGGTGTTTTGAACCGTCTAATAGTCATAATTTTGTAAGTCAAAATGAAGTTTCAAAAACTATTTTTTTCAATTTCATGCGCATTAAAGACATCTTATTCAAATAATTCTTATTTTTAGTACAAAAGCTGCTCTTGAGTTTTGAGTTTTACATATTTTGCATAAAAAAGATGCTCTTTTCAATAAAGAACAATTATCATATCTTTAGAGAAGTGCATATAAAGTGGTCTCATATTTAGGGGTTTTCTCGATGAAAATTATCATAATATTTGATATAAGTTGGACCACTTCATTGGTGACATGAAGAGACATAAACTTGAAACTTCGTTAAAAAAACTCTCTACATTGTATTTTCTTAGATCTTGAATGATTTATACTTTGCACGACTTCGCATCAATGTAATATTTCAAGTCAAAGGCAAATTATCTTAATCTTAACATTTTTGGACTTTAGCGTCCATTTTGGTACAAAAAAAGACCGTCTTGACTTATTGTTTAAATTTTTTTTGGAACCCCGTAAAATTTTCTACATTTTGATAGTACATAGCGTCATCTGACATCCAAAATCACGTAACATCAAAAAAATCAATATTAATTTTATGATTGATTATAGTCTATTAGGCTTAACTACACATTCCTACAAAATTTTGGAGTTCAATATAAAAAGTTGATCATTGTATGAGTGATACTCAAACTGACGTTACAGCAAACAAGGTCATTAAAAAAGCGGAAAGATTCATCAAATTTTATTTTATTTAATTCAGAATGTACGCCACAACTAATTGCGTCAGATTTGTTATTTGATTTCGCATTAATAGTCTGAAACCCCTAAACTTAGTCAAAAGTTTAAAATTACTTTACTTTGTTTTTTGCTTCTCCTGAAAAATCATGAACATGTGGGTTCCGTTATTTTGGATTTCAGGTGACGATAGGTCATAATTATGTTTTGATTCGGGGACAGGAAACATATTTTTATACCCTACACCACACTGTGGTACAGGGTATTATGACTTTGTGCATTTGTTTGTAACACCCAAAAGGAGAAGAGATAGACACATTGTTTATTATACCGATCGACTTGTAATCACTTTCTGAGTCGATTTAGCTATGTCCGTCTGTCTGTCTGTCCGTCTGTTTGTCTGTAGATGTATTCTTGTAATCAAAGTACAGGTCGCAATTATGGTCCGATCTCAACGAAACTTTGCACATATCTTTCTTTAGGCCCCAGGACGATCCCTATTTGGTTAAAATCGGTTCAGATTTACATATAGCTCCCATATATATGTACCTCCGATTTGGCATATATGCACTGTATAAACAACATTTTTGAACCGATTTGTACAAAAATTGACAGAGAGTAGTCTAGTCATACACTTAGAGACAGTACAAAATTTGGGGGAAATCGGTTCAGATTTAGATATAGCCCCCATATATATGTTAACCCCGATTTGAAATTCAAGCGCTGTAGAAACTGTATTTTATATCCGATCAGAGCGAAATTCGGCAGAAAGTGGTTTCTTATTACATGAAGGAATACTGCCAGATTTAGATATAGCCCCCATATATATGTTACCCCCGATTTGAAATTCAAGCGCTGTAGAAACTGTATTTTATATCCGATCACAGCGAAATTCGGTAGAAAGAGGTTTCTTATTACATGAAGGAATACTGCCAAATTCTGAGAAAATCGGTTCAGATTTAGATATTGCCCCCATATATATGTTAACCCCGATTTGAAATTCAAGCGCTGTAGAAACTATATTTTATTTCCGATCACAGCGAAATTCGGCAGAAAGGGGTTTCTATTTTACATGAATGAGTATTCAGGGAAAATCGGTTCAGATTTCAGATGTAATTCCATATATACATATGTTCCTCCTGATTTGGTTACAAAGCGCTATAGAAGTTGTACTTTGCTTCCGATCATTACAAAATTCTCCAGAAAGATGTTTCTCAATTTAGGAACGAATAATGCTTAATTTACCGATTATCGGTTCAGAATTAGATATAGCCACATATACGAGTATATGTTCTTACTCAATTACCAATTATTCCACATTATTATCGCAATGACCCTTATCGCATTGTTAGGGAGGTGTAGGGTATTATATAGTCGGCCCCGACTTTCTGCCTTTCCTAAATTCGGAGAAAATCGGTTCAGATTTAGATATAGCCCCCATATATATGTTACCCCCGATTTGCCATGTAAGGGCTGTAAAAACTGTATTTTATATCCGGTCAGTATGAAATTCGGCAGAAAGAGGTTTCCTATTATATGAATGAACACTTTTAAATTTGGAAGAAATCGGTTCAGATTTAGATACAGCCCCATATATATATGTTACCAGCGCCCCAGTAGGCGAGTTGGTAGCGTACTCGCCTATGAGTTTGGGGGTTGTGGGTTCGATTCCCACCAGTGGCTCTGGTCTGTCGCTGCAAAATTTAGCCATATGGTCTTTGTAACCCGGCCTTTCCCTGGACCTTAAAATTAGAATATAAATTTACTTTGTATTGTAATTCATATAAATAAATAAATAAATATATGTTACCCCCGATTTGACATGTAAGCGCTGTAAAAATGTTATTTTATATCCAATCAGTGCGAAATTCGGCAGAAAGAAGTTTCTTTCTACATGAAGGAATGCTTGCAAATTCGGAGCAAATCGGTTCAGATTTTGATATATCTCTCATATATATGTTACCCCCGATTTGACATGTAAGCGCTGTAGACACTTAATTTTATATCCGATCAGTGCGAAATTCGGCAGAAAGAAGTTTCTTATTACTCGAAGGAATACTGCCAAATTCGGAGAAAATCGGTTCAGATTTAGATATAGCCCCCATATATATGTTACTCCCGATTTGACATGTAAGCGCTGTAGAGACTGTATTTTATATCCGATCAGTACGAATCCTATCGACAGAAAGAGGTCTTTTTATATGAATGAGTATTCAGGGAAAATTGGTTCAGATTTATATAAAACCTCCATATATATGTTCCTCCTGATTTGGTATCAAAGCGCTATTGAAGTTGTACTTTACTTCATTAAATTGTCTAGAAAGATGTTTCTCAATTTAGGAACGAATATTGCTTAATTTATTCCAAATTATTATCGCAATGACCCTTATCATTGTTAGGGAGGTGTAGGGTATTATATAGTCAGCCCCGCCCGATTTTCTGCCTTTCCTTACTGGTTTAGTTCAACAGTAGGCGGTTATTTTGCAATATAAAAATTTAGCGCTTATACAGATATTATAAAACGACATTTGTTGATGCAAGGCAAGTTTTACGATAGTTTGAATGGAAAATAGAAATTGGAGGCCTTGTATCCCTTTGTAGGGTAAAAGTAACATGGGTACATTTTTACGCAATTTTTTTTTTTAAATTCCAGCTTTCATGGAAAGTACATTTAGTATTTAAACCATAATTTTTCAAGTATAAGCTTGATTGAACCGTGTTATGCGTTAAATTAAAGGTACATATGCTGCAAATATCTCATTCACGTAGAATCTTTGGTTTAGTAACAGTCGTCAAAAATATGAGAAAAAAAATATTAAAAAAAAAACACTTTTTCCTGGTACAAAAAAAGCCATAAAAAATTAAAAAAAAAAGTCGAAAACTTTTTTTTCACATTTTTAAAAAGCCAGCATGCTAACGAAGAAAACGCTGTCTATTTGAAAAACATCTATGGATAGATGTAAAAGTTATGAGCCATTTTGTAAATGTTAGGGAAATTCAAAAAAATCTTGTTTCATATTTTTTCTTTTTTAAATGATGTTTTTGCTTATATTGAATTCGCCATATGTAAGAGAGACATATAAGAGACATTGCACTTGCATTTTTTTTATGAGGATTGATGTCAGACATTATAAAATTGTAGAGAGGACGAGGTTTTATGGCCGTCCGTAGCCCTCAATAAAACATTATATGCAATGTGAGAGCTATATTAGATGAGATCCGCTCAGGTAGAAGGTCATACAACAATATTTGTGATTTTTTATTTATGAGGTTTCCATTCAGTTACGCCTTTTAGGGGCATGGACATGCCAGTTACGAGTTAAAATTATGAACGAACCGTGGACACCTAGTATTTTGTGTAATTCGTGCCATGTAAATCTTACACGATGGACTAGTGGAAGCATGCGGTAATGTATTACAATGTTTTGTGGAATAAAACGTTTTAATTTTAGACATCACGTGCAATTTGGAATGCCAATGATTGGAGACATCCATTCACTCACGATACGGACTGCTTTTTTTGTCTAAGTAAACAGATTGGACTAGGAAGGAGCATTCGCTGGAATTACGTTGAAATAAAATCCTTCACTTTGCCATTCGGAAACAATTCCAATTCCCAAGTGCCCAAGTATAGCTAACAGCCTAATTACGGAAACATCGTCAAGTTCAACTGAGTACTCAACTCTGAGCGATTCAAGTTTGAGTCAGAAGTCATCGCTTTTAACTCAGTTGCAACTCATTGATCTAGTGAGAGATTTGGAACTGACCAAAGATAAGGCAGAACTACTTGCATCTTGGATGCCACAGTACAATATGTTGGCCCCAGATGTTAACATATCATATTATAGAGTCCGTTATATACCTTACAAACAATTTTATACAACTGTGGATTACAGATGCTTTTGCAAGGACATTCCCAGATTGTTCGAGGAATTTAATCAAACTTACAATTCAAAGGAATGGCGGTTATTTGTTGACAGCAGTAAAAAAAGTTTACTGCTGTTTGGAAAACAATTGAGTTGAATCACGTCTTGACTTTATTCTGACTACCAACCTAGCTATTCGTAACAGTGGCAATAAAGCGACCTTTACCATAAAAGACAGACACGAAGTACTCCACGTAACGCTTGCTCTCAAATATTGGTTGGAATGTACGAACAACTATTATATTCTGTCCACAGAAATGTGAGGATGACAAAGTGGCACCTGTATGAGAAGAATTTCAAAAAAGTCCTCAACTCTAAACTTCTGTGTGAACCGAATGACAAAGCCGGTCTGGATAAATTGGTCTAGCATATCACCACATCCTTCAATACTTCCCTTGAAGAAGCCTGCCTGGTGGACTTCTGAGTTCAAGGCTAGAAAACTTGGGTCACTAATGACTGGGATGCCTAAGCAGCTTAGAAAAGCCCAGCTTAGAAAGGCGCAAAGGCGTTTTGACACATCTTCTGTGGAAAATTGAAAAAGGTCTCGGATGCCGCAAGGCTACGTAAGATATTATTCACTGCACCCTGTTCAGTGGGTTATTTGCAGGATGAGGCAAATAGCTGGACAAAAGAAAACAAGCAGCCATAAAATGCACTAATCGACACACATTTCCCAGGAAACTAAACAACAGAACCCGAGGATCAGCTGGACCAGCAAGCTACCTTGTTCGCTAAGAGATCAGACGGTATCACTCCAGCAGAAATGCAGAAAATGTTAATGTACATTATCCCTTGGTTGCAGATCATAAATAAGGAGCGCACAACAGGCCGAACCACTGGCTTAAGTGTATGTCCATGGACATGATACGTTTAAACGTCTCCTCTCTTCAACCTAACCTAACCTATATGTATAGCGGTAGTTCGTCCAATATTGTTATACGGCATTGTGGTATGGTGGACGGCAACGAACAAACTAACCATCACCAACCTACTATCAAAGGTTCAGAGAACTGCCTGCCAATGCATAAGCGGAATCTTAAGGACTACAGCGACTGAGTCTCTACACGCACTGGGGGCCTAATCACGGCATCCGTTATCAAAAAGTTTTGATCGTAATCCTTAAGTTTGGACCACCGCAACAGTTATCGAGTAAAAATTTGCGAGAAATTTCTCGACAACAAAATTGCCATCGAAAACTATTTTTTTTTGCTTTTGAGTGAAATTTTGAGGTTTTATTTTAGAAAAAAGCAAAATGTAAGTTTTCTGTGCATTTTAGTAAAAATATAACGTATTATTAGTAATGTTTGTAGAATTATTGAGCAATTCCTCCATGCATTGTCATGTGTTATTTTTGTTATTTTAAACATGATAATCATTTCCCATTTCCATCATCGTAAGCATCGTCGGTCAGAAGATTTTGTGTGTCATCTAGATTTAATAATGGTAGAACGGACGTTGACGAATGGTTGAAGAAATTAATTGCAAATAAAATAAAGATAAATTCTTTTCAAAGTTTAAACGCCTTTTAAATCTGCAAACTTATATATTTTTTAATCATAATTTACATTTTGTGGAAGTATTTACACGACAGCAGACAATGACGAAGGATTACTTTTGTTCCATATTTCTATTTGAATAGGCACTGCTTTGTATTTCTCCTCTGAATCCGAAGATGAGGATTACAAAATAATATTGAATATATTTAATGTTTAAAATAAACTTCACTGCAATTATATTTATTCTTATTTCTCCGCCGTTCACAACTTGTTTATATTTTTCTTCGCTATTTGACATTGCCATTCCACAGAAAATGATAACAAAAAACCAAAATTGTCGATCGATTCCCGTGATCCAAAGAAGTCGTGGCTGCGATATCTTTTTCGTAACGATAAAGATTTCGTTAACGGATGCCGTGATTAGGCTCCTGATCCATATACTGCCGACTAATATTGTGGTGAGAGAAGTTGCAAACAGAGCGGCACTAAAATTAAACTGCCCAAAAATGTGGAGGTCCAAGAAGTACCGTCACATGAGGATACCAAAGTGTAGTGCTATGATAACCGACCAAGTGAACTATATACCAACAGTGTACACCTTCGGGGGAAATTTTATCACTAAGATACTTGTCAGAGAGGGCTGGATTAGCGAAATACCAGGAAATATAAAAGGTTGGCTTTGGTGTACACTGTAAGGAACTTAGTCGTGATATAGTCCAAAGACTATTAGATACATGCAGTGTCAATTATGCAGAAATAAGACAATAAAGGAAGTAGCCAAGTATCTGAGTCGCAACATAGTGACCAACGCTGGCGTCGCCAGCCAATAAATCTTTGGAGACTACATCCCTGAAATCACAAAACATTATACGACTGTCGCCGATATGTCAACGAGACCTGTGGGTAGACAAATCTGGCCAAATTACGGCCTATGAAGTTCAAAATATCTCTACGCACTAAAGAGGGAAAGACTGTCTACGCTAGTGTCAGTTCTGATGGGACACTGCCTGACATTATACTCAATTCTCAACCGCGCCATGAGGTTGATAATTGAGTATAATGTCTTCTGCAAAAGCTGTGGCGATGAGGAGAAAAGGGGAGACCATTGAGTACCTGCGTTTCTACTGTCCTGCATTGAGTAAACGACGTCTGCATATATTGGGGTCGGCCATCCTAGGAAGTCTGACAGATCTTGCCGGCACCGATGTTCCCGTAATTGATGCTATTGTGTATCAAACAGTTTTGATCCGATGAGCCGCAACTCGGATCGGACCCTATTTGTCTTTCAGATTTAGAATCACTAAAAACGAGTATGTGCTTATTATGCTCGAACAAATTGGTGTAGGGCAGCCTTTCGTCGGATCCACCCTTATTTAGCCTCACCTCACTGGTTTCTCCTATTTTGGTTCATCCACCTAACTATCAGCACACTGAATCATTTTGAAAAGAATGCATAATTTCATATTTTTTACCCATTTCACAACGCGGAAAAATTGTAACTCTTAAACATTGTTATTCCTCTCAGTCTAAGAGTAGGGTGCTGTGTTTTCACCCTAATAATCGCGTGTAAACCGAAATTGTTCGCCTTTCCCCGTGCTGCGGATCTTTGCATTAAAATGCATTAAATCAAAAAGAAATCCATGCACATTTGTTTCGTCGGTCGGTCATAAGCAATACGAAAACTGCAATGAAATGGATTTTACTTTGGAATAAAATTATAGATACTGGGGTTAATGCTGCTGCCGCCGGTGCTGATGCTGACAACGGCGATGATATGATGTCGTGTGGCTAAAAGGTGTAGATCCTCTAAATCAAAACCAAGTAAGAGAAACATTGAAAAAAGCCATCGAATTGAATACATCGCCCCATAGACCCACGCTTTATTTTCAATACTTGTAATTTTTCGGCGGCGGGAGGGGAGGCTTAAGAAGCACACGAAATGTAAAGAAATATTAAAGAGAAATTTTAATGTTAACTTTAACTTCATACGCCCTTTGGGTTGGAAAATAAAACAACAACAAATTAATATTGTTTCTTTTTTCATTTCTGATAAACGGAGTTTTCTGTTTTGGATAAGAAATACTGCTGTTTAATAAATTGTTTATGTAGGAGGGTGGTATGGTAATTTCAATCGAAATGTATGTCAACCTAGGAAAGATTCGTTACGGTTTCGCTGTCAACTTGAAAAACGATTGACTGCAATTAATACACAATTTTATTTAAGATAAATTAAAAATTCCATAAAATTTTTGTAGGAGGGACTACTTGACTGCTGATATTTCAAAACGAATTTAAAATTTTTCTTTGCATAGTGCGTCATCAGAAACGAAAAAGGGCCTATCATCATGTTTGAAAATTTTACAAGGGAAGCAAACAACTAAATAAAACCAGTATGGAAAGGCAGAAAGTCGGGCGGGGCCGACTATATAATACCCTACACCTCCCTAACAATGCGATAAGGGTAGAAACATATTATCTAATTCTGATCGGACATCAAATAACATTTTTACATCGTTTACATGTCAAATCGGGGATAACGTATATATGGGGGCTATATCTAAATCTTGACTGATTTCTTCCAAATTTAAAAGTGTTCATTCATATAATAGAAAACCTCTTTCTGCCGAATTTCACACTGATTGGATATAAAATACAGTTTTTACAACGCTTACATGTCAAATCGGGGGTAACATATATATGGGGGCTATATCGAAATCTGAACCGATTCTAACTAAATTCAATAGGGATCGTCCTTGGGCCAAACAAAAGATGTGTAAAGTTTCGTCGAGATCGGACCATAATTGCGGTCTGTACTTTGACTACAAGAATACATGGACAGACGAACAGACAGACATGGCTAAATCGACTCAAAAATTGATTCTATAACGATCGGTATAATAAACTATGGTTCTATTTCTTCTCTTTTTGGGCGTTACAAACAAATGCACAAAGTCATAATACCCTGTACCACAGTGTGGTGTAGGGTATAATGAAAAGTGTTGCCGTTAGAATAACGTACTTTTCAGGATAATATCTAAACATAATGATGATATATAAAATCACACAAACATGATTAGATATGTTCCTTTACTTTTTTATAGTAAAACTAGCAAAAGAGAAATAATTCAAAATTCTCTCTGAGTAAACATGTTTTAAACCAGTAAGGAAAGGCTAAAGTCGGGCGGGGCCGACTATATAATACCCTACACCACTCTCGTAATATTGAATAACTCTGATATATGCATTTTGTAATTCATGTATAAATTGTTTACATAAATTTACTTTTGGGACATTTTATACTTAAATA
This sequence comes from Eudasyphora cyanicolor, assembly GCA_963930755.1. Classification (NCBI taxonomy): domain Eukaryota; kingdom Metazoa; phylum Arthropoda; class Insecta; order Diptera; family Muscidae; genus Eudasyphora; species Eudasyphora cyanicolor. Next base: position 69,675,761 of record OZ005735.1, on the reverse strand, counting down.
ATACCCTGTACCACAGTGTGGTGTAGGGTATAAAAACGATTGGATCTAAAGAGCCAAATCGGATGAAACATATATATGGGAGCTATAGTTAAATCTTAACCGATTTTCTTCAAATTCGGCAATGTTGGTTCATGGATCAAGAAACTCTACCATTCTAAATTTCAAAACGATTGGATAGAAAATATAGCTTCTATAGAACTAAAGGGCCAAATCGGACGAAACATATATATGGGAGCTATAGCTAAATCTTAACCGATTTTCTTCAAATTCGTTAGTGTTGGTTCATGGATCAAGAAACTCTACCATTCTAAATTTCAAAATGATTGGATGTAAAATACAGCTTCTACAGGACTAAAGAGCAAAATTGGACGAAACATATATATGGGAGCTATAGTTAAATCTTAACCGATTTTCTTCAAATTCGGCAATGTTGGTTCATGGATCAATAAACTCTACCATTCTAAATTTCAAAACGATTGGATGTAAAATACAGCTTTTATAGACTAATGGGCCAAATCGGACGAAACATATATATGGGAGCTATAGCTAAATCTTAACCGATATTCTTCAAATTCGGTAGTGTTGGTTCATGGATCAAGAAACTCTACCATTCTAAATTTCAAAATGATTGGATGTAAAATACAGCTTTTATAGGACTAAAGGGCCAAATCGGACGAAACATTCGGTAGTGTTGGTTCATGGATCAAGAAACTCTACCATTCTAAATTTCAAAATGATTGGATGTAAAATACAGCTTCTATAGGACTAAAGAGCCAAATCGGACGAAACATATAATAAATTCGTCCTTTATAATATTACGCCGCTAAAAATTTTTCATGATGTGTATTTTGATGCAGGGTACCGAAATCCGTCAAAAGCTGAGTTTCCATTTTTCTTGTTGTTACGCCCTTTTTCGTTTGTGATGACAATATGTAGAAAAGTGTGGGAATTATGTGTAAATGGGAATGTCAGGTTGTATGTCCATAGAAAGGGATGGTTCGTTCTATTCATTTAAAATTAAAGCTACCTTTGTTTTATGAATGAGTTGGAGCGATTTTTACCGCATATCTAAAAATCATGTTTAAGAGAAAGAAGTAAAGACGGATGAAGTTCGGCCATGCCGAATCTTAAATACCCTCCACCAATGATCGCTGTGAATGGTTTCGGATACAAATAAGCTCTCTATACCAAACTTCAGCGTTTCGAAGTCAAATCTAGAGGGACCTTTGTATGGGGGATTTATCAAAACATGGACCGATTACTACCGTTGTACGTATGAAGGATTCCGTGTATAAATAAACCCCAGCTAACAATTTTCAGCATGATCAGTTTAAATTTGTGGTCTCTGTGGCGTTAAGAAGTCAAATCGGAGAGATGCTATATATGGGTGCTATATCATAAAATGAACCAATTTCGCATATTTTTAATCTCAACATACCTGCAGATATAAGAAGTATATGTACCAAATTTCAGCCACCTAGCTCAAGTATTATAGATTGTAGCGTGATTACAACAGACGGACATGGCTAAATCGTGTTAGAATTTTACGACGATTAATGATATACACATATACTTTAAGGGGTCTCAGATCAATATTTAGTGGTGTTACAAACGGAGTTACAAACGCTGCAATTGTTAGCCAAATTTAGGCCTCACATTTTTTAGCCAAACTCTTCATCTGAAAAAATCAGGGACCACAACAAAATATAAACTGATATGTTTACATTTTATCGAGATGAATTCTTGCCAAACTGCAAAGATTCAGTTAAAATGCTTAGAAAATTTTGTATTTATGGCTTAAATGAGCGTATTTTGGAGCGACCTCTATAGGGTGACTATAACAAAATATTAACCGATTTGCAAAAATTTTTACAGTAGTGAACTATTGTCCAAGTAGAATACAAACATCAAAGTTTCAGCTAAATTACTTAAAAAATGTGGTATCTATGGCTCAAAACCGTATTTTGGAGCGACCTCTATGGGGGAGCTATAACAAAACATTGACCTGTGCGGTCCATTTGCAATCCCAAACGACCTGCAACTATAAGACGTATTTCTACCAAATTTGATTAACCTGGCTCTATTATTACGGACTATAGCGGGATTTCAACAGACAGACAAACGGACATCACAAAATAGTCTTATAATTTCACGACGATCATATTTAGATGAGTTTTTATTTAAGATTAGATCAAATCTTACATATAAGCTGATTCAATAAAAAAAACTACACGCACAAAATGATTTTAAAATTTTTATTTATCTGCATTTTGGGCAATTTTTTATTTTTTTTTCAATTTTTGCAAAACTTTCAAAATAATGACCGCTTATAAATGTGGTTTCTGTCAAAAAAAACTCAGAAAAAATGAGAATCATAAAAAAGTCATCAACGTTTTTTCCAAAGAGATACATTCGATTCAAAATGAGATACCTTCACTTAATTGTAAATAAAAACGAAAGATGTTCATCGATTTCTATGATCAATGTCTCATTTTGACCATAGGCTATGTGGCTTTTCGTGAAAGTTATAAGACTTGACACTTTTTCCCATTTTGGATTTATATCATTTAAAAAAAGAAAAAAAAAACATTTTTCACAAAAATATCATTTCAAAGTGGTTTGTGCGCGACCTTTTTCAATGTTTAAATGGAATAAACGTTATTTTAGTCATTAATAGGCAAAAGTTCATTCATTCGTGCAACAGAAAATAATTTTTGAGAAAAAAACAAAAAGTCATCACTCTAATGTATTTACATTATGGGATCGCAGAACAATATTTCAAGGTTTTGCAAACGGACTGACAAAGACAGTAGTATACCCCCATCCTATGTATGTAGGGTATACATACATATGATAGAACACCATCATTCTAAATCTGGAATAGTTTCAGGTTAGAAAAAGAATGGACATTAGGGTGGGTCGAATTGTAGGGGCCCGAAAAAATGTGCAGAGGCGCATCGCGATTGTTGTTTTATGGTTCATTCCATGAAACTTTGCCGAAGAAAACATAGCTAAAAAAATACCTGCCTTCGGAATTTTATATTTATATACCGTTATTGATTTGTCACTAGGATATTCTCCTGGCTATAGACCATATTTGCCGCTAGTATGTATTATGGAATGAACAGTTTTTTAGAAACGGTGAAGCAAATACAATTACTTGACAGCTCAGCTCCTCGTATAGCTATATCACGGATGCTACTCCGATCATTCAGCGAGGTTTAGCTGTGATTATTCGGTTCAAAATCCAGCTCTCTAAGAGACATAGCTTCTTCCAAACGAATAGGAATTATTACCTCACTTCTGTTATTTAAACACGAAAAAATCACGTCAAGTAATCGTATTTGCTAACCTGTACAAGAATCAAATTGTGTTTCGTTTTGTACAATATTTACACATACGAGTATGCAGCTCATCGAGCCGCATATACGGGTTCTCCAACAAGAGGTGTTATTTTGAATCACACGGTATTTCGGTAGCTGTCACTTTTAAAGTTTTTATTCTTTGACATTTGACAAGTAGAAACTACGCCATTACTAAAAATGGAACGACACATGATTCAACAATGCATGGAAATTATTAAAATTCACTACAAAAATGGTGAAAATCTAGCAGTCACAGTTCGCAAAACTAAAGCATTTTTGGGTCGTCGTGAAGCACCTTGTCGGACCGCAATACAGAAATTGGTGGACAAATTCGAGCTGTTGGGACAAGTTAGTGATGTGAAGAATAAAACCCGTGCACGTCGCTCAAGAACAGTTGAGAATATTGCTGCTGTAGCCCAAAGAGTTGAAGAAAACCCAGGTTTGTCCATTCCTCGTCGTTCTTTGGAATTGGGCATTCCACAAACGTCATTACACCATATCTTGCATAAAGACTTGGGTCTTAAATCTTATAAAGTTCAGTTAACACAAGAACTCAAGCCGGCCTTCATGAATTTCATGGACCCAATCTTTGCTGATTGGGTCCTTGACTGACGTAGCCACCTCGGTGGCTACGTCAACAAGCAAAATTGTCGCATCTGGGGCTCGGAAAACCCAAGAGTTACTGTTGAGAAGCAGCTCCATCCTCAACGTGTGACTGTTTGGTGCAGTTTATGGTCCGGCGGGGTCATTGGACCTTACTTTTTCGAAAATGAGGTTGGAGTTGGATGGCATTGATCTGGACAACGTTTACTTTCAACAAGACGGCGCTACGTGCCACACCAGCAAGGAAACCATTGCTTTGTTACGGGAAAAGTTTCCGTGTTATCTCTCGAAGAGGTGATCACAATTGGCTACCGAGATCTTGCGATTTAACACCTTGCGACTTCTGCCTTTGGTGTCATATGAAAGATAAGGTCTACGCCAACAGCCCAGCGTTGATTCAAGACCTTAAAGATAGAATTCGTGAGGCTATCGAGGACATAGGGCAGCCACTTTGCGATTTGGTTATGGAAAATTTCATGAAAAGGATTTGGTCCTGTAAGCGTGGTCGTGATGGCCATTTGGCTGATGTTGTTTTTCATTATTAACGGCATTATGAAATAAACATCCGATCATTTATCTGAAAAAATGGAATTTTTCTGTGAATACCAAAATAACACCTCTTGTTGGAAACCCCTTTATGTGCGTGTTTGAAGTTTGTTAAGCCAACATCAGTTTCGTCGTGCCATACGTAACAACGAAAATACTATATTTTTTTCATTTTTGAGCTACTGTTTCATCGGCAAAGTTTCTTGGAATAACACGTAGAACAAGAATCGCCGCCCAAAAAGACAATTTTTTTATATTTGGGTGTGTATCTAAATTAGGCCTGTATCTAGATGGGAGCCAACTTTTATCGAATTCATGAGCCTAGAGACTGCTCTCCGCCAAATTTATTAACGATTATATGTAAATAAGACTTCTATAGCGGTTATACGAGTATGTCAAAACGGGAGGAATACGAGTATATATGGGGCTACATGTAAATCGGAACTGGTTTTCTTAAATTTGAATAGTATTCGTCTCTGGATCTAGAATTTCACCTCCGGGTCAGAACATTTAATATAGACCTATGTAGTTAATTTTTGGCTATAATGTTTATAAGCAGTTACAAATAGGTACACTAAGATCTCGCTAATTTTTTTAAAAACCATTTTTTTTTGAAAATTTTTTTTGGGCATTTTAATTTTTGAAAAAATTAAAAATATGAGTTTTTGTGTTTAACGAAATTTGTAATTGCTCTCAAACGGCTGAACCGATTTTTGTTTACTTTGTTTTAAAGAGGAGACAATGCGCAATTTTTTGTAAATTTTGTAAAAAAAAAATTTGCGAAAGTTTTTTTTTTCAAAAAGGTGAAATAATTCGACCATTTTTTAACCAAACAACCGATTGAGATCAAACTTGGCACAGTAGATGAAGAGGTGTTAGAAAAGCTAAGTTTTATATTTGGGCCCCCTGTATCAGACAGGGGCGGAGTAGGGCTTCAAAGTTGGCCACATCGGGTGAAGAGAATGTTCAATCGCGTGTAACTCGTGTTTCTCCTCCGATTTATGCGTGTGTTTTCTACAAAAAAAATTACACCTAAGAATTATCTCGTAGATAGATAGATAACGAGATATCTGCAATTGAAAATTGCATTTTAGTTTCTTCCCTTACCGTGTGCTAGGATTTTGTAAATATCGGAGCATAATATGCACCGATTTCATCCGTATCAACATGTCTAGATGGGCAATAAGATGACGAAAAAATTGGTTCGATATGGCCACTTGCAGTTATATTTTCAAAAAAATCCGATTTCTGTCAATTTTTTTAGGAAAAAAGTATAAATATATATTTAACTTCAAGTGTTCATAACTATTTGTACTATTGGGTATATCGAACAAATATTTTTTCGACATATAGGAAATTGTATTGCCCATCCAGACATGTTGATACGGATGAAATCGGTGAGAAACACGAGTTACACTCGCTTAAACATTTTCTTCACCCGATGTGGCCAACTTTGAAGCCCTCTAGCTCCGCCCCTGTCTGACATAGGGAGCCCAAATATAAAACTTAACTTCTCTAACACCTCTTCATCTACCATGCCAAGCTTGGTCGCAATCGGTTGTTTGGTTAAGAAACGGTCAAATTATTTCCTCAAAAACTGTCAGACTAGTCTCTGTATTTCGTCCATAACTTTTACAAATATTGAGTCTCACAAAAATTTCTACAAAAATTGTTTCTACAAAGGCTTTTTCAAATAAAAACTTTCATAAAATAATTTTTTAAACAATTTAAGCAATTACAAATTTCGTAAAACAAAAAAAAAATATTTTATTAATTTTTTCAAGAATTAAAATGCCCATAAAATTTAAAAAAAAAAATTAAAAAAATAATAGCGAGATCTTATTTTAGCTATTTGTAACTGCTTATAAACATTTTAGCCAAAAATAAAATACATAGATCGATATTAAATATTCTGACCCATCTACCAAAATTTGTAATGATCAAATTGAAAATAAGACTTATACAGTGCCTATACAGAAAGAAAAACTTCATATTAAATACAAGCAAAAATCTTCTTAATTCTTACTTTAAAATTAAATACGTTCATACTTAGTTACTCTTATACCAAGTAGACAACGGATTACATTAAAAAAATCAAGTGCCGAAATGAATATAATACTCGTAAGTATACGAATACCATACACTCGTACTTACATATATGACATCAAGTAAAAAATCTTAGAATGAAAACCAGCAAGGAAGGGCTAAAGTCAGGCGGTGCCGGCTATATGATACCCTACACCACTCTAGTAAGATTGGATAACAATGAAACATCCATTGCATACTTCAACTTAAATTTGTTTACACAATTTACTTTGGTACGTCTCCTCTGCTTTTGTAGCCAAATCGGACGAAACATATACATATATGTGAGCTATAAAAAATGATATTTTTCAAAGTAAGCAATGTTGATCTATGAAACACGAAACTCTACCATTAGAGTGATCAAAAAACCGGTTTTTTTGAAAAAATAAAAAACCGGTGGATGGTTTATTTAAGTTATAAAAAAACCGGTGGACGGTTTTTTTCTTCGAAGAAAACCGGGGAAACCGGTAGAACCGGTTTTGTTCTGCATAACATAACAGTATGAAAATTGCCGTTTGAAAAACATTTTCCTTTTTAATAACAAAAAAGGCGATTTTTTAATATTAAATTTTTAAAAGCGATGTCTTCTGATCAGGAATCTTGCACCAAATTTAGTCCTGTTGGATAGTAGTTATGAGTTGGATTGTGATGAATATTGTCATTTGAGCCAAACGGTCCTTTTATCTCATACATATAACTAATAAGCTATTGTATTTAGAAACATTTTCCAAAAGTGTTATCGATAGTCTTTTCTACAACCTTTTAAAAAAATTAGCAAATATATTTTCATTACTTTTTTGAAATTTTGGTAAAAACCTATGTTCTAATTTTTGATTTTTTTTCTCAAAAGAAAGCTTAGATAATTTCCTTTAAAAGCTTTGTGACCTATTAATGCGATGGGACCTGTTGATCTACCAAAATAAATATAAACCTCTGAAAAAAAATTAACGTTCGACCAAACATTTTAGCATTTCAGATGGGAAAAACAACCGTTTGACAAAAATGTCAATATTTGACATCCTCTAACTCGGAAAGTCCTTAACCGATTTCGTTGGAATTGTGTCTCATAACTACTATCTGATAGGGCTACTTGGTGCAATTTTCATCCCGACAGAAGACATCCCTTTAAAAAATTAACTCACTTGCATTAAATTCCCCTTATGTAGTTCAGTCAAGAAAATATTAATATAATATATAAACTTATTATTTATTTTAATGTGTTATTTACAAATGCAACAATGTTAAATTTTTTGATAAGTTCGCTGGAACTTAGCAAAACTGTTATTTGTAAGTTTTTATACAATTTGCTGAATATTTTCCTTGTAAATAGATTGCAAATAAAGAATCTCGAAAAAAAAAAAAAAAAAAAAAATATACACATTTTAGTGCAGGTGGGTATATACGAGTATACATATAAATATATAAGAGTATACACTAGTCGGTTTACCCAAATGAAATTTTCTTACTTGTTTTTGTTTCGGTTTGGAAGTGGGAGAATGCGTTTACTTTTCACATAACTTCTGCGCGTATGAATCATTTATTTTCTTTAAATTTTTGTAATTTGTATAGAAATTGGTGAATGGCTTCGGATTCTAGCAAAGTTGCCGAGTCTTTTTATGTCATATAAGGAGATCTTTCATATTATTATCTTAATTTGTGATATTTTGTATATAAAGTTGTAAATAATTTTTAATATTTTAGTGATAATAAAAAACCGGAAAACCGGTGGAAACAAACGAAAAAAACCGGTTGCAACGGTTGTTCGAAATTCATGATTTTGAAAAAAACCGGGGACGGTGGAAGCAAAAAACCGGTGGGCCGGTTTATTTTAAACCGGTTTTGATCACTCTATCTACCATGCTAAATTTCAAAACTAATGGTTTTAAACTGCAGATTCTATAGGGCAAAATGGCCAAATCGGACGAAACATATATATGGAAGCTATAGCTAAATTTTAACCGATTTTCTCCAAATTCGGCAATGTTGGTCCATGGATTAAGAAACTCTACCATTCTAAATTTTAAAACGATTGGACGTAAAATACAGCTTCTATAGGACTAAAGCGCCAAATCGGACGAAAGATAAATATGGGAGATATATCTAAATCTGAACCGATTTCAACCAAATTCAATAGGGTTCTTTCCAGCTGCGAAAGTCTCCAAACTGCAACATTTCAGAACGATCGGGGTGAAATTGCGACCTGTATTCGACGAACAACTTAAGATGGACAGATAGAGGGACGAACGGACAGACATGGTTAAATCGACTCGGCTAGTGATTCTGAGTCGATCGGTACACTTTAAGGAGTATTTTCAGATGTTACAAACATCTACCATAAAACATACCTATAATACCCTGTGTGTGGTGTAGGGTATAATTTAATCAAATATGACTTAAAGTATGAAGAAAAAGTATAATTTAATCTCTGAGAGGGAGAAGAATTAGAATGAAACATACTTGTACATTAGTAAATCCGAAAAAATTTATACCAAAAATGTAAAAAATATGCCTGGTATGAAATCAAATCATTATTTTGCGGTCAATTCTAATGATCCCACCATTCAAACGGCAAGTACAGCAGCGACTATATTTATAAGTATATAAAATCCTTTGTACGATTGTTTGTAACGTATATTCTCATGTCACGGATTTTAGTGAAACTTGGTATAATGGTTTAACAACCCAAACAAACTATTTCGCAAAAAAAAAATAAAAAACAGGCCTACTAAGAAAATTTTAAAATTTCGAAATTGTGAATTTATATCTCTATCCCCTCACCTTAGAGAGGAGGGTATATATCATTTGGTACGAGCAAAAAGTCTAACACATCGAAGGAGTGACCTACGACCCCAAGTATGTTCGGCGGATATCCGTTTTAGGACATTTTAAGTCATTTGAGCAATGTCCGTCCGTCTGTCTCACTGGTTGGAGCGCACGATAACTCTCGAAAGGAGTAACGGATTGACTTCAAATTTGGTATGTGATAATATTTTTTTCTATCTCAGGCTAAGTTCGAAGATGCGACATATTGGTCCACTCCTTCTATGACTTCCCTCACAAAGGTTTACAATTTAGTGAACTATTGATTCTCTAATATCTTCTATATGACTTATTAGAATCTTCTGCATCTTCACACATAGTAATGGTTTATCGCTATCAGCCTGAGAAAAATGGGCAAAAGGGACCATTTCGTATAAAAAGTTAATTGCTAAAAACTTTAATACCAGAGCACACAAAAACTTGCAATTCTGTACAGTGAAACGTTTTTATAGAACCTAAAGTCAAGTAAAAAGTGGGCGTTATTTGCCCCTTTGGTACCTCCCACACAAATGAAAAAATGTCCACCAAAAGTTAACTGCTTATAGCTTTAATATCAGTCGATACAAATACCTGAAATTTTGTACAGTGTAATGTTTTTATAGTACCTACAGTGCAGTTAAAAATGGGCGAAGGTAACACGCCCCTTTTGGTACCTCCCACACAAATTGTCCATTTTGCACCAAATTGTCCATTTTGCACCAAATTGTTGATTGTTAACATTGAGAATGGAGTTCTTTTTTTCTCATAAACGAACTTGTCGTAATAAATGTGCATGTGCATTGAAGCATACGAACTTTGTAACCTACACCAATTTGATAGTTTAATATTAGTTCATCAATTTTAAATGATTTTCTTACTCTTCAGAAAATATTCGGAAAAGTACTCTTATAGTAATCCTTAAAATGCTGCTATTTCAAGTAAGCAATTAAAAGAACTTTGTTACAAATCGTTGTGACGACAAGCCAGTACCTCTATTTTAACAATTTCAGACACATGCTTAAATGTAATATAGTTAAACACATTTTGTTTTCTTATATTACAGTGTGCGTCATTTGTAAAAACTCGTTTTACTTTAGAGCATAAAACCGTCTTAACCTCAACCTCAGAGTAATAGAACGCCAAATATAAAATATTTAGAATTTTTGCGTTGTGGATGAGTCTCAATTACGCCCATTTGTAAATGTCGCAAAATACAAGGTGGCGCAAAAGTAACCTTTCGATGTTTTTTGGCTGTAATTTAAGAAAAAAATGAAAAACTTTGATTCTTCTTGTGGATTATTTTTATTTGGTCTTTTAATTTCTTTTACATCAAGTCGAGAATATGATGTCATGTAAATGACCGCCGCCACAGCTGATTGTCATTTGAGCCCTTTTTATGGCATTTTCCATCACATTGGCCAAAACTTCCGGCGATAGGTCCTCACATTCTTGACGGATATTGTCTTTAAGAGCTGCAAGAGTCTGAGGCTTGTTGACATAAACCCGCGACTTCAAAAAGCCCCACAAAAAGAAGTCTGGAGCGGTCAAATCAGGCGATCTTGCTGGCCAGTGCAAACCGCCAAAACGGGAGATTAGGCGCCCGGGAAATGCATCCTTCAGCATATCGGTTGTGGCACGTGCAGTGTGTGCCGTTGCACTGTCCTGTTGGAACCACATGTTTTCCAATCCCAATTCATCAAGTTGCGGCAAAAAGAACTCGTTGATCATTGCTCTGTAGCGCTCATCATTCACAGTAACCGTTTGGCCCGCGACGTCTTCGAAGAAAAAAGGTCCGATGACTCCTCCAGCGAAAACAGCACACCATACAGTGACTTTGAGCGGGTGTAATTGCTCTTCGTGGGTTACACGCGGATTTTCAGTGCCCCAGAAGCGTAAATTTTGCTTATTTACGTACCCGCTAAGATGGAAATGGGCCTCATCACTCATGATTATTTTTGATGAAAAATCATCTTCCTCTTGGTGGTGATTGAGGATGGCTTGATCGTATGTTAGACGCGATTGGCGGTCAGCAGCTAACAGCTGATGCACCGTCTGGACTTTGTACGGAAACATCTTCAAATCTTGTACCAAAATTCGCTGTAGAGACCGTCGACTGATACCCATTTGCGTGGCACGTCGTCTGGTCGATGTCGACGGCGCTTCCATGACATCCTCGGCTACAGCAGCAATATTCTCTGCAGAACGGCTACTCCGGGGTCTGCCTGGCAGCATCTCGTGTTGTGCCAGTCTCTTCGAGGCGAGCGGCTAAACGTCGCAGTGTTTCACCAGTAGGCGTTGGACGGCCAGGAAATCTGCGACGAAATTCACGTTGTGCCAAAGTCACCGACCGATTATTGGTCAAATAAATAGTCAGCAATATTCCGCGTTCTGGAGCAGTGTAGCGTAACATTGTTTATTAACGTGTATTTCGCATGTGTTTACAACACAAATGTCAAAACAGAACTGACATTAGGGGCCAATCGCAACATTTATAGCATTTTCTGATAGGAGGATTACTTTTGCGCCACCTTGTATAGAAAAAATCAAAACTAAAACAATGCGAACATTTGTGTGGAAAGGGACAGACATGATGGGAGAATTGATATAAAACCTCATTTAACATAATTTTATAAATAGTCTGCCTCATGGGCCTAAAGTAAAACTCCCACAGGGAATAACCTAAGATCCTATATACGTTTAGGAGACATTCGATTCAGTATATTTCAAATCATATGAGCTATGTCTATCTGTTTGGTTCAGGCGCACAATAACTCACGAAAATACACGGGGCCAAATCGGTGTAATGTAAAATACAGTTTCAACAGCGCTTAAATACTAAGGGCCTTATTCATGAAAAGTTAAAGAAGGTTTGAGGAACGCTTTAGCAGTGTTAAAGCGTTCATCAACCCTTCATTAAATTTTTATGAATAAGGGCCTAAATATGCAGGGACATATACATATCGCACCTGTTCCACAAAAGGGTAACAACTCAAAATTTAACCAGTAAGGAAAGGCTAAAGTCGGGCGGTGCCGACTATATAATACCCTACACCACTCTCGTAATATTGAATAACTCTGATATATAAATTTTGTAATTCATGTATAAATTGTTTACATAAATTTACTTTTGGGACATTTTATACTTAAATAATACCCTGTACCACAGTGTGGTGTAGGGTATAAAAACGATTGGATCTAAAGAGCCAAATCGGATGAAACATATATATGGGAGCTATAGCTAAATCTTAACTGATTTTCTTCAAATTCGGTAGTGTTGGTTCATGGATCAAGAAACTCTACCATTCTAAATTTCAACACGATTGGATGTAAAATACAGCTTTTATAGGACTAAAGGGCCAAATCGGACGAAACATATATATGGGAGCTTTAGCTAAATCTTAACCGATTTTCTTCAAATTCGGCAATGTTGGTTCATGGATCAAGAAACTCTACCATTCTTAATTTCAAAACGATCGGATGTAAAATACAGCTTCTATAGGACTAAAGGTCCAAATCGGACGAAACATATATATGGGAGCTATAGCTAAATCTTAACCGATTTTCTTCAAATTTGGCAATGTTGGTTCATGGATCAGGAAACTCTACCATTCTAAATTTAAAAACGATCGGATGTAAAATACAGCTTCTATAGGACTAAAGGACCAAATCGGACGAAAGATATATATGGGAGCTAAATCTAAATCTGAACCGATTTTCTTCAAATTCGGCAATGTTGGTTCATGGATCAAGAAACTTTACCATTCTAAATTTCAAAACGATCGGATGTAAAATACAGCTTCTATAGGACTAAAGGTCCAAATCGGACGAAACATATATGGGAGCTATATCTAAATCTGAACCGATTTTCTTCAAATTCGGCAATGTTAGTTCATGGATCAAGAAACTCTACCATTCTAAATTTCAAAACGATCGGATGTAAAATACAGCTTCTATAGGACTAAAGGACCAAATCGGACGAAATATATATATGGGAGCTATATCTAAATCTGAATTGATTTTCTTCAAATTCGGCAATGTTAGTTCATGGATCAAGAAACTCTACCATTCTAAATTTCAAAACGATCGGATGTAAAATACAGCTTCTATAGGACTAAAGGGCCAAATCGGACGAAACATATATATGGGAGCTATAGCTAAATCTTAACCGATTTTCTTCAAATTTGGCAATGTTGGTTCATGGATCAAGAAACTCTACCATTCTAAATTTAAAAACGATCGGATGTAAAATACAGCTTCTATAGGACTAAAGGACCAAATCGGACGAAAGATATATATGGGAGCTATAGCTAAATCTTAACCGATTTCAACCAAATTCAATAGCGATCTTAACAGCCGCAAAATACTCTAAACTGCAAAATTTCAGAACGATCGGAGGGAAATTGCGACCTGTAGTCGACGAACAACTTTACATGGACAGACGGACGGACGGACGGACATCGTTAAATCGACTCAGCTAGTGATTCTGAGTCGATCGGTATACTTTAAGGTGGGTCTAGCTGTGTTATTTTAAGGTGTTACAAACATCTGCCGTGAAACAAACTTATAATACCCTGTTCCACAGTGTGGTGTAGGGTATAGAAATTTTATTAATGGTATATTACAAAAAAAGAATATGTCGTTGCAATAAAATATCATAGAAAAAAATAATAACGCTATTTTCCTTTTTGTTTTTTTAATGATTTTAGAAAAATAAAAAATTTTTGAGTTGTTACTCTTTTCAGTGGTATTATTTTGAGTTGTACCTTTTTAACTGAAGAATCTTACTCGGATTATAAGTTGAAAAGGGCACAACTAAAAATAGTACTCTTTAGATGATAAATCAACGGTCCCATTTGCTTAAATACTTGGAGACAATTCAAAATTTAACTCTTTAGTTGAATCTAAATAAGTTATTCTGTAAACACAGAGACGGTTTTTTATTATGAAAAAGAAGAAAAATCAACGGACATTGTTTGCAGTAGGTAGAAATTTCCATTGTCCGTTGTTTTCTTGCAAAAAAGCAAAAATTTTGAGTTGTTTCCCTTTTGTGGAACAGGTGCGATATGTCGAATCTGAACCAATTATCCCCAAATTAAGCAGTATTCGTTTCTAAATTAAGAAACTTCTGTGTGACAAATTTTGTAATGATCGAAGTAGAGTATAATGTCTATAACTCGTTGATACCAAATCGGGCGTAACACATGTATGGGGGCTATATCTACATCTCGACCGATTTGTCTGTGTTCTTTAATGTAATATGGAACCTCTTTCTGCCGAATTTCGTACTGATTGGATTTACAATACAGTTTCTACAGCGCCTACAAGTAGGTTAGGTTAGGTTAGGTTGAGAAGAGGAGGCGGTGAAATTCCACCTCATGTCCTTGGACATACACGTAAGCCAGTATTCGGCCTGTTGTGCGCTCTAATTGTTATTATTTAGAAAGGTCGGTAAGCTATTTTAGGAACTCTGTACTGTCGACATAGTCCTTAATTTTCTTCCAGTCTACGCCCCTAAGTTGGGTCAAGTCTGGTATAGCATCATTTCCTAAGAAACGTGATCTATTGTTGGCGAACGCTGGGCAGTGGCAGAGGAAATGCTCCAACGTTTCATCATCCTCCCCGCATGCCCTACATATGCTGTCGTCTACAACTCCTATCCTATGTAGGTGTGCTTGTAAGCATGTGTGTCCTGTAAGGACGCCCATGATCTTACTAATTTCTACCTTGCTCAATCTCAGTAAGGTCTTGGCCTTGTCCTCGTTTGGGTCACCCCACAAGACCTTCGTTGTCTTCCCAACGTTTTCACTATTCCATAGCGTGATATGGGCGTTCTTCGCCCATATTTGTAGTTCAGAACGCATAACTCTGAAGGGTTTTGCGTTCTCTAATGTTGTTGTTTGCAAGTCTCTGGCTCTAGATGCCAAGGCGTTTGCTTTCTCGTTACCCCTTACTCCGCAATGGCCAGGCACCCATATGATGCATATAGTGCCGTATTCGGAGTAGGCGTTAATCGCCATTTTACAATCTAAAACGGTCCTCGACCTCACCGTTCTAGACGTTATCGCCCTAATAGCCATTTGGCTATCTGTGAAAATATTCACTTTTGTTGGTCTTGTGTTAGTCCCAAGCCAGCTCACACATTCTGTAATTGCTCGGACTTCCGCCTGCAGGACTGTGTTATGGTCTGGCAGACGGAATAAGAGTTCGGTTTCCGGTTCTTCGATGTAAAGTCCTAGCCCCGTTCTCTCCCCTAGTTTCGATCCATCTGTATAACAGCAATTTCCAGATGTTGTCTGTACTACGGTTCCATCAATCCAGGATTGTCTGTCTGGTATCATGGTCTCACAGTCAGCAACCATTGATCTTTCAGGTATTCTGTCGGATACTGATGATATGTCAGTTAAATCCACCGTCACTACCTCAGCTATCTTTTGATGATATGACACGTGATCGCTTTCGATCCATTCGCCCATCACTTTGAGCCTCGTCGCCGTGAGGGCAGCTTCATATCTAATCTGTATTTCTATTGGTTGGATATTCAAGATCGTCTCCAATGCCCTACTGGATGTGGTCCTCATTGTCCCGCTTATGCCGAGACAACACATTCGTTGGACCTTTTGTAATATCATTATGTTGCACTTATTCTTCATTGATGTCCACCACACTACTGATGCGTAAGTCAAAATAGGTCTGATTACGCTCTTGTAGAGCCATTGTGTCATACTTGGATTAAGGCCCCATTTTGAGCTAATGGCTCTTCTACATAGTGCCCAGCATATGTGAGCCTTGTTTGCTCGTTCTTCTATGTGGCACTTCCAATTTAGTTTCCTGTTCAGGATAACACCTAAGTATTTAACCCTGTTGGAAACTGGAATTGTTTTGTTTAGGAAATGCGGGTCATCATACTGACCAATCTTCGTTTTCCTTGTGAACAGACATATCTCTGTCTTTTCTGGGTTTACATTTAGGCCTCTCGGTCGAGCCCAGTCATATGCAATTTTTAGAGCCGTTTCGGCCCTTCTACAAAGTTGATTAGGATTCTTCCCCCTCAGAAGTATTATAACGTCATCTGCGTAACAGACTGGTTTAAGTCCTTCATCCGTTAGTATCCTTAGGAGACTATTTATAGTAGTGACCCACAGGAGTGGTGATAAAATACCGCCCTGTGGTGTTCCCTGTGCTACTCTGTCTCTTATTTTTATGTCGTGGGACCCACAATTTATCCATCTATTCCTTAGCATGTGGCTTATCCAGTCTCGGAGAGCCCGGTCCACCTGAAACTGGTCTAAGGATTGGATGAGTGTGTCGGTCCGTACATTATTGAACGCCCCTTCAATGTCTATACATACCGCAAGTGTATACATCTTTCCATTGAAGGATTCTTCTATGTTGTGTACTACATCGTGTAGGGCGGTATCCACCGATCGCCCTTTAACATAGGCATGTTGTCTAAATTTTAGCATTTCGCCTGGTATCTTACTTTTAATCATGGTATCCACTATACGCTCCATGGTTTTGAGTAAGAACGATGTTAGGCTTATTGGTCTATAAGCCTTAGGTGTTGCATAACTTGCCTTGCCGGGTTTAGGTATGAAAACTACCCTTGCCTCCTGCCAGGCTTTCGGTGTGTATGCGAATTTTAGACATGCTGTGAAAATGGCGGCTAGATGAGTTGATATGTAATCCACCTCCATCTGTAGTAGTGCCGGAAATATTCCATCAGGTCCTGGTGCCTTAAATGGTGAAAAGCTTCTTACGGCTTCTTTGACCATATGGTCTGTAATGATATGACTTAGTTGTTCCTCATTTTCACTGTAGTTCGGTATCTCAGTCTGGCCCGTCGTACCTTGCGGAAAATGGGTGTTCATCAAAAGTCTTACCATCTCTTCGGTTGAGTCCACTCTTCTGCCCATATCGTCTACCATTGTTTCGGTTTGGGTATGGGTTTTTGAGAGGAACTTTTTAATTTTAGAAACATCGTTAACGCTATCGACCTGTTCGCAGAATAGCTTCCAGGAGTTTCGTTTTGCTGTTCTTGTGATTTTGTTATATTCTCTGAGTCTTCTATGGTAGTCGTCCCAGTATACTGGAGATTTTTTACGGCGTGCCCTATTGTAAAGTCTACGGACCTCTTTCCCAATGTTGCGAATCTCCCCGGTCATCCAAGGCTTCTCTTGGGCTGATTTCCTTTCTCGAAGCGGACAGCTGTCTTCGAAAGACCTTACTAATATATCCGTAATGTAGTCAACATTAGTGTCAATATCCTCAACACTTAGGCACTCGAAAAGTCCATGCCCTAGTCTTTCTCTAATTAGCTTCCCGAATTTTGTCCATTTAGTTTTGGCCTTATTTCTGAAACTTATTGGGTTCGGCGGTGGCCGTGCTATCTTAAACCTTATGTAACGGTGATCAGAAAAAGAATGTTCTTCAGAGACCCTCCATTCCTGTATCACGTCTATTAGATTTTCTGAACATATTGTTATATCTAATACTTCTTCCCTTATTCTATTAACGAAGGTAGCCGTGTTACCTATGTTAAGTGTTATTAGGTCGTTAGTATTCAAGAATTCTACTAGGGCCTGGCCCCGTTTATTAATGTTAGTACTACCCCACGCGACGTGGTGAGAGTTAGCATCGCAACCTACTAGTACTTCGTTACCTGTTTGTTTGACTTTCCTCACCAAGCGTTGTAGTTCCGACGTAGGTGGTAATGTCGGTGAATCGAAAGGCAGATATACTGATGCTAGGTATACACTTCCATTCCCTTGTTTCAGTACTGTAGCATCCGATGTTGACAACTCTGGAGAAAAAAGATAACATAAATTTTTGTGACATATAATACAAGTCCTTGGTCTAGTTCCTGTATTTGCATAAAACAGTTGGTAATTAACGTGATTTAAGCCAGTAACCTTGTTTCGAATCGTCCATGGTTCTTGGATTAAAGCAATATGAGTCTTACCTTTATTTATTATTTCCATCAAAGCGTTGGTTGCCGCCTCGCTCCGATGGAGGTTTATCTGGACGACTTCAATCATTGGTCCTCCAGTAACCGGTCTTCTTGGGAGTCAGTGATTGTAGATTCGGCTCCCTCATCATTTTTTGGCTGCAGTGAGCGCTTATCTTCATCGCTGCCTTTATTATTTATTGGCTCAGTTGTCCGGTTTTCAGCGCCAACCAAAGCCTTACCAATTTTGAAGAAGACTGCTTTGTTCACATAGAACGCCATACCCTTCGTCTTGACCAGGCTGGCCATGGAGAGCCGATCCAAACCCACCACAAGGAGAGTGCCATCACGGTCATTCTCTCTGTGGAAGACTTCCCACCTCTTCACGTCCAGTCCCTTGTTTTGCTGGCCAAAGAGTTTGAGCATGCGTTCTGATGTGAAATTGCTGCCCCATCCTTTGACGTGTACTGTTGTTTTTATGAGCTGAGGGATGTCCCTCCTCCTTACCAGTTTCAGCTTAGCGCCTTCCCAGGGAGAGGGGATGCTATCCACAAGCTCTTTGAGGGTCTCTATACATTCTGGTGACGCGAAATTCATCCTCAGTGTGTCCCCTTTGAACTCGCTGCTCATTATTTGAATTGGGGGCCCGTCGTCGGAGTTGAGAGCGTGCTCCACAATTTTATTATTCACCAAGTCTTCAACGTTGTTGTGTTGGTCAGTGGGGATTTTGCCGGATGCTCTGTTGATGTCGATCACTGCGTAGCAGAGCTCGTCTCTATATTGCTTTCTGGCTACTTTGGCATAAGATGGTGGCTTCTTACCTTTTTCATCAACCAACTTCCTCTTCCGTAAAGATCGTGACATCTTTTTGGATGTACTATGCTTTCCGGAGGGTTCCGTGGTTGCGCTCGCTTCCTTTGTAGTTGGATCGACTTTGTCGCCGCCCTCTCCACCAGGATACAGACTGGAGTCTCCTTCGTGAGGGGCTTGACTTGTTCTCTCCAATTTACTTGAAAGCGGGGAGCTCTTTTTCTTCTTCGGCGGTTTCGCAGTGTTCTGCTCTTCTGGAGATCTGATCCTCTTTCCTGCCTCCGCAGAGGTGGATGGAGTTTCAGATAGCTCCTTTGGAGCATCATGCACTATGGCCTGTTTGCTGCTTCGGTTCATCTTCTTCAACTTTCGTCGTTGTGCCCCTGATAGCTTCTTCTTTTTTGTCGTGAGCTGTGCCATGCACGCGTTGACTTCTTCTACCATCTTGCTGACCTCGACGTCTTTGGAGTTAGCTAAAACAGTAATGTTAACGTGTTCGTTTGAGTCGGAGTCGGAATCGGATTCTCTACCTGTACTAGAAGGCTGGGTCCAGTTAATACTCTCCCGTGGTTCCTCCTCTTCCTTCTCCGTATTTTTGCCAATGGCTGTATGTGCGCTTGTTGCATTGTCTGCGACTACAGGCGCCAAGGCACCCACACCTGTAGGAGGATTGGTTGCGCTTGTTTCACTTACTACGACTACAGGTGCCAAGGCAGCCACACCTGTAGGAGACATTGAAAAATTTTTTGGCTCGCTATCTTGGGATAACGACGGCACGTGACTAGGGAGCACATCAACAATTGCCGCCGGTACTGGGGTTATTACTCCCTGCACCGTAACTTTATTTACACATTTCCTACTTTCCATATTGTTTTTTTGTTTTAGGGGAAACACCCCCATAGTCAGTTTTGGTCCGCGGGGAATGCAATATTCCCTAAGGTGGTGTACACACTGTTCCATCCCCCCCAGGGGCGCCTCAGTAAGGATAGAAAAAATCCACCCTCCCTGAGGCATCCCTAGTTGAGATGAAACAGTGTGTCCATCCCCCTCCCCCTATCCGCCACCTGGGGACGCGCCCGTTAGGAGACTGACAACTCCAGCGGGCCTACAAGTAAAAGTGGGTGTAACATATATATGGGGGCTATATCTAAATCTGAATCGATTTTCCTCAAATTAAGTATTGCTTCTAAATATATCAAGAACATTTCAATTGCAATTTCTATACAGATCGGAGGTACATATATAGCGTGATCCATTTCGAGGTTCCCTACTTTTTTAAAGAAAAAAAAACACAGAAAATTCAAATTGGGGGATGGGGAATGTTTATTATCATCTGAAAGAACATTCTTTGGCATTTATTTTTTGAAGATTATGTCTATCAAATGTTTGCCGCGGCTACGTCTCAGATGGTCCACCCGTTGAGTCCAATTTTCGATGCCTCGTTCGAGCATTTCGACTGGTAACTGGCGAATGGCACGCGTAAACCTTGTTCAGGCGTAAGTCTTTCCATGATGAAATGCCAAACAATACTTAACAAAAATAACATGACAGCATGACACGACTCACACGTGCCCGCTCTCTCTTGATGCCGACATGCAGCCCTAGGCACTCATTTATTTGGCTGATGATAAAATGTTTGGTTTATTTTTTTGTATAAATCAAGAATCATGTTGAATCTAGGATCTTGAACATCCTTATAGCGCAATTTCCAAATTATGAAAATATCCCTACCCTACCTCGTATAATAAATATTGTTCGAAGATTTTTATTGTTTTTAGCTTTAAAATATGGCTTTTGCATGTCTAAAATATTATCGCAAGTTTATGCAGCAACAAAACGGTTGCCATCTTGTAATGTGCCAACGAGCGTTCCCAACCACTTCCATTCATCCGTCCATTCAACTACTACTGCGGCTGCTATACTCCGAAAAAAAGTTTCTGAACTAAACCCAAATGAACCACCAACGCAATTCGTTTGTAGGCGCAATCGAACCATGGTGTGGTGCAGTGGTTATTCCCACTTTATTGATGACTTCAAGCATGTCAAGCCACCGCCGACCGAGCTCTCTTAGTGGCACCCAAAGTCAAAAGTTTGGGTACATTCAGCACTCCAAAGTATGTACTTGCAAACTTCTTCTGTTCGCTTCAAACCGATGACGACGACGCTCGAAAGCCACAATAAATTACATTACAGTTTAAGTCAGCCAAATTTAGAGTTTGCTTATGCGCCGGCCTAGAAAGTCATTTAGTTAAACGAAAGAGCGCGCGCGCATTCGCTGCCTGCCACCCGTTTGAATCAATGCATGAACGCATGCGCATAAGCAAAAGCGCGCGCGCCAGCGCTCCTTCGCTCTGGCTGTTGTTAGCTGTTGGTTGTAGATGATGCTGGTGTGTGTTGGTGTTATAAATTATGATGTGAGCTTTTGTTTGTGGCATGGCTTGGCACCCCATGTGATCCATGGACAAAAATAGTGTCACTCCATTGAAAAGAATTTTTTGAAGGCACAATAGCCGACTTAGCCGCTCCGTATGTATGGCATGAAGAAGTAGGTGTTAAAGTTGACTTTTTTGCAGGTTTTACATTTTATTTGTTTGCATTTATTTTGTTTGAGAAGTTTTAGAGGTGGTATTTTAATAGGGTTTCTTATTGTTTTCTCGTTTTTCATAAACACAATACTACACAAGCTGTAAAAGTAGAAAACTTGTCTGGTGGCATGTGTTACATTCTGCCGTGGCATGTTAACTGATTTTATTCATTTTCTGCTTGAAACTTATTGAATATTTAATGCAAACCACACCAAAAAGAAAGTGTTGCATTCATAGCTTTCGGTAAATAAAGTGCGGAATACAATAAACATGACATAGTGCGAACATTTCTCACGACATTCAATTTTGATTTTTCGACCAAGAGTGATGTCAACATCAGTGGCAGACTGGTCTGTCATGCAATCCAATTAGTTGTCAGGTTTGATTCAAGCATCAAAATTGGTTGTTTTTGTAACTATGTAGTGCCAAGTGTAGTTTCACTTCATGAGGTATGATAGAAGTCCAGAAAGAAGCTGATTGTTTTCATTCATATGTATGTATACTCGTATCTTTACGGTTCCCACAAATATCTCGGAATAGAAAAGGAAGCGCTTTCCAAGCCATGTACTTTATTCACTTTAGTTTTATACTCACTGAATTAGAGTGATATACGAGGTATATAGTTAAAGTGGGTGATAAACCGAAAATCGGCAGATAAACATATGTATCTGTAATATTCTAAAATATAGGGTTTTCCAACAAGAGGTGTTATTTTGAATCACCCGGTATTTCGGTAGCTGTCACTTTTGAAGCTTTTATTCTTTGACATTTGAAACTACGCCATTACTACAAATGGCGTAGTAATGGCCATTTGTAGTAATGGCGTAGAAACTACGCCATTACTACAAATGGAACCATACGCGATTCAATAACGCATTGAAATTATTAAAATTCACTACAACAAGTAAGAAAGATTCAGTCGGGTAAACCGACTAAGGTATACCCTCACTTTGTGAGTAATGTAATATGGAATATTAAACGAATTATTCTGTCAATTTGTATGGGAGGTACCAGAATGTTTTTAACAAATACACCTATTTTTCGCTGAATAGTAGATTCTTTAAATACATTACACTGCGCCGAATTATAAACATTTTTGCACTGGTATATTAACGTTATGAAATATTAAATTTTGGTATGATTTGGCCATTTTGTGTGGGAGGTACAAAAAGGGGCTATAGGGACTTCAAAAGCGTTACACTCTGCAAAATGTTGTTGCAT
Source organism: Eudasyphora cyanicolor (assembly GCA_963930755.1). Classification (NCBI taxonomy): domain Eukaryota; kingdom Metazoa; phylum Arthropoda; class Insecta; order Diptera; family Muscidae; genus Eudasyphora; species Eudasyphora cyanicolor. The sequence goes on along the minus strand of OZ005735.1, from coordinate 69,652,803 downwards.
TTTCGTGCATTGGTACTCATGCTGTGAGCTCTTAACTTTTTGTGCAAAATGGTACCTTTGTGTGGGAGGTACAAAAAATGCCATACTAAATTCAAGTAAAAAATTCTTAATTTAAGCCGAAATCTTACTTAAAAATGTAAGTACGTTCGTACTAAGTTTTTCTTAAAACAAGTATAAATCGGCTTAAATTGAAAAAATCAAGCGCTGAAAGGCTTACAATAATCATTTAATGCTTGAAACCAAGTAAGCATATCTTGAAAAGGAAAATTAAGCCTAATATGGCTTAAAGTAAGAAAAAAAAGCTTACTTTAATCTCTGAGAGACAGAACCATTATAGAGCACAATAAAATTAACCTCTCAGCCACTCTCATGCAAGTGGTTGATTTTGGCTGACGCAACATCAAACACACATGCATATAAATTGTCGAGATGTATATGTACATTTGAGCGCGACCATATCCAATTCGTTTCACGTTCAAGCAGTGTTTGCAAATACATTACTTGGCGTGATTATTTTTGATTTTAGTTTTTTGAAGTTGTTAATAATTCTTATTCGTTTCGTTGATGCCATTCCTTATATGTTTCATATTAAAATCGAATAAATGCAGCAAAACTTTTACTTTTGCTGTTAAGCAAATGTATTTTGACATAACATTTTAAAAAATTGCATTCTTTGCAATACAGTGGCAAAAATGGTATAATTAATATAAATGGTATATAGGTATAAAACGAACGAAAGCACAATAAATCTAGTATGACCAGGATTAAATCAAGAACTGATCTGGCTTAAATCAAGTATTGGTTAGGATTAAATCAGGAACTGATCAGGCTTAAATCAGGTATTATCAGACTTAAATCAAGTACTGGGCAGGCTTAATTCAATCAAAAATTTCTTCATTGAAGCCCGTTTCGCACTCAAATTAATCCGATTAAATACTTAAAACAATCCCTTTATGCTTAAAATTAGAATTTTTCGGCTTAAAATCAAGCCTAATCAGGCTTAATAAGCACTAAGATTAAGAATTCAGGGCTTACAAATCCGTACTTGATTCAAGTATTTTGTACTTGGTTTAAGAAAATCCGTACTTAACGTACTTTTGACACCGCTACGGCTTGATTCAAGTACGGATTACTCAATTTTTTCTTTCTGTGTATAAAAGCATTACACTGTAAAAAATTTCAAGTATTTTTATACACTGGTATTAATGTTATAAGCTGTTATCTTTTGGTGCAAAATGGTACCTTTGTGTAAGAGGTACAAAAAGGGGCGTGAATATAACACCCATTTTTCACTGGACTGTAGGCACTATGAAAGCATTACACTGTACACAATTTCAAGTATTTTTATGCACTGGTATTAATGTTATAAGCTGTTAACTTTTGGTGCAAAATGGTGCATTTGTGTGGGAGGTACCAAAAGGGGCGTAGCAACATGGCCCATTTTTCTCGAGTTGATAGCGACTAATAAACTAATGCTATGTGTGGAATTTCAGAAGATTCGAATAAGTAGTATAGCAGTTATTAAAGATTCAATATTTCACAACATTTTAACACTTTGTGGGGGAGGTACTAGAAGGAGTGGACCAATATTGCCCATCTTCGAACTTAGCCGGAGATAGAAAAAAATATTACCACGTACCAAATTTGAAGTCAATCGGTTACTCCTTTCGAGAGTTATCGTGCGCACCAGCCAGCAGACAGACAGACACACAGACAGACAGACAGATAGACAGACAGACGGACGGACATTGCTCATTCGTCTTAAAATGACCCAAAACGAATATCCGCCGAACATACTTAGGGTCTTAGATCACTCCTTCGATGTGTTACACTTTTTTTCGTAGCAAATGGTATATACCCTCGTCACACTAAAGTGAGGGTATAAAAATGGTAAAAATCTTGCAGTCACAGTTCGCAAAACTAAAGCGTTTTTTTAAGCGATTTCCACCTCGGTGGCTACGTCAACAAGCAAAATTGTCGCATCTGGGGCTCGGAAAACCCAAGAGTTATTGTTGAGAAGCCTCTCCATCCTCAACGTGTGACTGTTTGGTGCGGTTTATGGTCCGGCGGGTTCATTGGACCTTACTTTTTCGAAAATGAGGTTGGATCAACGGTTGCTGTGAATGGATTGCGCTATCAAGAGATGATTAATGATTTTTTATGGTCGGAGTTGGATGGTATTGATCTGGACAACGTTTACTTTCAACAAGACGGCGCTACGTGCCACACAAGCAACGAAACCATTGCTCTGTTACGGGAAAAGTTTCCGGACCGTGTTATCTCTCGAAGAGGTGATCACAATTGCCCACCGAGATCTTGTGATTTAACTCCATGTGACCTCTTCGTTTGGGGCCACGTGAAAGATAAGGTCTACGCCAACAGCCCAGCGTCGATTCAAGACCTCAAAGATAGAATTCGTGAGGCTATCGAGGACATATGGCAGCCCCTTTGCGATTTGGTTATGGAAAAGTTCATGAAAAGGATATGGTCCTGTAAGCGTGGTCGCGGTGATGTTGTTTTTCATTATTAAAAAATGGCATTTTTCTTTGAACACCAAAATAACACCTCTTGTTGGAAAACCCTTTAACATCTTATGTAAGAAATTTCCGATTTTGAAATTTAAAATAAATGGATAATATCAGTCTACTTATGCTAGAAAGTAATGTATAAATCTAACCGTAACGTATAAGATGAATCTGGGGATTGGACTAATCTCAAGATCTCTGTATGGGTGAGACAGATATAGAAAGTGCAGTTGTACCCTTCATGGAGGTCTTATTTCACTACTTCTGTTGATTCGAGTAGTAGTTAAAAAACTTGACTTTTTTAATTTTTCCCGATCCTGTCCTAGTACTTTGTTAATATAAGGGCAGAAGATACTCGTATACCGATTTCTTTCACAATAAATTCTCTGCATTGCCCACAAAGATTATGATGAAAAAAATATATACGAGTATAACTTCAAATCTGATGCCAATATTTTTTGATTAAATAGCAAATTTTGTTGTCTGGCCAGAAAAGATAATGAGAAAAGAATCGGTATGTATCCGCCTCCAATATCTACCGATCGCAAGTAAAGAATCGGACAATGTTTTAAAAAATATTTTCAAACGCAGGCAGAAATTTAATATAAGTTATTTAAAAATTAATACATTTCACTTACTACACCATTTCCATGTGTAATTCAGAAAATATCAATTGAAATTCAGAAATTACGTTTGAAATTTAGATCTCGTCACTTGAAATTCAGATTTTCAATTTAATTTTCAGAATTCGTCAATTGAAAATTAGAATTTCCATTAAAAATTCAAAATTCGTCAATTAATATTCAGAATTTACATGTGAATTCTGAAATTTAGGACCCGTCAATTGAAATTCAGATTTTCCATTTAAAATTCAGAATTCGTCAATCAATATTCAGAATTTCCATTTGAAATTCAGAACTCGTCATTTGAAATTCAGAATTTTTCGTTTGAATTTCAGAATTTTTCGTTTGAAATTCAGAATTTTTCGTTTGAAATTCGGAATTCTTCCTTTGAAATTCAGAAATTTGATTTTCAGAACATTTTAATGTGAAATTAAGTTTGTAGGCTTGAAGTCATATAAATTAGGACGGGTAAAAAAAAACTACCGCGGTTATCCGCATCTCAAATGAAAACTTTTTTTGTTTAATGAATATCCCCCAAATATTTATATCTAGGCTTTATCTGGAGCTGCCAGTGTTATTCGTATGTGCAGCTAGAACTCGCTATGCTGCTTAAAACAGTAACAATATTGTGATTCTCGCGCTGCACAGTGGGGGGAATTCCAAAAAAGGAAAATAATTCTGTCGTTTCTTAACCAGACAACCAATTGCGACCAAACTTGGCATGTTTGTAGAAGAGGTATCACAGAAGTTAAGTTTTGAGTTTGGGCTCCTTGTGGTATACAAGGACAGAGCTGCAGGGCCTCAAATTGGCAACCTCGGGAAAACAAAATGTTTAAGCGCCATTCATAAATCTTTCATAAAATCTTTTTTCCGTGCATTCTACAAAAGGGGTTTTCCACCTAACAGTTATCTTGTACAGTTATAGAGATATCTGCATTTGAAAATTTAATTTTAAATTTTTTCCCCGACCCTGTGCTAGCATTTTGTAGATATCGAAGCAGAATATGCACCTATTTTATCCACCTATTTAAATGGTTCAATATACCCAATAGGACATGTTATGGCCACTCGAAGTTATATTTTCAAATAAATTAGATTTTAATTTTTAAAAATTTTATGGCCATAACTTTTGTCTCAGCGGGTATATCAAATTGCAATATTTTTCCATCAAATAGCAAATTTTGTTTTCTGTTCAGAAAATATATAGTAAGAAAATAATCCATTTATAACAGGCTCTAATATATACCGATTCGTAGAAAAGGATCGGAAAAAACCAACAAAAATATTTTCAAATGAAATTTTATAATTCCATAAAATCCTTATAAATTAATATATCTCAATTATTTTTTTTTTTGTAATTTGTACGTCTTGACATCAAAAACAGAGGCTAATTATAATATTATTTTATTTGTAAATATTGGGCTTTATATTTACAAATAAAATAATATTATTTTTATACAATTATAATATATTTTATACAATTCCGAAAATAAATTCGAAAATCCCCCAAAAAAGGGAATTTTTCCCCAAAATCTATTATAATAAAAGCCGGGCTGGCAATTCCTTTTGCAGTTTATCGTATAACACATTACTATATATAAAGATGGTAAAGGATTTCATATCCAAGCTTTGCGATTGTCTAAAATGTAGCCATGTTTTGATATTTTCGTAAAAAATTGTGTAATTTGGAGAAGCGTGGTAACACTATTAATGCAAATTTTTGACTCATTCGTTCCTCGAAAAAATTCTCCCGGAAGTGTCCTTTAAGATGAATATAAATATGTTTGTTATACTTTCTTTTTTTAAATTCCTCTCTATCTCCAAAATACTACATGTACATTTCCGCAATAAACACAAAAATTGCCTTTATTTTGAAAATATCAATTGATATGGCCATAACTTTTGTATAAGTGGGCACATTTGACTGACATTTTTTACATTATATAGCAAATTTTGTTGTCAATTTAGCGAAGTTGATGTGAGAGAAATCGGTCTATATTATGCACTGATATTAAGCAAATTCTAGGACAGGGTCGGGAAAATGGTGAAAAAATCACTTTTCAAATGCAGACAGAAATGTAAAAACTTCATAAAATTTTTAAAAATTAACATATTTCAATAAAATGTTTTGTAGTTTGTAGGTCTTGACATCACAAATCAAATGTAATTCGCGAATCATTGTATTTCCAAAAGCCAATCCCACATTTCCCAAAATAATTTTGAAAATCCCCAATAATGGGATTTTTTTTGATTTTCCCCTATATCTACTATACTGAATCTGAATCCGGGTTTCAGATGCCCTTTGCAGTTCAACTAACAACACCTTACCACAAATAAATATGCCAAAAGTTTTAACATTGTAGCTTTGCGATTGGAGCAAATGTGGCTTACTTTTGAAATGTGTGTAAAAAATTATGTAAATTGGAGAAGCTTGGTAACAATACCCATGAGTATATTTGGCCCGTTCTTTCTTTGAGAACATTCTCTGGAAAGTTTCATTTGAGATGGTAGTAAATGCCTTATACCTTTTGTTAACTAACTTCAGCTAAAACTCAAAAATACGACATATACTTTTTTCCTAAAAAAATGCAAAAAATCTAATTTATTTAAAAAATATATAACTTCAAGTGGCCATAACTTTTGTCCTATTGGGTATATCGGACCAATTTTTTTCTCTTTATATAGGAAATTTTATTGCCAATCTAAACGTGTTTACGCCGATAACTGGTGCATATTCCGCTTCGATATCTACAAAATACTAGCACATGGTCGGGGAAAAAATTAAAAATTCAATTATCAAATGCAGACATCTCGGTAACTATACAAGATATCTGTTAGGTGCAAAACCCCTTTTTTAGACCAGTTACTAGAATACAAGCAATGATTCGGGCGAAAAACACGAAAGATAAACGCGCTTAAACATTTTGTTTGCTCAAGGTTGCCAACATTGAGGCCCTGAAGCTCTGCCCCTGTATACCACAGTGGGCCCAAACTCAAAACTTAAATTCTGTAATACCTCTTCTACAAACATGCCAAGTCGCAATCGGTTGTCTGGTTAAGAAATGGCAGAATGATTTCCCTTATTTTTGGAATTCCTCCCACTGTGCGCTGGTAGAACCATGGTTATTCACGATTTGAGGGCCGAATATCCATGATGTCCGATATTTTCAAGAAAAACATTAATTTTAGAGGTTATATAATAAAAGTAATATCATGCTAAAGTCTATATATATTCTATATAAAACAAAACAAGCTTTAATTTGAGATGCGGCCAACCGCAATGTTATTTTATATGACCCCGCCCTAAAATGCATACATCTTCAGCCAGAAACGACATTCGTAATATTACACAACAAAGGGCCATTCGTCACAATAAAAACGGGCCAACGCAGGACAGCTTTTCTCATCAATGGTGCAAAAGAGTGGAAAACAAGTAAGAAAGTTCAGTATGGTAAACCCAAAGACAATATAATTTAAGAAGACATTCCTTCCTGTAGCGAGTAATTGTCAGTTACGAACGAATAGGAATTTGATTCCAACGAGTGAGGTTTTTCGCGGATTTTCAGACCGTTTTTCCCGAATTTTTTGTAATTGTCACAATTAAAAAATTAATATGAATCGATAAGTGCAAAAAAAGTTCAATCAATGTTCGCGGAATACTGTTTTTTGGCGTGTTACAATTCATTCCTATTCGTTCGTAACTGATAGATTTTGACGTTTCGGCCTGAAGGAATGTCTTCTTATATTCTATTTGTCTTTGGGTAAACCGACTTATGAATCCTCACACCTTGAGTCCCAAACAAATATTTTCAAATTTATTTATTTTTTTATTTATTTATTTATTTATTTATATGAATTACAATACAAAGTAAATTTATATTCTAATTATAAGGTCCAGGGAAAGGCCGGGTTACGAAGACCATATGGCTAAATGTTTGCAGCGAGAGACCAGAGCCTCTGGTGGGAATCGAACCCACAACCCCCAAACTCATAGGCGAGTACGCTACCAACTCGCCTACTGGGGCGCTCTATTTATTTTTTTGTTCTAATTAAATTATTATCAATTTAAATTGCATTTAATAACTTTAAAATATGCACTGGCATTAATGTTATATGCTGTTATCTTTTGGTGCAAAATGGCCCATTTGTGTGGGAGGTACCAAAAGGGGCGTGTCAATAAAGCCCATTTTTCTCTGGACTCTAGGTACTATGTATATAAGCATTACACTGTCTAAAATGTCAAGAATTTGTATGCATGTCAAGTATGCAAGTTACAAGCTGTTTACTTTTGGTACAAAATAGTCCATTTGTGTGGGAGGTACCAAAAAAGGCGTGCCAATACCGACCACTTTTGACTAGACTCTAGGAATTGTGTAAGCATTATACTGTACACATTTTCAAGTATTAGTGCAAATGGTCCATTTGGGTGGGAGATATCAAAAGGGGCGTGGCGCCAAAAACGGGTTTCCGCCGAACAAATGATATATACCCTCCTCTCTAAGGTGAGGGGATAATAAATGTCAGAATTAGGGACAGTCTTTGACAATGGCTCATATGAAAGTGGATTGGATGCGAACTTTCTCGAGTCAGATTCAATTTAAAAATCGTTATTCACTTCAGTCAAATCCATTTCATAATGTTATTATACCTAAATAATGTGAATATCTAAATTATGTGAATACCTACATAATGTTGAATTAATATTTTCTTGTTTTCAAATAGAAATTCTGAAAGCCAATTATTAGTTTCTGAATTTTAAATGAAAAATTCTGAATTTAAAATAAAAATTCTGAATTTTAAATGAAAAATTCTGGATTTCAAATGTCAAGTTCTGAATTTCAAATATAAATTCTGAGAGCATATCAACGGCGTTTGTTACAGACGAAGATAAAAATTAGAATAAGTTTCATTAAACGCCTCGAAAGCTATGATGTCCCAAGTTGAAATTTAAAAAAATTCTAAAATTTATTATAAAAGTAAATATACAATCTATCAGCATATGTCAAAATACTCTCTATACCTTAATTATTCGTAATGATACAGTGAATAAAAATAATTTTTAGTTGCAAATTTGCATATTACAATGAAGCCCGCAAAATGTAAAAATCGGAAAAATATAAGAATAAGATACCATACTGTGGTCCAGGGTATTATAAGTTAAATTAAAAAATGAACAAATTTGGGGGAAAAAAATGGACAGCATTACCTCGTATATTATGTAAAGAAATAATATTACAAACTTCAAAAGGATTGGTTCAGTAGTTTTTGAGTTATGAGCGGCACCGTCTTTAAAAACATGGGTTGTGTGAAAAACGTTTAAAGTTTTTCTGATCTACTGAGCCACGTATGAGGCGCGGTGGCTTGGGCTGCTGTATCTTTGTCAGTTTTGCTCCGATGCGCCTCAAATTTTCACACAATATTCTTGAAAAATTCTCTATTCAGAAAAATATTTAAAAAAAAGTTTATAAAAAATTTGTTCCTGTTAATTCCCACATAATTTGACGAATGCTCCAAAAAAGCTCGTGTCGATTGGACAAAGATATGTTGAAACCAGTAAGGAAAGGCTAAAGTCGGGCGGTGCCGACTATATAATACCCTACACCACTCTCTTAATATTGAATAACTTTGATATATAAATTTTGTAATTCTTGTATAAATTGTTTACATAAATTTACTTTTGGGACATTTCATACTTAAATAATACCCTGTACCACAGTGTGGTGTAGGGTATAAAAACGATTGGATCTAAAGAGCCAAATCGGATGAAACATATATATGGGAGCTATAGCTAAATCTTTACCGATTTTCTTCAAATTCGGCAATGTTGGTTCATGAATCAAGAAACTCTACCATTCTAAATTTCAAAACGATTGGATGTAAAATATAGCTTCTATAGAACTAAAGGGCCAAATCGGACGAAACATATATATGGGAGCTATAGCTAAATCTTAACCGATTTTCTTCAAATTCGGTAGTGTTGGTGCATGGATCAAGAAACTCTACCATTCTAAATTTCAAAACGATTGGATGTAAAATACAGCTTTTATAGGACTAAAGGACCAAATCGGACGAAACATATATATGGGAGCTATAGCTAATTCTTAACCGATTTTCTTCAAATTCGGCAGTGTTGGTTCATGGATCAAGAAACTCTACCATTATAAATTTCAAAACGATTGGATGTAAAATACAGCTTCTATAGAACTAAAGGGCCAAATCGGACGAAACATATATATGGGAGCTATAGCTAAATCTTAACCGATTTTCTTCAAATTCGGCAATGTTGGTTCATGGATCAAGAAACTCTACCATTCTAAATTTCAAAACGATTGGATGTAAAATACAGCTTCTATAGGACTAAAGGGCCAAATCGGACGAAAGATATATATGGGAGCTATATCTAAATCTGAACCGATTTCAACCAAATTCAATAGCGATCTTAACAGCCGCGAAATACTCTAAACTGCAAAATTTCAGAACGATCGGAGTGAAATTGCGACCTGTAGTCGACGAACAACAGACGGACGGACGGACAGACATCGTTAAATCGACTCAGCTAGTGATTCTGAGTCGATCGGTATACTTTAAGGTGGGTCTAGCTGTGTTATTTTCAGGTGTTACAAACATCTGCCGTGAAACAAACTTATAATACCCTGTACCATAGTGTGGTGTAGGGTATAAAAATACAACCGCGGTAGCTCAAATGCAGTGTATAACATCATGGATTTATGCATATGAGCCCGAAACAATCCAGCAATCGACCGTATGGGTCTTTCACGAGGACCCAAATCCAACAAAAGTTGTTCATGGACGGAGCACATCGAAGCAAATGATGGTGTTTTTCGGTATAACCGGCCATGTGGCCACAGCGCCTTTAGTGGAACGTAGGAGGTCAATTCTGAGTGGTACACAAGTATCAGTTTGCCAACAGTGTCACGACAAAGCGAGCTCTCACACATCAGCTAAAACAATGGGCTATCTGAGCACTCAAGTAGTCGAATTGATGAGTCATCAGCCGTACAGCCCTGATTTGGCACCCAATGACTTCTTCATATTCCCACACAGCGTTCGAAAACAATGTTTTGGAGGTGTCCCAATCAGAGTGGAAAAAGTGCTTTGAAAATTGAACCCTTTGTAAGGGAGGTACTAGAAGGAAAAGACCAATATAGCCAATCATCGAGCATAGCCTGAGGTAGAAACTAGTAAGGAAAGACAGTAAGTCGAGCGGGGCCGACTATATAATACCCTAACAACGCGCAAAGGGGCATTGCTATAATAAATTGGAATAATTGGTTTCGTTCCAGTTTACAAAGTACTTAGCTCCCTCCACCACCTCATCAAGGCTTATTCCAAGGAGGAGGTGAATATGTTGATCATTATAAGTATCTACACGATCGCTTTGATGCCAAATTTGAACCCCAAATTTGGCAGTGATTCATTCGTGTAATGAGAAACCTCTTTATGCCGAATTTCGTACTGATCGGATATAAAATGTAGTTTCTACAGCGCCTACATGTCAAATCGGAAGTAACATATACCGTGTTTTCCATTAAGGACATAACATTAACCTTGACCAGAGCCCAATCGGAGAAGTTTCGTCGTTTCAAATGATCAAGTGGCTTTAGTTCTTGAGTCAGAATTTTATTTTTAATGATAACCAAACGTTGCACGTAAGTGAACTTTACCATGATGGAAATGTTGACTTTGACTAAAGTTTTGACACTGAAAGATCATTCAAAATGTTTGAGGGTGTGTTGACATAAAGATAAGAAATTGTTATGTCCCTATTAGAAAACCCTGTATATGGGGGCTATATACCGAATTTCTTCAAATTCATGTAATAAGAAACCTCTTTCTGCCGAATTTCATACTGATCGGATATGAAATACAGTCTCTACAGCGCTCCAAATTTTGCAGTGTCCATTCATGAAAAAAGAAACCTCTTTATGTCGAATTTTGTACTGATCGGATATAAAATGCAGTTTTTACAGCGCCTACATGTCAAATCGGGGCTAACCTATATATATATGGGGGCTATATCTAAATGTAAACCGATTTTCACCAATTTAAATAGGGTTCGTCCTTAGGCGAAATAAGATATACGTGCCAAATTTTATCTCGATCGGACAATAGTTACGACCTGTACTTTGAATGAAAGGATACATCTACAGACAGACGGACGGATAGACGGACATATCTAAATCGATTCTAAGACGATCGATATAATAAACAATGGGTCTATCGTTAATCCTTTTAGGTGTTACAATGAAATGCACAAAGTCATAATACCATGTACCACAGTGTGGTGTAGGTTATAAAAAATATTACTACAGGGTTTTCCAATAAGAGTGATATGATTTCTTTGAAAAAACATACAAACTTATTTTATGGTTTTTCTCACTATGGAGTTGAGCTGAAGATCAAAGAATTCCTTCAAAATGATCCGTTTCGTTTGTGGTTAGTCAACTCTTCGGATGCAGTAATGTTGTTTATTGTTAAGGAAATTCAAAAGTTTTTTATTTAATGTGAAGTACAATCGATACAATTAAGTTCTAAATAAAACGTCATTCAAATGGCCTCCACGACTTCTTCTGCAGGAACGAATTCGATGAACCCAATTTTCGAGCACTTTTTCCACTAAATCAAGTCGTATGTCATGAATGGAACGTTCAATATTGACTTGTTAAGCTTGAAGAGAGTCCGGTTTATTTCGAAAGACCAATGACTTCAAATAACCCCACAAGAAATAGTCTGATGGTGTTAAATCACAACTTCTTGGAGGCCATTCAATATCACAATTTCTTGAAATAATCGAATCTCCAGACTTTTCTCGCAACAATTCAATTGTTTCGTTTGCTATGTGGCACGTAGCCACAATCGGTTCATGGCAAAAAGATAGCTCTTAACGAGAACTAAAATATTGTCCATGGATGTCAAGTTCGTAGGTCGACTGGAAAGTGTTTTTTTTTTATTTAAAAAGAAATGGACTAAGCATCAGCTTTAAATGTGAACGGAAAGTTTATTTTTGCTCTAGCTCCTTAACGGTACGTCGGATCGGAAAAAAAGACAGCTCTTAACGAGAGCTAAAATATTGTTCATGGATGTCAAGGTCGTAGGTCGAATGGAAAGTTTTTTTTTTGGATTTTAAAAAAAATTTTGTATTTTAATATAAATTTAGCGCACGAAAAGTTGCAATTGGAGAACGATTATTTTACACCTATACCTAATACTGCATATATAAATTCACACAAACATGATTTATAAATTTTTTGTGAAAATTGCGTGAAATAGTTATTTTTAACTAAGAAAAAAGAAATCATTTGTTTTTAGGTCAATTTGAATTCGTTAATAAATTCGCCATTTTTGACATTAGGTCGCTAAAAATTTCTCAGGATGTGTATTTTGAAATTCATCAAAAACTGAATTTCATCTTGTTGTTATGCCCTTTTTCGTTTCTGATGAGGATACGAGTACGTATTTATTTTTGTATTTTGTACATTTAAAAAACATCGTTAAGTTTTCGACACAATTACGACAGATGTAATACAAACGACAAATCTCCTTGCAGCAATTTCGTAAGCGCTAAATTTGAGACTGAACAGTGTACCGTAAGTTAAGCCTGTTGTCAGTCCAACAAAAGCATTCAAACTTCCTCATACAGTATACAGTGCTCCCAATTCGTAAGATAGTCAGCTGCCATTGTCATGATACCATTTTGCCTGTCATTGATCACTTAAAAGCCATTTAGACATAATTATTGACCATTATCAATATAAATTAGCCCGGTGCAATGATGAATACATTATTTCGAGTTTTCAATTTTGATGAATTCATTACAATTTTATCTCTATTGCTCCCCATATCAGAAACGTGATGCCGCAACAATTCATCTGCTCTGACGTTGAAATTAAATTGTGTTTTATGACAGACATGCAGACAAAAGTGACCCTCCGAATGAAATGTGTCCATTTTGTTGAGATACATACGCATGTCAAATTCCATATTTGACAGATTAAACATTCAGTTTCGAAAATTGCTTCCAATACCGATAGGAGAAATCCCCCAAATGAAATTTCTTAATGAAAACGTTTGGATTTTTGTGTGAGCGTTGTTGGTTTGGCGTCTTTGGGCAATAATCGTATCGAATGAAAAATGCATTTCAAAATGTATAACATTTTCGATGACACTTTATGGCTTCAAATTGGATAGCCAGAAGGCCATGATTTGTAGCATAAATGGTCATTATGTAGGCATCGTGACAATGCCCATCAATCGCCAGAGTTGGTTTTAACTCCAAAAAATGTCAGCCCTAAGCATAAAAACACACATAATATGTCTGTCTCGCCATCTTCCAATAATTTGAGAGAACATCAGTTGTATTTTCCACGGTAAAAATGGTTGTTTTTGAAAAAAATGCTTTTAATTTTTAAATCGAAAATAACTCTTTTTAGAAATATCTAAGCCAAAGCATAAGCGGGTCTTTCAGGACTAAAACGACAGAGTCTCTACAAGTCCTACTCCATCTACTACCGACTGATAGTGTGGCTAGAGAAGTTGCAATCAGAGGGGCATTAGGATTAAACTGTCCATCACATACCAGAACTACGACCACATTATTATATCACACTGTAGCGCAATGATATCCGACCGAGTGGACTTTATACAAACGGTGTACGCCTTCGAGAGGATCATTGCCACTATGATACCTACCTGAGATGACTGGGTTGGCAGAATATCAAGAAAAAGAAACTATCTCCGCTTTTATACAGATGGTTTGAAGCTGGATCAAAAGGTTGGCTTCGGTTACTCTGTAAATAACTCGGTATAGCGGACAGACAACCAGAGTCCATCATTTTGATAATTCATGAATGTAGGGAATGTGACAAGTTTGCCTAGTCCCTCCCATTGAACCAATTTGATTGATTTGAAAAAGCTCAAGAGTTTTCAGATGTTAACATCAAACCTGACGCCTTCTAGAGGGAGCGAAGCACAGACACTAAAGTTGGTCTAATATTTACATCTCCTATTCGTCACGGCAGCTTCTGGAAAAGTCGTTTCGAAAGACCTTTAATCTATATGCCGTCCAATAGTGACCCGTCATTACAGACACGTTAAGTGAGACATCCGGCCTCGATAACGACAGCTTGGCGTTACTGCTTTCCTGGCTAGTAAGCATTTGGAATTTTTTGCCGTGAAGGCACTATCTCTTAAGAAGAGCTTGCAGGTCTCTAGATGCATGCCGACATATTCCAGTTCCCCTGTGCATTTGATTTAATTTCCATGGTATGTCCCTGAATATTGAACCGTTCAGCCTATGCTACACATCGAAGGTAGTTCTTGAATCCTGGAAGACAGTTTCAACATACCTAATAACAGCTTGACTACCAGATTCAATTCTATTTCTGGAAAAATCTTTGGATATGGAGCAAATCATGAAACGATCCTTTTTGTTTAAGCAAATTATTAAAAAACCAGTAAGGACAGACAGAAAGTCGGGCGGGCCAACTATATAGTACCCTACACCTCCCTAACAATGCGAAAATGGGCATTGCGATAAGAATTTGGCAGTGTTCATACATGTAATAAGAAAACTCTCTCTGCCAAATTTCGTACTGATCTGATACAAAATACAGTTTCTACAGCGCTTACACGTCAAATCGGTTGTAACATATATGTAGGAAATATGGTGTTTATGGCTTAAATAAGCCTTTTTGGGAGCGCATTGATAGGTGGACTATAACAAAATATGAACTGATTAAAAAAATGTTTACTGCGATGTATTCTTGTCTTAATTAAATACAAACTGCAAAGATGCAGTTAAATGCTTAGAAAATATTGTATTTATGACTTAAATACATATATTTTGGAGCGACCTCTATAGGGTGACTATAATAAAATATGAACCGATTTGTAAAATTGTTGCTGAGATGAATTCTTGTCAAAATATAATGCACACTGTAAAGTTTCTGCTAAATTGCTTTAAAAATGTGGTATCTATGGCTCAAAAGACGTATTTTGGAGAGACCTCTATAAGGGAGCTATATCAAAACATTAACCGATATGGCCCATTTGCAATCCCAAATAACCTGTAACTATAAGAAATATTTTTAGCAAATTTGATCAACCTAGCTCTCTTATTACGGACTGCAGTGTGATTACAACAGACGGACGGACGGACATGGCTAAATCGTCTTAGAATTTTAAGACGATTAAGAATATAAATACTTTATGGGGTCTCAGATCAATATTTAGAGTTGTTGCAAACGGAGTGAGAAAATTAATATACCACCATTCTATGGTGGAGGATATAAAAATCTGTATATCCACTTTAGATAACCACATTAATTTTTAACTACTCTACTACCTCTCTAATAGCTAAGATTTCTGTCTGATAAACACGACAGTGATAAGGCAGTATTTTTGACATGGATAGCTCCAGCTGCTTAGAGAAGGCATCGAAGCCACTTGGCTGCTGACTTTGGAAACGTCTCAACAGAAGTTCATGATTTTAATACCACCACTTTAGTGATACGAGGGTATATATAATTTGCCACGGGCCAAAAGTATAACACATCGAAGGCGTAACCTAAGACCCCAAGTATGTTCAGCGGATTTCCGTTTTGGGTCATTTTAAGTCGACTGAGCAATGTCCGCCCGTCTGTCTGTCTGCTGGCTGGTGCGCACTATAACTCTCGAAAGGAGTAACCGATTGAAATGGCCGCTTCTTTAAGAGGTAATAGAAGGAGTGGCCATATTGGTCCACTCCTTCTAGTACCTCTCCCACAAAGGGTTAACATTTAGTGAAAAATTGATTATCCGATAACTTCTATAATATTTATTCGAATTGTCAGAAATTCAACACATAGTATTCATTTATTGGTCGCTAACAACATGATGAAAATTGGCAATTTTTCCGCGCCCCTTTTGGTACCTCCCACACAAATGGACCATTTTGCACCAAAAGTTAACAGCTTATAACATTAATACCAAGTTGGTATTAATGTTATAACATGTGTTGGTATTACCAACACATAAAAATATTTGAAATTTTGCATAGTTTACTGTTTTTATGGTACCTATATATAGTTCAATGAAAAATGGGCGTTATTTCCACGCTCTCACGCTAATGGACAATTTTGCACCAAAAGTTAACAGCTTATAGAGTGAGTACCAATGCACGAAAATACTACAAAATTGTGCACAGTGTAACGCTTTTAAAGTACCTATAGCTCTGTGAAAAATGGGCGTTATCATCACGCTTTTTTGTACCTCCCACCCAAAATGGCCAAATCATAAACGCTTATAATTTAGCACAGTGCAATGTATTTAGTGTATCTACTGTTCAGCGTTTTTTGTTAAACCTTTTCTGGTACCACCCGCACAAATTGAAAGATTAATTCGTGTGATATTCCATATTGCTTTGCTCACAAAGTGGGAGTATACCTTAGTCGGTTTACCGAACTGAAATTGTCCTACTTGTTTTGTATACCGCTTACGCTGAATGGAGAGCTCCAGTTATACGCAATTAAAAAAATTACGCTTAGTTCAAGATATCAGATATTTGGACGAAGCTAATGTATTTTAGGGGCTATGTAGCTCATTTGCGGCTTACGATCTACGTTAATATGTAGCATTAGATACTGTCTACTGGAAGCCATGTAAACACATACCCTTATATGTATTTCGATCCTGTGTGGGGATCTAATCAGAGGGACTTATACATGGCACGGTGTGAGCTTGTAGATGTGCGGTTCATCACTTGTATATATACGAAACAACAAAGAAATTTACATATGCGAATTATATACCTACGAAGAAAGCTTACAAGTCACACAGTCAAAGCTCCACCGAAACCTAAATTCACCAATTTTCATTTGAGAGGCGGATAACCGCAATTGTTTTTTCCTTATGAGCATACCAGATATTCGCTGAACTCAATTAAGTATAGCGTAGCAAGTGGATTTCAGTAGAACCGTCACTGACCAATAAACAGTGCGTGGGTTAAGACCCCAGAATATAGCTCACAGACTACCAGATACCTGCAGTGTCTATCAAGCCGAAATAATGGCAATATGGTAAGTAGCCAAGTGGCTGGGTCGCAACAATGTAACCAACACTGGCGTTGCAATTTACTCGGACAGCCAGGCTGCCATCAATTCTCTGGAGGCAATATCCCTAAATTCACAAACAGCCCTCGACTGCCGCAGATCTCTTAACGAGATGGCTGAGCTGTTTAATATACACCTCATATGAGTGCCAGTTCCCGGGGAACTGCAAAGCCGATGAACTTGCTAGGAAAGGGACGACATTACAAATTCTCGAAGAATTTGCATATATTGGTGCGCCACTATCCACGTGCAAGCTTTGGCTTAGGCTAGAGGCAATCAGACAGTCCAACGAAAGATGGACAGAAATCGGCACCTGCAGAGTAGCTAGACAAATCTTGCCAAGGTATGACCTGAGAAGATCAAAATATCTCCTCGCACTAGAGAGGCAAAGATTGTCTACGTTAGTATCAGTTCTGACGGGACACTGCTTGATCGGCGAACACGCCAAAAGATTGGGTATTGACTCTAATGACTTCTGCAGAAGCTGTGGATATGCGGAAGAAGTGGAGAGCATTGAGCACTTGCTATGCGACTGCCCCGCTCTGAGTAAACGACGACTGGACATACTGGGGTCGGCTTTTCTAGGCAGCCTAACAGATCTTTCCAGTACCGATATTCGAACTATCGACAAATTTGTATATCAAACAGGTTGGTTTCGATGAGGGGCATTTCAGCCCGTGGTAACACTAGGGACATATACTGGTCTATGTGAGCTTGTATAAAAAAAATACGGCTGCCACCCTAACCTAAACCTAAACCTAAGACCCCAGAATTTACACAATGCCCTTTTCCAGGCACGTACCGCTAACCTAGCGTTCCATGCTCTTTCCAGAATGTTGGTTTCGAGGTTTAACTTCCTCTCTAGTAAAATATTTCTGTAGTTTGCACTTTCAGATAACGGTATTCCCAGACCCCAAGGAGTCAGGTTACAACATGGTTAGGTTTACACCAAGACCATTATAGGAAGCCCTTCTTGCGGTGGTATGAAGAGCCTGTTATAGGATACATCTAAGAATACATACTCTAAAACTTTCCTTTGTCCGCTATTGTCACGTCATCTGTAAGGAAATAACCTTACCACTCAACTTCTCCAGGGAAACCAGACTACTCAGAGAATGTTCAGGCATAAATTCCTTAGCAGAGGAGACCGAATATCTACTTAGAGAGTTCCCCTACTGACAAATCTATTGTGGTCAGTTGACCTTCAGCTAACTGCAATGAGTCTAGTAATGAGAAGGTTTTGAATGGACTTTCGTAACACGTAACCAGGGTTGTCAAAGCCCTAGTTGATGCGTTTGGATTTATATTATTTAATTTAAACATCTAATAAAGCTACCACTGCATATTCCTTAACGAAAAGAGAGTTCCTTCCTCCGAGATCATGCAAGGCGCCTTCGGCGGATTTTCTCTTGCTGTAGGAATTGGAGTATCTCCATTGTATTGGTATATAGAATTGATTGATACAACATAAATAGAGCTCACTAAGCCAGGGAGCAATAGTACCAGCCACTGTATGTACTTCCACAAGGGAGACATTGTCTGTCCGGATGATTTAAGATGTTTAAATGTGTATTTTACCTTAATAACACTGTGCAACAGTGAACATCAGTTAGGAAAGGCAGAAAGTCGGGCGGGGCCGACTATATAATACCCTACACCTCCCTAATAAGGGTCATTGCGATTTGGAATAATAGGTAAATGGATAGGAACATATTATCTAATTCTGGACCGATAATCGCTACATAAGCAATATTCGTTCCAAAATTGGGAAACATCTTTCTGAAGTACAACTTCTATAGCGCTTTGATGCCAAATCAGGAGGAACATATACATATATGGAGGGTATATATAAAACTGAACTGATTTTTTCCGAATTTGGCGGTATTCCTTCGAGTAATAAGAAACCTCTTTCTGTCGAATTTCGCATCGGATATAAAATACAGTTTCTACATGTCAAATCGAGGGTAACAACATATGGGGGCTATATCTAAATCTGAACCGATTTTCTCCGAATTTGGCAGTATTCCTTCATGTAATAAGAAACCTCTTTTTGCCGAATTTCGCACTGATCGGATATAAAACGACATTTTTAAAGCGCTTACATGTGAAATCGGGCGTAACGTATATATGGGGGCTATATCTAAATCTCAACCGACTTCTTCCAAATTTAGCAGTGTTCATTTATATAATAAGAAACCTCGTTCTGCCGAATTTCATACTGATCGGATATAAAAAAAAGTTTTTACAGCGTTTACATGCCAAATCGGGGCTAACATATGTATATATGGGGGCTTTATCTAAATCTGAACCGATTTTAACCAAATTCAATAGGGCCAAAAAAAAGATATGTGTAAAGTTTCGTCGAGATCGGATCATAATTGCGACCTGTACTTTGATTACAAGAATACATGCACAGACAGACGGACATAGTCGATCGGTATAATAAACGATGGGTCTATTTCTTTTCCTTTTGGGTGTAACAAACAAATGCACAAATGCTGAAAAAACCTGATAAAAAGTATATTTTTTCCTTCACTTTTTCAAAAAAAGGGCGGGAAAAATTTTTTTTCGCATAAAATGGTAACAAACGTTGTTCAGCATATTCTTAGCTATATTATTGCCATATATACTTAAGCGGTATTACCAAGTCTGAATTAGTTGTTGGACAAAAGCTGAAGACACCTTTTTCGAGGGCCTCAGTGATTTACAGAATTTTTTTACGTTTATGGGAAACTATGATTAAAGTGAGGAAAATGTTTTTAATTTAAACATACTTTCCTCGATTGTTTCCTTCATATCTTACGTTTAAGTGTGAAATGAATTTATTTTGAAGATCAATATCTTTAGCTAGAAGTCATTGTCAATTTTCTTAATTCAAGTAACCTTTCTTTAATCATAGTAAATATTTTTTCTGTGTATGAGGAAATTCATTATTTTAATAATGCATTAGCACCTGTATATAAAAAAAGTTGGAATTGTGTTGGGGGGAAATAACATGTTTCACTTTAATCAAATTTACATAAATAAATGTTTCGTCGTTTGGCGTGCTGCCGCCGCTATTGGTGCTGCCCATTGTAAAATGTTAAATGTCTTTGTTTACACGATAAGAAATTGATGTTCACGTTACCCCCACAAAATGCGGCCGAAATGTTTCTGAAGTCAGTCGTTAAAATGTCTGTCACTGGGTTGAGGGTTTTTTATCTGACCGGTTCTTCTTTTGTTTCCAATAAAGTTAAGACCACTTCCTGGATGGAATAAATTTAGCGCTTCCATCTCATATGTTTCGAAAAATAATTTGGCCCAAATAATTTTTAGATTATCTTTGATTTAATCATACATAATTTAGTTGCAAAAGAATAAGAATGGAAAATGGGGGGTCTCTTTTGTTAACAAAAATGTTGAATCATAATAGTTAATATCATCGTTTTATTAGACTTTTAACTAACATTAGGTGAGTGTAAGAACGATTTGTTTCAGGAACTGCTATCTTGATTTAGGGCACTGAAAGTGCTGGAAAAGAATTAACAGGATCGTGTCTTATATCATGTACACTGGCTGTGATAATTTTCATATCTTTAAATAATCTGTCTTGTTACAAAAAACAATTTGATAGATTTCCAATAAGTTTTCCAAGATTATGAAAATATAAAGTACGCGTAATTCAAATCACTTAAATTACTGCCATTAGAAGTGGTTTGGGTTGCTGGTATTCTTCAAATAAAAATAAACAGCATATGTGTGAAAATATTAAATTTTTCACATTTTATTTTTTGCTGGATTCAAAATTGAATCCTTCAATATAACATTCATGTTGCAGGGGAAAAATATTCCAAGTAGTGAAAAGATTTCGAATATTCAGATTCGAAAAGCCTAGTCGAATACATATTTTAAGTTTACAATCATATTAAAACATTCTACTTTATTCGTCCTATATGACTGACAATTTTGCACTGTGGTTCACAATCGATTTCCAACGGCCAAAATTCGGTAACCTTGCTTCTAGTATAAGTAGATAGCATTGAATTTAATCTCCAGAAATATAGGGTGATCCAAGTAGAGATACTTTTTCAATAGCCTTTTTTTGACAGATCACGTGTGAGTCGCGTCATGCTGTCATGTTATTTTTGTTAGGTTAGGTTAGGTTGAAGAGAGGAGACGTTTACGGATCGTTCGATTTTCCTGATTTTGGGCTTAATGAGTTCGTAGTGGCTCCAGAAGTGACACTGTGGAGGAAAATTTAAGATTGGTCAAGGAGACGCGAAACGGTCAACACAAGTTAATAGAGGAAAATTTAGCATTGGTCAAGGGGACGACACAGCATTACAGCTCGACAACGGATTGTTTGATTTTCACAATTTTGGGCCTAATAGATTCATATTGACCTAAGGAAGAGGTTTTGCGCGGTCAACACAGTTTCATAGCTCGAAAAAGCATCGTTCGATTTTGAAGATTTGGACTTTAAGGGTTCGTAGTGGCTCAGAAGTAACACCATTGAGGGAATTTATGATTTGTCAAAGGACGCGTAACTGCCAACAAAACTTTATAACAACAAAATATAAAGTAACTAAATTTTTTGAGATGCGTTCTTGCCAACATTAGGGTACAAACTGCAAAGTTTCAGCTAAATTACTTAAAAAATGTGGCGTCTTAAACAAGCCTTTTAAAAAAATTTTTACCTTAATGAATTTTTTTAAATAAAAAACAAACTGCAAAGATTCGCTTAAAATGCTTAGAAAATGTGGTATTTACGATTTAAATAAGCCTCTTTTAGAGCGACCTCTATTGGGTGACTATAACAAAATATGAACCGAGTTACAACATTTTTAACTGTGATGAATTCTTTCAGCAAAATTGTTTTGAAATGTGGTATCTATGGCTCAAAAACCGTATTTTGGAGCGACCTCTATAGGGCAGCTATATCAAAACATTGACCGATATGGCAAATTTGCAATCCCAAATGATCTGCAACTATAAGAAGTATTTGTACCAGATTTGATCAACCTAGCTCTATTATTACGGACTGTAGCAGACGGACATGGCTAAATCGTCATAGAATTTCTCGACGATCATGAATATACATATATACTGTATGGGGTTGCAAACGGAATGACAAAGTTAGTATACCCCCATCCTATGGTGGAGGGTATCAAAAAAAATTAATAAACCATATAGCCACCACAGTGCAACTGCAGAATTTACAGTGTTCTATGTGAATTTAAATGACATTTTCACTTGTTTACATTTGTAACATCTGTACGTACATATGTACATATTTATGTAGTGTCATTTGTATGTAACATGGTTTGAAATCTTCCAACGCATATTTCTATGAATAACTTAATGCTTTTGTTAAATAAAATTAAAAATTCCATATGCATTTGACTGAAAATAAACAATACAAGAGCAGCATAAAAAATTATGTCAGGTCGTTATCACCTACATTCAGTAATATGTATCGTACCAAGGTATGTACAAACGTTCAAGCATTCAAACTGAGAGCTAAGATGAGGTCAAACGAATTGGATTTATATTTTTTTTATGAATTCCTAGAAGGCGGAAACCACAAATGTTCGCTCGTAAGAAGGGCCCCTCACACCACACTGTGAAATCAACATCCACATTCACAGTAAATGGTACTCTTCATCATGTACGTGGGCAGGTACCTTTTTTAATGAATCTTCTTCATCATCTCCATTCGGACCAAAACTTATAACAGTCGTAAACACCTCTGTTGTTATAACCACATATACCCGTACATGCATTCACCAAAATAACATTTTATTAAAGCCTTTGTTTTTAGTGCCGGGCTCTCATTTTCATTCCCCCTCTCGTCACACAAAATGCATCTGTTTGCAGCAGATGTCTGTTGCGCACGCGTGCCGTGCCAGCAGTAGCGCATGGCAGAGCACGTGCCTTGTAGTGAATTTTTTGAAACGCATTTTTAAACTCAACCAAGTTAACATCCATCGACGCATTTCTTACGTCATCATAATCAACGATTTGCGACTGGGTTTGTTTGTTTTTTTTATTATTCATAATTTGTTTTTAATTTTTTTCTCATTTGTTTTCTTATCTGATATTAAATATTGCAGAGGGTAACATTTGGAAGTTTTTGGCACGTGGTGTCGAAAATAACTGGAAACTTACCGGATAACTGGATTTGAACTTGAACTTGAGAGCAGGTGCATTTTCTTTTATTTTTTGGGGGAAAACTGGTAAATTGCCAAGCTGCAATTTTGCGGAAGAATATAAATTATTGTTTGTTTTATAGTGATATATGAGTTTGCTAAAAGCAAAAAAAATAAGAAGATTTATAATAGCAATAAATTGCAAAACAGGGAAGTCGAATCTGAAGTCAAAAACTTTTTAAAAATTTCCCTTTACATAAAATTTGTATTAATATAAGAAATTCTGTTATTTTAAAATTTGTTACATACGATGTATGTTAAAAAAATATCGCGAATTTTGTATTTTTTCAAAAAGTATTTATTTATTCATGAATATCTATTAATTCCCCTCGGATATAATACACTTCTGACAAATTTTTTCCTCGAAGCACTTCAAATAATCATTTTTTGTGATGCCCTCTTTATCTCCTCAATCGTGGCGTAGCGTCGTCCTTTCATGGTCCTTTTCAGTCTTAGGAAGAAAAAATATTCCGACCGTTTTTGGCGGATTGCTTTGCGCAATTTGCGCATAACTTGCAGGTAATATTCTTTATTGACTGTACTACCCTGTGGCAAGAACTCATAATGCACCACGCCCCTGCAATCAAAGAAAACTGTGAGCAAAACCTTTACGTTCCACCGAACTTGGCGCGCTTTTTTCGGTCTTGGTTCATGTGGCAGCTTCGATTGGGATGATTGCGCTTTAGTTTCTACGTCGTAACCATAAACCCGTGATTCGTTACCAGTTATGACCCTCTAAAGCAAATTTGGGTCACCACGGACCGAGTTCAACATCTGCTGAGCAATGTTAACGCGATGCTGTTTTTGGTCCAAATTGAGCAATTTTGGCACGAATTTAGCGGCGACCCGACTCATGCCCAAATCATTGGTTAAAATCGAATGGCACGAGCCAATCGATATGTTTAGATCCTCAGCAACTTCTCTAATAGTAATTCGTCGATTGGCCAATATTATTTTATTCAATTTATCAACGTTTTCGTCTGTTGTTGACGTGCCCGGGAGTCCGGCAGGCTGTTCGTCCTTCGCATCTTCTCGGCCCTCTAAGAACATTTTGTACCACCGATAAACGTTGCTTTGGTCCAAGGTAGCTTCACCATATGCCACAGTCAACATTCGGAATGCGTCAGCGCACTTTATTTTGTTTTTCACACAAAATATGATGCAGATTCTTTGATCCATTTTCTGCAATAGATAAAAATCGAAGACAAGTTAAAACACATCCAAGCACAACAGCTGTCAAAAATTAACTAAACATTCAAAATGGCCGACCTTGTCAGCATAAGTAAGGGACATGAGTACCAACATAACGCTACAAAAATATCAAAAATCAAATACACGTAGCCCGTGGAAATTAAAAATTTGCGATATGCTTTGTGCATACTACGACATTAGTGGCGCCAAGAAGGTAATTTATATTTGTTGGATATTATGAAGACTTGACATAGTGCCCTTATCGAAAGTGGAGATTATAACCGAAATTCCCTCGAACATAATACTCATTTTCGATGTGTGGACATAACCGAAGTGGGTGTGGTCAAAATCTTCATGGAAACGGATACTTAACCCATGCAGGAATAGTTTATAACGGATCATTCAAAAGGACTTCCGAATTTTGACATTTGGTAGCGACCATATTGTTGAAGCTACATATGTCGTGTGTTACCAAGGGCTGAAATGCCCCTTATCGAAACCCATCTGTTTTATACACAAACTTATCGATTGTACGAATATTGGTACAGGAAAGATCTCTTAGATCTGTGGACATTGGAGTCAATACCCGATCTTCTGGCGTGAAGATCGGGTATTGATCGAGCTTGTGTGTGGATAGTGGCGCACAAATATATGCAAATTCTTCGTGTAATGTCGTCCCTTTCCTAGCAAGTTCATCGGCTTTGCAGCTCCCCGGGATAACCCTATACCCAGGTACCCATATGAGGTGTGTATTAAACTGTTCAGTCAACTCGTTAAGAGATCTGCGGAAGTCGAGACCTTTTTGTGAATTTAGGGATGTTGCGACTCAGCCACTTGGCAACTTCTCACATTACCATTATTTCGGCTTGATAGACACTGCAGGTATCAGGTAGTGTGTAAGCTATATCCAAACTAAGTTCTTCACTTAACCATCCGTATAGAAGAGGAGATGATTTCTATTGCCTAGTATGTTGCCAACCCATTCATCTCTGGCTGGTATCATACACCCAGGAAAATAATTGGTTGGAATTCGATTGTAGCAATAAAAAATAGTACTAGCAACAAAAAGTATATTGCCTACACTGCCTGTCGGTTGTAATTATATATAATTAGTTGAAACAACAATAATAACATGGATACGATCAAATGAAAATGCTTTCAACTGAATCGATGGTTGTATCAATCGAATTAAAATTGTTTTTTCATTGACACTCGGTTAGTTGTGGTAACCAATTTTAAGTTTTCATTATAGTACCATATGATCGATTTTTGGTTGTGACAACCAATGTTTTATTCTTGACAAATGAAATTGTGTCAATAGACCAAAGATTATTATTGCAACGAATAATTGGTTACGGCAACAGAAAAAATATTAACAAATAATCGTTTATTGGTTATCCCAATCATTTCCCAAATTTAGAATAATTAAATGTATTTTGGGAAATACAACCGAAAGATTGGTTGCTGTTCTTTAGCTGATACATGACAAACAAAAAATAAAATTACTCGACATAAAAAAATCTTCAACATTTTGTTCAAGAACGGTATAGGTAATCAAAAATAGTCTCGTGTGGATAATAATGTGTGGAATGCAGAATATGTTTTGCAAAATGTTTTACATAAATAAAAAATAAAAGCAACAATCATGAAATTGAAAACACAGGATTAAGCGATATTTGCATAAAAGTTTTGTGTTTCTTTTCGTGTACTAAAATGTGTGTTAAATATTTCCACATCTCATAATAGGGATGCATTTTTAATATGGGATTTTTAATTTATTATGAATTGTTTTGTTTTTTGTTTAATAAATAAAATAAAAATAATGAAAACTATTTTTAATTAATTGTCAGAACAACCAATTTTTAAAAACAATTGGTTGTGGCAACTACAACAAATAATTTAAGCCATAATTTTCGTAGTTGGCGCAACCAAATATGATTGTTGTCAACATGGAAGCAGAAGTATACCACAGCCAAAATATTGGTTGTACTGATGGAATCGCATGATAGTAGACAGAACTTCAAAATTCGGTTGAGGCATCCAAACTGTATTCTGTGTGTAGTTATTCCAACCCATTCATCTCTGGCGGGAATCATGGTGATGTAATTTCTCTCGAAGGAATTTATTGATTCCCCGACAGGAATATTGTATCCTGGTTTTCACTAAGAAGGGGGATAAGCTAATTGGTCTGAAGTCTTTTGGCCTAGTGTGCGATATCTTTCCCGCTTTGGGTATGAATACCACTTTGGTATCTCTCCATCGATTCGGTGTGTTCGCTAAATGGGCCCTGGATTAGTTGAAAACTGACACTAAATGTCATTGAAAAATCAGCTCAGCTTTGAAGCTCATTTCTCCATGAATGGGTACGTCGACAATCCAAATTTTCGAATTTGAGACGAGCGACCAATGTATCCCGAAAAAATCATTGTTTGGTGTGCACTTTGGGCTAGCAGCGTTATCGGTCCACATTTCTTTGAGAAATACGTTGGAAAGTTCATCATCGTCAACGACGAGCGCTATAGGCCGATGATTACCAACTTCTTCTGGCCAGAATTGGATAATATGACTATTAGCGTCAACGGCAGGCGCTATATGTCAAGATTACCAATTTTGCATGAAAGAAGCAGTGGGTTGTCTGATATGACACATTTCTATAAATTTTATGTGTATTTTTTTAAATTAAACCCGAAAGCTCTTAAAAAATCCTTTGTTACATCAGAAGTAATTTTTGACTGTAGCACGGTGTTATCAGAATCCATTTAGGTTGAAGGCGAACATTTTTTACAAATCCAGTTCCAGTGCTAACTTTTGGTGCAAATGGTCCGTTCGTGTGGTAGATGCCAAAAGTGGCGTGGCAACATCGCCCACGTTTTTCTGGATTCTAGGTGCTACGAAATCTATACACTCTACAAAATTTCAAGTATTTGCATCCGCTGATATTAAAGTTATAAGCTGTTTACTTTTGGTGCAAAATGGTCCATTTGTGTGGGAGGTACCAAAACGGCCGTGCCAATAATACCCACTTTTCTCTGGACTCTAGGTACTATAAAAGCATTACACTGTACAAAATTTCAAGTATTTGTGTGCGCTGGTATTAAAGCTATAAGCGTTTAACTTTTGAGGCAAAATGGTCAATTTGTGTGGGATGTACCAACAGCGGGGTGGACACTCCTCTCATTTTCTTGACGTGTTTCAGAAGACGGAATTTCAGAAGACGGAATTTCAGAAGATTCGAGTAAGTACTATAGAAGTTATTAACGAATCAATATTTCACTTAAAGTTAACCCTTTGTGGGGAGGTACTAGAAGGAGTGGACCAATATGGCCAATCTTCGAACTTAGCCGGAGATAGAGAAAAATATTACTGCATACTAAAGTTGAAGTCAATCGGTTAATCCTTTTGAGAGTTATCGTGCGCACCAGGCAGCAGACAGACATACAGACACACAGACGGACGGACATTGTTCAAACGACTTAAAATGACCCAAATCGAATATCCGCCAAACATACTTGGGGTCTTAGGTCACTCCTTCGATGTGATGCACTTTTGGCTCGTAGCAAATGA
Organism: Eudasyphora cyanicolor; assembly: GCA_963930755.1. Classification (NCBI taxonomy): domain Eukaryota; kingdom Metazoa; phylum Arthropoda; class Insecta; order Diptera; family Muscidae; genus Eudasyphora; species Eudasyphora cyanicolor. The sequence goes on along the minus strand of OZ005735.1, from coordinate 69,624,604 downwards.
TATATACCCTCCTCTCTAAGGCGAGGGGATAACAACGCGGACAAACAACGTTTCTGTTTGTGTTGTTTACACACACATGTGCACATATTATTCCAACATATATGTAAAAAGTAAAAATTTTATAAAACCGCACAATCACAAAATGAGAACAAGTTACAAACTTACTCTCTCAACTCTATAAAATATTCAATTATGTTTAAATACAATATGTTTCCGTAAACGTTTTTCGTTTACCACGTAAACGTAAATATTGAAATTTTTGGAATGAAAGAATGTTGGTTGACAGCAAGAGAAACTACGTTTACGATAAACGTTTTCATTCACTAAAAATATTTCAACCATTACGGGAAAAGTAGAGCGTTTGAGACAAAAAACTATGTTTGCGATAAACAACCTCCAAACGTTTTTTTCATTGCGTGTAGCTATCTACCGAATTGTGGTTTATGTTCAACACTTTTTTACCGATCATAATAAAATTTTAATCTAACAGGGTATTAGTGGTAGACCATTATATAGTCGGTTCCGCTAGACTTTAGCCTTGCTTAACTTGTCTCAGTTACCTCAGCTAATTACCGGATATTCTTTATATTTTCTTTCTTTTTCTAAATATTGTGTGGATTCTTTTTGACATTTGCCTTCCATCGAATAATGAAGATGTAGCGAATATATAAATATATTTGAATAATGAAGATTTAGCGAATATATGAATATATTTGTAAATATTTATAAAAAATATTTTTAGAATTTTGACCGTTTTGAATAAACTTTGCGTTATAGTTCAAACTGGTCTTGAGCCAAAAAAATATACTAGTAACAAATCATGTACAGGCTAATTTTGGCCCCCTCATTAATGGAATTGATGAGCAAGATTACATTGAGATTGACGAATCTTTTCTTGATATTCATTTTTATGTTTCACCTTCTTCTGAAAAATTATACTCAATTATTTAAATGTTTGAGATTTGGTCATACACCATTCTCCCCGTTTAGTGAGGGTACAGGCAACGTAAACTACAATCTCAGATAAATTGTTATACTAATAAATCAGCCCTACTTGTGACTGAACAGTTATATTAGTTTTATATTTTTCAATAATAAATAACTTATTAGCAGCATTAAGGTCTCACAATCCAATAATGTTTTCAAAAATCAAAGTCTAACCATAAGCAATTTTAATGTGAGTTCTTCGTCAACGTCAATATCGTCCCCGTTTCTTTATAGAAATATTTCCAAAAATGCTTTATCCAAACCGGTCAAACGAACAACCGTTCATATCTATCGTTTTTCATCGCATATTATTACAAATCATACATATAATTGACAAAATAATTTCATTTTATATCCATAAAGAATCATTGTTTGGTTTTTATGATTTATTTTTTAATTATAATTTCTTGTGGAGCGCTCGTTCGCTCAGCTCAGAGCAAATCCTCTAGCAAATCAAACCAAATTTGGCCAAGACAACATATCCAAAAGACATGACAAAATCAAAGCTCCAAACACGATAGTTTAAAACAAAAAACAATTGGAAAACAGCTAAGCTCAAAACAGAAATGAAAAATTTAACGACAAAAAATCTAACTGAAATTTAAAAACTTAATGAACTTGTTGATCAGTAAATGGACGACATAGAAAACACTTTATAAATTACACATGTTCAACTGGATGACAACTGCAACGGCGACAATGTGATATAATCGATTAAGTAAAATGTAGACAGCAAAAATACCCTATAAATGGGTGCAGTGAATGAAATGTGCGCATGCGCAACTTGTTGTCTTTTGCATGAAGCTATTGTGTTGAAATTTGGCAAACTAAAGATAAACGTTTATATAGAAATATCCTCCTATATTAACGTTTATCCTTAAGCTCAGTAAACTCATGGAAAATGTCTTGCGTAAAGTGTTCCTTAAGCAAGTAAAATAAAACATCCACAGAACCATTTCGGCGAGGTTTGAGCATACCAAATATTGGCGTTTAGATTTTAGACGTTTTACCCAATTTGGTCCAATAACAGCAAAAGAATCCTTAGACTTAATCTTTAGTGAAATTGCAAGAAGACAACTATTTATCTAATGATGATTTGATTCTGAAAAAAATGTTGCCCCGTCAATGCGAAAATCTGAAAAATATTAAACATTTCTGGTCGAAAATTATGTAGTCTGAAACTTAGCAACTATTTAAAAATTGCGAAATGTGGTATAAGAGTCCAGTTTTCGGGAAAGGGGCAACGAAAATGTGCACTTTTTTTGCACAAACGGAATCACTATAAGACGGTATTTATCGAAGTTTTTTAAGGTCTATGGCTCCCAAATGACTTGACTGCCGACATAAAGGCGGAAATATTCGAGGAGAGGAGGGAGGATTTCTACAATCGGTGGATATATGTACGTTAAAAGTACAATCGAATACAACTGTCTTGAATGTCAGACCATCAATCTTAAAATACACAGATATCAAAACTGGAAAACGGAGCTAATAATCTACAGGGAATGAACGCAACAGCCCTTAATCTGAATAAGACTGGACGGTTCACAAATAACATAACGATGACTTTAACTCTAGGAACACTACTTCCAAAACAGACGTGGTGAAGAAGAAAGGGCTACCGCAGATTTAATGGGAGGGAAGTGACGTTTCTCGGCGGCTAGGGGAAGCAAATAGGTCCTGAGCAAAAAAGTCGAATTTCCATCGAAACATGACTGTTACACAGTGGGAGAAATTACAAATGAAGGAAATAATTCGGCCGTTTCTTAACCCTTTCGGTACATGTTTTTAGATACAGACCCTAAAATTCCAATTTTGTTATTATTTGGCCTTTAATATTTTTAATAAGATTATTATTATTTAAATTTTTCAGAAAGTCAACTCAAAAGTGGTTTTTGGAGTGATGCCATGTGGCATCATTTGCACTTTACTATGTGAGAAACAGCGTTCAAATGAGTTGACCTCCTTCACAAATGCAAAAAAAAATCGTTACTTTCTGTTACGTATTTTACATACTAATTGATGCCATATGGCATTATACAACTTTAAAAAATGCGACGACGTCATTAGTTTTTTTTCGATTCAATGATAAAATAAATCTAATGAATGACTGTTTCTGCAGAATTTTGGAAATTCAGATTTATAAATTTATTAAAATATTGTGTTTTACAATGAAAATTTTTTCCACCTGAAAAATTAATATTTTAGTAATGTTTTCAAATTGTAATATAACTGTCCAGGATAGTAAAAATGTGTATATAAGGTGGCGCAAAAGTAATCCTCCTATCAGAAAATGATATAAATTTTGCGATTGGCCCCTAATGTCAGTTCTGTTTTGACATTTGTATAGTAAACACATGCGAAATACATGTTAATAAACAATGTTACGCTACACTGCTCCAGAACGCGGAATATTGCTGACTATTTATTTGACCAATAATCGGTCGGTGACTTTGGCACAGATTTCCTGGCCGTCCAACGCCTACTGGTGAAACACTGCGACGTTTAGCCGCTCGCCTCGAAGAGACTGGCACAACACGAGATGCTGCCAGGCGTGGCAGACCCCGGAGTAGCCGTTCTGCAGAGAATATTGCTGTTGTAGCCGAGGATGTCATGGAAGCGCCGTCGACATCGACCAGACGACGTGCCACGCAAATGGGTATCAGTCGACGGTCTCTACAGCGAATTTTGGTACAAGATTTCAAGATGTTTCCGTACAAAGTTCAGACGGTGCATCAGCTGTTAGCTGCTGACCGCCAATCGCGTCTAACATAACATCGAAAGGTTACTTTTGCGCCACCTGTTATATTTGATATATTGCTTTTAAGGCTTCAAAGAACAATATTGCATAAAAAAAATAATAAATTTAATAAAATTAAAAATAATAAATTAAAAATAATTTCAGACAAGTGCAATTGAAAGCTGGAGCTTCCCAAAACCCATGACGCCATACATATAGCATCAAAATACCGAAAGTGTTAACCAGTCAGCCGATTGCGACAACGGTGTACAGGGTCGGCGCTACGGAGTTCAAAGTTGGCCAACTCGGGTGAACATAATGTTTAAGCGCGTTTAACTTTTGTCAATTTCGTCTGATTCATAGAGGTCTACAAAAGACTTTTTACACCTAAGTTTTTTGTCGTATAGTTACTTGGATATATGCAATTGATTTTTTAATTTTTTCCCCGAACCTGTCCTAGTATTTTGTGAATATCGGAGCAGAATATGCACCGATTTCTTTCACATTAACGTTTCTGAATTGGCAACAAGAATTGCAGATGATCCACTATAAGCAATGAGACAAAAGATTTGAACTTATATTCTCAAAAAAATTGATTTTTATACCCTACACCACACTGTGGTACAGGGTATTATAACTTTGTGCATTTGTTTGTAACACCCAAAGGAGAAGAAATATACCCATCGTTTATTACACCGATCGACTTAGAATCACTTTCTGAGTTGATTTAGCTATGTCCGTCTGTCTGTCCGTCTGTCCGTCTGTGCATGTATTCTTGTAATCAAAGTACATGTCGCAATTATGGTCCGATCTGGACGAAACTTTACACATATCTTTTTTTTGGCCCAAGGACGATCCCCATTGAATTTGGTTAAAATCGGTTCAGATTTAGATATAGCCGCCATATATATGTTAGCCCCGATTTGACATGTAAGCGCTGTAAAAACTTTATTTTATATCCGATCAGTATGAAATTCGGCAGAAAGAGGATTCTTATTATATGGATGAACACTATTAAATTTGAAAGAAATCGGTTCAGATTTAGATATAGCCCCATATATATGTTACCCCCGATTTGACCTGTAAGCGCTGTAAAAACTGTATTTTATATCCGATCAGTGCGAAATTCGGCAGAAAGAGGTTTCTTATTACATGAAGGAATACTGCCAAATTTGGAGAAAATCGGTTCAGATTTAGATATAGCTCCATATATATGTTACCCCCGATTTGACATGTAAGCGCTGTAGAGACTGTATTTTATATCCGATCAGTACGAAATTCGACAGAAGGAATAAGTATTCAGGGAAGATCGGTTCAGATTTATATTAAAGCTCCATATATATGTTCCTCCTGATTTGGTATCAAACCGCTATAAAAGTTGTATTTTACTTCCGATCATTAAAATTTTCCAGAAAGATGTTTCTCACTTTAGGAACGAATATTGCTTAATTTAGCGATTATCGTTTCAGAATTAGATAATACGTTTCTACCCATTTACCAATTATTCCAAATTATTATCGCAATGACCTTTATCGCATTGTTAGGGAGGTGTAGGGTATTATATAGTCGGCCCCGCTCGACTTTCTGCCTTTCCTTACTGGTTTGTCATCTATTTAGGGAACAATCGTGTCGTATTTTGGAGCTATAGAAGAAGTTACCTAAACAAGTAAGAAAGTTTCAGTCGGGTAAACCGACTAAGGTATACCCTCACTTTGTGAGTAATTTAATATGGAATATTAAACGAATTAATGTGTCAATTTGTGTGGTAGGTAGCAGAAGGGGTTTATCAAGTACACTTATTTTTCGCTGAACCTAAGATACATTAAATACATTGCACTATGCCGAATTATAAGCGTTTATTTTCACTAATACATTAACTTTTTTAAGAGCTATTAAATTTGTGTGGGAGGTACAAAAAGTGGCGCGGTGGTAACGCCCATTTTTCACAGGACTATAGGTACTTCAAAAGCGTTACAATATTTTGTAGTATTTTCGTGCATTGGTACTCACGATATAAGCTTTTAACTTTTTGATATAAACTTTTAACTTTTTTCCCTTTGTGTGGGAGGTACCACAAGGGGCGTGGCAATAACGCCCATTTTTCACTGGACTAAAGGTGCTATAAAAGCATTACTCTGTGCAAAATTTCAAGTATTTTTATGCACTGGAATTAATGTTATAAGCCGTTAACTTTTAGTACAAAATGGTCCCTTTGAAGGCACCAAAACGTGCGCCCCGCACGTTTTGGTGCCTTCACTTCACCCATTTTTCTCATGTTGATAGCGACAGATAAACTATTACTACGTGTGGAATTAGTAGTATAGAAGTTATGCTAAGTCTACTTAGCATGTTTTATAATGGAGGTAACGCTATGTAGTAACATATCGATATCTCCATTCTAAACAATGCTAAGTGCAAAACGGTATATTTTTAAGGAAAGGCGACCAAAGTTTGATGATTTTTTTTTAAATTTGTGTGGAATTCCTTTATAATGCAAATCGAATGACTTGTACTGTTTTGCGAATAACTTTTGATTGGGTTGGCGGATAAACACCGAATTTTGACTGAATATAATTTGGAATATTTAGAAACTAAAATTATGCTCAGTCGACTTAACATGTTATAGAATGGAGGAATCGAAATGGTAACAATATGTAGTAGTTATTTTGGAAATATAACGGAAATTATAAAATAAAGTACAATAGAAATTTAACATTTAAATCCGTCTTAAAGGGAACATACTGGAGAAGGTTTTGGTTTTTTTTTTGTAATTCATAATATTCATTATTGAATCTTTCTTTATTAAACAATGAAAATGACAATAAGTGAACAAATCTTAACCTGGGCTAATGCCAATGCTAATAATCCATTGAGACTTTACACGATTTTTATACCCGACACCACCCCACACAGGGTATTATGACTTTGTGCATTTGTTTGTAACGCCTAAGAAACAAAGATATACATCCATTGTAAAGGGTCAGCCAAATAACTTTTTTTTGGAAAATGCTATAAAAAAACTACTGAATATTTGATCATGATTTATGATCACTTTCGATCAATTCGTCTATAACTTTAAGTAAGTGACCATTTTAAGTTTTGGAAAATAATTTTAATTTTTTGCTCTCGGACGCTTATTAAAGGAGTTCAAAAATCTCCGTTTAAAATTGATCTCCATTCATATAAATTTAATATGAAATTTTATTTTATTTAGCTATAACAGAATTGTTACGATTTATTTATTAAGTGCGTTTTTATACCCTACACCACACTGTGGTACAGGGTATTATAACTTTGTGCATTTGTTTGTAACACCCAAAAAGAGAAGAAATAGACCCATCGTTTATTATACCGATCGACTTAGAATCACTTTCTGAGTTGATTTAGCTATGTCCGTCTGTCCGTCTGTCTGTCCGTCTGTGCATGTATTCTTGTAATCAAAGTACAGGTCGCAATTATGGTCCGATCTCGACGAAACTTTACACATATCTTTTTTTTTTGGCCCAAGGACGATCCCTATTGAATTTGGTTAAAATCGGTTCAAATTTAGATATATCTCCCATATATATGTTAGCCCCGATTTGACATGTAAGCGCTGTAAAAACTTTTTTTATATCCGATCAGTATGAAATTCGGCAGAAAAGGGTTTCTTATTATATGGATGAACACTGTTAAATTTGGAAGAAATCGGTTCAGATTTAGATATAGCCCCCATATATATGTTACCCCCGATTTGACATGTAAGCGCCGTAAAAAAAATATTTTATAACCGATCAGTGTGAAATTCGTATTTTTAATCCGATCAGTACAAAATTCGGCAGAAAGAGGTTTCTTATTACATGAATTAATAGTGCCAAATTTGAGGGAAATCGGTTCAGATTTAGATATAGCCCCCATATATATGTTACCCCCGATTTGACATGTAAGTGCTGTAAAGACTGTAGTTTATATCCGGTCAGTACGAAATTTGACAGAAAGAAGTTTCTTTTTACATGAATGAGTATACAAGGATAATCCGTTCAGATTTATGTATAACCTCCATATAGTATATGTTCCTCCTGATTTGGTATCAAAGCGCTATAGAAGTTGTACTTTACTTCCGATCATTAATATTTTCCGGAAAGATGTTTCTCAATTTAGGAACGGAAATTATAAAAAGAAAATACAATAGAAATTTAACATTTAAATCCGTCTCAAAGGACACTTACTGGAGAAGGTTTTGGTTTTTTTTTGTAATTCATAATATTTATTATTGAATCATTCTTTATTAAACAATGAAAATGACAATAAGTGAATAAATCTTAACCTGGGATATTGCCAAAGCGAATAATCCATTGAGACTTTACACGATTTTTATACCCGACACCACCCCACACAGGGTATTATGACTTTGTGCATTTGTTTGTAACGCCTAAGAAACAAAGATATATATCCATTGTATATTATACCGATCGGCATAGAATCACTTTTTGAGTCGTCTGTCTGTCTGTCAATGTATTCTTTTTATCAAAGTGCAGGTCGCAAATATTAATTTTTGATGATATGATTTATGATCACTTTCGATCAATTCGTCTATAACTTTAGGTAAGTGACCATTTTAAGTTTTGGAAAATAATTTTAATTTTTTGCTCTCGGACGCTTATTAAAGGAGTTCAAAAATCTTATTTAGGATGTTTATTTAAGGAGTTATGACCGTTTAAAGTTTTACTACATTCATATAAATTTCATATGAAGTGTTAATTTCTCCTCCATTAAGATTTTTAAATATTGTTAATTACAAATTTTATAAAAAATTTAATAATATTTAAGCTATAACAGAATTGTTACGATTTATTAATTAAGTGCGTTTTTTTAATTTGCAAAAAAAAATTGTTTCAATGGTCTATGCATATTTATTTTATTGTATAGTCTATCTATTAATTTGTAACAAATCTCTAGTTTATTTTATATTACCACCTGGCCAACAGTCGGGCACAGTGTGTCACCCAAAAGTTGATTTTGTTGCAAATTGTGACCAAATATGGTTTTTGCTAAATTGAAGAAAAATAATTATTGTTTACCTCAAAAAATGTGGCACATGTTTGTTTATTCACCTCTCTTTCGACTCAATTCTAGATATTGTCAAGGAAAACTTAAAATTGTATTCACTCAATACCAAAATTCCATAAATGAAATGGATTTTTGTATTTATTAAATATTTATTCGGTATCTCTCCAGCCACAGACACTGCTCAGCCGGCAAGCATTTGAAAATGCGAACGCAGTCGAATGAACGTACGGTTTTTCGAATATTCAGGCCGTTACAAATTCATTTACAAATTGTCACAAATTATCGGGCGGCGGGTAATTAACGTTTGACAGTTAAGTTTAGATAGCGTTTAATATTTTTTATCTCAAATACGTATTCGAAAAAAATTACAAAATTTAAATTCAAATCGATTGGTTATCGTATCGTAATTTTTGTCGGACGGTTCAAACAATGGGTGGAGTGGTGGTAGGGGGTGATTTTATCCGCTTAATTGTTCGAACTAATGTGATTTGGGGGGTACAAATTTACATAATTATATTTATTTTGATTACGAATTTGAAAAATCGCTGTGTAATGAATTATGGAATTCATTAACACAAATATCACCCAAACCAGATCAGATCAGATAATTTAAAAAGATGTGGGTAAACAACGAACCGCCGCCATTGCTAAGCGAAGACCACCACCAGACAACGTCATGATCGTCATCATCACCTTTATCATGATCACGATGATGATCACGATCACCGCCGCCGCCGCCTTTGTCACCGGCGTAACCACCCCGACATTATTGTTATTCATTAAATTATTACAATAACAAAAGCCCCCCCCCCCCTTTTCAACCCATTGTGTGATTCCGTTTTTTGTATAAGTAGTTATCGTTTTCGTTTTCATTTGCAGCGGAAAAAATTATTATTATTTAAATTTTTATCGTAATAAATTTTTTGTTTAATAAATTATGGCCTCATTCGGAATTTGAATATGAATGCCTGCGTCTGCATCTGAATTCCAATAAATTCGCTTCGCTTTTACACCTGAACGCAAATCGATTGGTAAATTGGTGTTGGTCACAAATGCACAAATATGATTTCCATAAATATTATTAACTATAATTGAATGGAATTGAATATTTTCTACACTCGGTCATTAAATGGTGTTATTTACTGCCCACCGCTGTATGTAAAATAGTTATGTATTTGAATATAATGTAGGATGCTGATGCTCACATAGATCTTGAGTGGGCACGGCACACGGCCGTGTAATAAACCATCTCTGTAATGGTCATCATCAAATTCCTAAACCCACTTCTGATATTTCAAGGGAAACGCTGTAATCTGATTACAGATAAACCATATGTATGCACTACTGACCACAACACTTGTCTTATTAAAATTGTTGTATCGGATGGTTATAAAGAGGCAGAGAATTTTAAGTTGAAGTTAAACACAGAAAAGGTATTAATATTTCAGTTCTGTAAACCGACTAGTATATACTCCCACTTTTTGAGAATTTTCGATAAAACTTAAAAATGCATAGATTCAGCCAAATTGTTTGACAAATGTGACGTATACGGCTTCGAAAAATTATGCGCGACTTCTATAGGAGAGTTGTATAACAACTTGTACCGATATGGTAAATATTTCTATAACAAGCCAGTAGGGAAGGGCTAAACCTGGGCGCAGCCGACTATGTGATACACTACACCACCCTATAGGAGTAGAGTAAGTAGAAATGTTGTCTAGGTTTTTTATCCCCTCACCTTAGAGAGGAGGGTATATATCATTTGCAACGACCACAAGTGTAACACATCGAAGGAGTGACCTAAGACCCTAAGTATTTTCTGGGTCATTTTAAGTCGAATGAGCAATGTCCGTCCGTCTGTCTGTCTGCTGGCTGGTGCGCACGATAACTCTCGAAAGGAATAACCGATTAACTTCAAATTTAATATGGGGTAATATTTTCTTTTATCTCCGGCTAAATTCGAACATGGGCCATATTGATCCACTCCTTCTAGTATCTCCCCCACAAAGGTTTAACATTTAGTGAAATATTGATTAATTACGAACTTCTATACTACTTATTTTAATCCTCTGAAATTATACACATAGTATTAGTTTATTAGTCACTATTACCTCGCGAAATATGGGCGAAGTTGTCACACCCCTTTTGGTACCTCCCACACAAATGGACAATTTTGAACCAAAATGTAATAGCTTATAACTTTATTACCAGTACATGCAAGGACTTGAAATTTTGTACAGTGTAATAATTTAATAGTACCTACAATACAGTGAAAAATGGGCATTATTGACACGCTCCTTTTGGTACCTCCCACACAAATAGACCATTTTGTACCAAAACTTACCAGTTTATAACTTTAATACCAGTGCATACAAATACTTGAAATTGTGTACCGTGTAATGCTTTTATAGTACCTAGAGTCCAAAGAAAAATTGGCGTTATTGGCCCGCCCCTTTTGGTACCTTCCACACAAATGGACTTTTTTATACCAAAATTTAACAGCTTTTAACTTTAATACCAGTGCATACAAATACTTTAAATTTCGTACAGTGAAATGCTTTTATAGTACCTAAAATCTAGAGAAAAGTGGCCGTAATTGGCACGCCCCTTTTGGTATCTACCACACAAATGGACCATTTTGTTTGTACCAAAAGTAAACAGCTTTTAATTTTAATACCAGTACATACTTTTAAGTTATTAAATGCAATTTAAAATGATAATAATTAAAAAAAATAAATTTACTAATATTTTTTTGAGACTCAAGTTCAGGGGATTCATTAGTCGGTTTACCCGACTGAACTTTCTTACTTGTTTTTATATTGTTTCCCTAATGATAATGAACTGTCAAAAAATATTATATTTAAAATCGGGCTGCAATTATATACCCAGGCTATAAATTTGGTAACATTCATTTTTGGTTCAAAAAAACTGAATTTTGAATTTTATAAAGATTTCGTAAAAAATATAGGGAATTTTTAATTTCCGCGGGCTACGTGTATTTGACTTTTGATATTTTTGTAGCGTTATGTTGGTACTCATGTCCCTTACTTATGCTGACAAGGTCGGCCATTTCGAATGTTTAGTTAATTTTTGACAGCTGTTGTGCTTGGATGTGTTTTAACTTGTCTTCGATTTTTATCTATTTCAGAATCTGTATCACATTTTGTGTGAAAAACAAAATAAAGTGCGCTGACGCATTCCGAATGTTGACTGTGGCATGTGGTGAAGCTACCTTGGACCAAAGCAACGTGTATCGGTGGTACAAAATGTTCTTAGAGGGCCGAGAAGATGCGAAGGACGAACAGCGTGCCGGACGCCCGGTTTCCACAGTTTTTTTCCGTTTTCACAGTTTTCTTTGATTGCAGGGGCGTGGTGCATTATGAGTTCTTGCCACAGGGTAGTACGGTCAATAAAGAATATTACCTGCAAGTTATGCGCAAATTGCGCGAAGCAATCCGCCAAAAACGGCCGGATATGTGGAAGAACAAAAACTGGTTTTTGCACCATGATAACGCCCCTGCACACACATCGTTGCTTGTGTGCGAATATTTGGCCAAAAACAACACAGTAATGGTGCCGCAGCCACCGTATTCCCCTGACCTAGCCCCCTGTGACTATTTTTTGTTCCTAAAACTGAAAAGGCCCATGAAAGGACGACGCTACGCCACGATTGAGGAGATAAAGACGGCATCGAAGGAGGAGCTGAACAAGATCATAAACAATTATTATTTGAAGTGCTTCGAGGATTGGAAAGAACGTTGGCAGAAGTGTATTATATCCGAGGGGAATTACTTTGAAGGGGACAAAATAGATATTCATGAATAAATAAATACTTTTTGAAAAATAAAAAATTCGCGATATTTTTTGAACGTACCTCGTATATAGCTGCCATATCTAAACCTAAACCCATTTCCTTTAAACTTGTCATGGTTTATTGCGGCACAAACAAATTCTTTGAATCAAATTTCATAAAGATTTGGGACTAAATATGTCTTCTACACCGTATATGTAGATGCCAAATTGGGATGAACATATATATGTGACACATATATAAATCTGAACCGATATTTATGAAATTTGGTAGAGGTAAGTACTGCATCATAGAACGTTCCTGTGCAAACTGCTTGTGGCCAACTGTGAAGGCACGCCAAGAACCTGCATTTTGGTCAGGAAAGATCTAAGTAACTTTCTCCTGACTAATTTAAGTGGTAAAGATCAAACAGCTGCTAGTCTGGAGATCGGTAATCGCATATATTGGGTGATCTCCAGTTACTTGCCTTATGAAGCTGTAGTAACGACAGCTCTCTTCTGGGAAGTAGTACAAGAAGCAATAGGCAGAAACGAATGCTCATCATACTATCTGGGGTAGTACGGATGTAAACAATAGGGGTGATTCGATTCTTGACTTTATTGAAACTACCAACCTAACTATATGTAACAGAAAAAAATTTCAAAAAAAATTATTGGCTGGAATGTACTGGACGACAACTCGTCCTCAGATCACCATTAGGTTAGCCGTTTTTTCTCGTCAGCTCGTCACAGTTTAGGTCCCTAGTTTTACCACGGGCTAACATGCCCCTCATCGAAATACAAATTTATCCAGAGTACGAATATCGGTACCGGAAAGATCTGTCGCTCTCCACTTCATCCTCATCTCCGCAGCTTCTGCAGAAGTCATTGGAGTCAATACCCAATATTTTGACCTTATCAGGTCATACATTGGCCAGATTTGTCTAGCTACCCTACAGGTGCCGATTTCTGCCCATCTTTCACCGTTATATAGAGTTCAAACTCGCTGAAAAAGCGCCTAAACCTGCCGTCCACAGAAATGTGAGGAAGACAAAGTGGCATCTGTATGAGAAGAAATTCAAAAATGGCCTCAACCCTAAACTTTTGTATAAACTGAATGACAAAGCCGGTCTGCATAATCTGGTCAAAAGTTCCCTTGAAGAAACCTGTTCAAAAAACGAGGTACAAGGGCAAAGCTAAACCTCAATGGTGGACTTCTGAGCTACCGGCTAGGAAAAGGACCTACAACTAGCTATTCACCAGGCCGAAATCTATTGGGGTCGCTAATGATTGGGATGTCTATAAAGAGCAACTCAAGATCTATAAGAAGGTGCTTAGGAAGCCGCAAAGACGCTCTTGGTATACCTTGTGTGGCAAAGTGGAAAAGGTCTCCGACGCCGCAAGGCTGATGAAGATACTACCAGCTTCATCCAGTACAGAGCGTTATTTGCAGGATGAGGCAAATAACTGGACTAAAAACAGTAAGAAGTCGCTTAATGTACTGCTCGACACACATTTCCCGGGGAACTCACCAACATTACCCCAAGATCATCAGAACCAAAAACAGTGTGAGTGGACTGCGAGCGTCGCTAGCTTTTTGACTGAGAGATCCAGAATAAGCTGGGCTATTAACAGCTTTGAGCTATTCAAGTCACCGTGACCAGATTGCATCACTTCAGCAGAAATGAAGAAGGTACCCGTGACTGGGGAATATGTATGTAGGCTGTATCAGGTTTTCATACATCCCGAATCGATGGAGAGATACCAAAGTGGTATTCATACCTAAAGTGGAAAAGATATCGCACACTAGGCCAAAAGACTTCAGACCCTGCACGAACTTGTGAGCACTATCGAATCGTCCCTACATTTCAAAGAATTCACCATGTGGGCATTTCATGACATAGATGGAGCTTTTAACAACTTTCACTCAGATAGGGTATTTGCGGCACTGTCATATCTAAAGGTGAACTCTGGCTTGTTTAGACTAATTCAAAGCCTGCTCAGCAGAAGACGCATAACAGCATGACTTGGGTCCACAACTCTAACAAGCATTGTCAACAGAGGGACCCCACGTTGTGGCTGCAAGGTAGTGGCATATGCGGACGACGTGGCAATTGCAGTGAGTGGCAAATTCGAAAACGTCCTACAGGTGGCTCTGAACAAGTTGGCTAGATTGGCCAGCGACGCCAAGTAGCGGTTGGGCGTTAACCCAAACAAGACAGAATTGGTTCTCTTTACTAGGAGGAATAATGTCCCACACGTGGACCCTCCTCCTCGGATAAATGGAACAGATCTAGTCCTTTTTAAAAGTGTAAAATGTTAAGGAATAATTCTAGATAGGAAACTGTTATTTAGACTTAACGTATTGGAACGTGTAAGGAAGGCCAACGTCGGCTTATAATGCTGCAGTAAGGCTGTAGGGACGCGGTGGGGCCTCTCTCCTAAAATAGTCCATTGGATATATGTATATAGAAATAGTTCGTCCAATACTGTTTTACGGCATTGTGATATGGTGGACGATAATTGACAAACTAACAATCACCAACCTACTATCAATGGTTCAGAGAACATCCTGCCTGAGCATAAGCGGAGCCTTAACAGCGATTGAGTCTCTACAAGCAAAACTCCATATACTATCGATTAATATTGTCGCGAGAGAAGTTGCAACCAGAGCGGCACTGAGACTAAACGGCCTATCAATGTGAAGGTACAAGAACTACGGTCACATGAGGATATTAAAGTGTAGTGCTATGGTAACTGACCGAGTGGACTATGTACATATATACACACGGTGAACACCTTCGATAGGAACTAGATCACTATAATACCAGCCAGAGATGAATGGGTTGGCAGAATACCAGGTAATAGAAACCACCTCCACTTCCATACGGATGGTTCAAAGCTTAATGAAAAGGTTGGCTTCAGAGTACACTATGAATAACGTAGTTTGGATATAGCTCACAGACTACCAGTCGCAACATAGTAACCAACACAGGCCACATTCCTAAATTCACAAACAGCTCTCGACTGCCACAGAACTCTTATCGAGATGGCTGAGCAGTTTAATATACACCTCAAATGGGTGCCTGGGCATATTAATATCACGGGGAACTGCAAAGCCGATGAAATTGCTAGGAAAGGGACAAAATTACAAATTATCGAAGAATATGCATATATTGGTGCGCCATTATCCACGTGCAAGCTTTGGCTTAGACAGGAGGCAATCAGGCAGTCCAACGATAGATGGACAGAAATAGGCACCTGTAGGGTAGCTAAAGAAATCTGGCCAAGGTATGATCTGAGAAGGTCAAAATATCTCCCCGCACTGGGGATGAAAATATTGTCTACGTTAGTATCAATTCTGACGAGACTCCAATGACTTCTGCAGAAGCTGCGGAAATGAGGAAGAAGTGGAGAGCATTGCGCACTTGCTATGCGACTATCCCGCGTTGAGTAAACGACGACTGGACATACTGGGGTCGGCCTTTCTAGGCAGTATAACAGATCTTTCTGGTACCGATATTCGTACTATCGATAAATTTGTATATCAAACAGGTTAGTTTAGATTTTTAGACCCCGGTTAATAGATTTGAATCAGACAAAAAAGACAATAGTTACACGCGCTTATACCTTTTGTGCACCCGATGTGTCCAAATTTGAGGCCTTGTTGCTCCGCCGTAGGGAGCCCAAATTCAATACTTAACTTCGCTAATACCTCTTCTACAAGCAGACTCAGTTGTGTTGCAATCGGATGTCTGGTTATGAAACGGCCGAATTATTTCCCGTTTTTGCAATTCCTGCCACTGTGATTTGGTAGAGAATATAATAAATAAAGATATTTCAGATAAACCGAATAATTAGTTTATTATCTTGAGCTTCAAGATCTCAGTCGAGCGATATAAGATAATGAGGAAATTCATGTCTAATACCGATTTTACTAAGCTCTTGAGGGTTAAAATTTGCACAGCACGCCAAACCATTGCACTATAGGTCAAAACGGCCCTTTTTCTGGCCAAAATTAATAAAGTTAAAAATTAAAAACCGAATCTTGTTTAATGTTAACAAAAATTTAAAGTGAGAATAATGCTAACAAATAAACCCAAAAAATTAACCCTTTCAGGACGATTAACCCTTGCTGAACCAAACAATTTTTAAAATTGAATTTGAATAGTTATACTTTGTTTTTATAGCTGTATGGAATAAAATAAGAGGTAATTTACATTTATGTAGCTAAAAATTCTTTTTACATCCATATATACTAACTTAAAATAAATCTAATTCATTGTCCACAGTTAAGTTGTTTAAATTTGTTTTCGTATGCGGGGCTTGGTAAAATTTCCTCCATCTCAGTTTCATTCACATCTGGATTATCGAAGCAAATCTCATAATTTGGAACATCACAATTTAACATTTTTATAACTTTCGGGGGAAATGGTTGTTGTTTCCGCTGTTGCAATCGTCGCAATAATTCTCGCTGCAGTATGTAAGAGAAGTGCGTTTAATGGAACTCTTACAAATCTCTCATTTAATTCTATACCACTAGGTCGGCATTTTGATTTTGCGGCGGATACTTCATTATAATGTGGATATATATCACAATTTCTTTGTCGTCTTTCGGTACGTATTCCTCAATATTGATTTTTTGTAAAATTATATTCCAACAAAAAAGCCACTGCCTCATCTGGAGATTGGCGTTTCTTTTACTTGCAAGCTAAGAAAAAATTCGTTTCTGCGAAACGAAATATTAGACAACTACATTTCTCGTTTGCCGGAACTGAAACTTCGTTTGTTGTGACAGAAACTTATTTCGCGTAAGCAATGTTTTGTTCTGACCAAAAGAAATTTCAGTCGTCGTAAACGAGAAATGTAGTTATCTAATATTTCGTTTCGCAGAAACGAATTTTTTCTTTGCGTGTGGAAGCAAACCTTTCTTAATTTTGTCCTCGTTTTCGAGCAGAAGTTGCTGCAGCACGCACCAATAAATTGGTTTCATTTTGCTTTTCTCTTGAAAGCGCTGAAGCATCTATTCTATATCCGCGTTCAGATTTTTTCTAAAAGTTCATACACGAGCGTACAACTTCTGAAGTTGTCTTAGCTATGTCAGGATTTCTTAAAACCATGTCGTCATTTAGCCAAGTTGAACGACAAGTGCGAAATACCTCTAATTAGACCCTACACCACACTGTGGTACAGGGTATTATGACTTTGTGCATTTGTTTGTAACACCCAAAAGGATAAGAGATAGACCCATTGTTTATTATACCGATCGACTTGTAATCACTTTCTGAGTCGATTTAGCTATGTCCGTCTGTCTGTCTGTCTGTCTGTCCGTCTGTCTGTCTGTCTGTCTGTCTGTCCGTCTGTCTGTCCGCCTGTCTGTCTGTAGATGTATTCTTGTAATCAAAGTACAGGTCGCAATTATGGTCCGATCTCAACGAAACTTTGCACATATCTTTTTTTAGGCCCAAGGACGATCCCTATTGAATTTGGTTAAAATCGGTTCAGATTTACATATAGCTCCCATATATATGTACCTCCGATTTGGCATATATGCACTGTATAAGCAACATTTTGTAACCGATTTGTACAAAAATTGACAGAAAGTAGTCTCGTGATACACTTAGATACAATACAAAATTTGGGGGAAATCGGTTCAGATTTAGATATAGCCCCCATATATAAGTTACCCCCGATTTGACATGTAAGCGCTGTAGAAACTGTATTTTATATCCAATCAGTACGAAATTCGGCAGAAAGAGGTTTATTATTACATGAAGGAATACTGCCAAATTTGGAGAAAATCGGTTCAGATTTAGATATAGCCCCCATATATATGTTACCCCCGATTTGAAATTCAATAGCTGTAGAAACTGTATTTTATATACGATCACAGCGAAATTCGGCAGAAAGAGGTTTCTTATTACACGAAGGAATACTGCCAAATTTGAAGAAAATCGGTTCAGATTTAGATATAGCCCCCATATATACCGATTTGACATTCAAGCGCTGTAGAGACTGTATTTTATATCCGATCATTACAAAATTCTCCAGAAAGATGTTTCTCAATTTAGGAACGAATATTGCTTAATTTAGCGATTATCGGTTCAGAATTAGATGTATCCACATATATATGTTCTTACCCATTTACCAATTATTCCTAATTATTATCGCAATAACCCTTATCGCATTGTTAGGGAGGTGTAGGGTATTATATAGTCGGCCCCGCCCGACTTTCTGCCTTTCCTTACTGGTTTTCTATAACTGTTTTTCCACTCAGCTGCCAATCTGTTGTAAAAATTTCGTACCTTTTCTCTTAAATATATATTGTATTCGTCGGAAATTGGTTCAGGACAAAATTTGTTTCGTTCAGGACAAAATTTGTTCTCGCTTGTTTTTTTAGTAATACATATTTCGAACAGCTCTTTTATTTTCACACGGAGTTGATCTACAAAAAGATACATAATTCAAAAAACGCAGGTCAAAATATGTTCTAAAATATGCATAACATCTTAATATATATGATTATGTTCAGTTTGTGTTGAACAAACTTGAACAACACATTAAAAGCTTACATAACCATAACTATTTATTGTAACTTCAAGAATTCTTAGGTTACATTAAAATAATGAGTATTACATTATAATATGCAAACAATTTTTAGAATTTCCAACTTAAAACGTAAATACTTACTTGGAACACAGTTTTCCATAATTCATTATATATACATTTTTCAACGAAAGTTAAAAAAAAAATCCACTTAAATTCGTAATCTTAAATCACGTGGCCAAGCAGTGTGAAATAAAAAACACAAACTTTCTACTTTGACAGCATATTGTGTAACGGTAAATTATTCTTGACAGAAACAAAATTCACTTCTCTAAATTTTTACATGTTTCTTATCGAATAGTAACAACAAAAACAACAAAACACTATATGTGAAATTTGAATTTTGGCCAAAAAAAAGTGCCGCCTTGACCTATAGTGCATTGGCTTATGTAAGTGTATGTCCATGTCTATGAACATGAGAAGTTGAAACGTCTCCTCTCTGCATTCTAATCTCAAATGCGCTTAAACATTTTGTACACCCGAGTGGTCAATTTTGAGGCCCTGTAACTCCTATATAACGAAGGGGAGCGAAATTTTAAAATTAAATTAAATTGTCAAACATGCCTCGTTTAGCCGCCATCGCTTGTCTACCTACGATACGGCGGAATTATTTGCCTTTTTTCTCATTTCTTCCTATGTATGGTGTTTGCGGTGGTGATGTAAATTTGCGACTTTCTTCTTGTGCAGAAGAAAGCCGCAATCGACCGATGCCCTAACAGGGAACCTAAATCAGGAAGTCTCTCAAAATAATCCGGATCTATGCGAAAAAGTGATTGTAAACTTTACTACGAAGTCAATGTCGTTTAAAATAAAATAAAAATTTTGTAAATACCGAAATTAAAGCATTTTTTGTTCAATTTAAATATAGATCCAACTTTATTGGAAACCCCTTTTTTTAAGATCACCCATACAAAAATGGTTATAAATGTCACGGCAAAGGTTGCAATGCATTCAAATTCCTTAATAAAATCAAATGAACTGTTCCGCCTCTAAGGTGTGTTCTCGAAAGGATTAAACATTGTTTGAATTTTAATAATTAAGAAATCATTCCATGGAACACCAACATTCACTCGCAATGCAGTGGGTGGGTGGTCCACATGTTTTGGTTTTCAATCGAACCGGCAAATTCCACAACGTCAACATAACTCAACACCACACAAAAAGCTAAGATTGAAAACAGCGAACCAACGCCAATTTGAATACCCCAAAAAATAAGCAGAATATGCTAATCACAATAATAATAATGGAGTTTCAACAAATTCCAATGAAACAAGGTGTAAACACCCCACATTAGCCGGGGAAACTGCAGAGCAACAGTTAAAGCCAACAGATAAATTATTTTATTAGCCATTTTCGGAGAGGTCCATAAAGCCTAAGGGGCGCTAACAGCCAGGCAGCAAAAAAAAACTCAATTCAATTCCATTCAATCGGAAATGGTTGCCATTAAAAATCAAAACAAATCAAACAATGTGATTTGGAGTCTGTGTGAGTTTTTAATAATCGAAATTATGTTTGAAATATTTGGTATTTGTTTTGTTTGATACACCACATGAGACTACTTGTTATTAATAAATTATCATCTTAATTTGATGATCATCACTTAATGTCAACTTGAATGAGCGGATTTTGATAAAAAGATCGAAGGCTTCACTACAACGATGTATCTATTGGTTTATTAGTCGAATCAAACAAAATATTCATACTTTGGAGATCTTCTAATAAAAACAAAAAACATTTTTGTTTAGTTTTTTTATTATCATCGCGTTTTGTAAGACAACCATCAACATTTGGTTGTTAGAAAGAATCTTAGTAATCTGAGACGGCCATTTCCCAAGAACGGGTTTCGATGGGATTGTATGTACATAAAACTGGAATCTATGTGAAGATTGCGTTTTGATTGTGTTCATATGAAAAAACATTAAATTCCAAATGAATTCACATCTCTTTTTATTTGCATCGCTTGACTAGATCCGTAATTTGTGGTGATTAACACTAAACTACAGACATTGAGGTTGAGGTTAGGGAACAATCAAATATTTATTCAAAATTATACCTGAACGATATATTGTTAGCTTATAACACAATGTGGTACAGGGTATTATGAATTTATACATATTTATTTAAAAGAGATAATGCAGAAACATATCCGCCTGTCCATATATTATTCTGATAAAAGAGCTGGTCACAAATATGAACTGATCTTTCTGATGGAGCACTTCCTGATCGGCAAACACGCCGGCAATTTAGTCCAAAGACTTCTGCAAAAGCTATGGAGATGAGGAACACGTAGAGAGCATTGAACACCGGCTTTGTTTCTGTTCCGTTTTGAGTAAACGCCGTCTGGATATATTGGGGTCGGCTTTTCGAGAAAGTCTGACAGATCTACCCATATTAACGAAACAACACACAGATTGGTTCCGATAAGGGACAACTGGGACATCAATTGGTCTATGTGAGCTGGTAACTCCGGCTGCCACTCTAACCTAACCTTATCTACGCAAATTGGCTCAGAGACTTTCCTTACTTTATGGACGAACCCTATTAAAAGGTCTAACTATTTTATATGAGGCAGCCCTCACAGAAAGACGTCTACAAGTGATGGGTGAATGGATAAATCGAGACCACAACTCGTACCATCAGAAGATATTACAATCACTGGTGGGTCATATTCAAACAACGGAAATCTCCGACCGCATTCCTGAAGTGCGGCTTCCTGGGAAAAAGGAACACTAGCTCATGCGCCAGTGAGAACCAGCTGCTATCCTGATGGGTCCTGGCTAGGAGGAAGGACGGGTCTGGGACTTTTTATTGATGAACCAGCATTCGATCTTTACTTCCGCCTTCCAGACCATAACACAGTATTTCAAGCAAAAGTTCGAGCAATCACGGAGTGTTTTAACTGGCTCAGTAATACCACAAAGCCTAAATATGCCAACATATACACAGATAACCAAATGGCGATAACAGCAAAAACATCGGAAAAGGTCAAATCCAGAACAGTGTTAGACTGTAAAAGAACGATAAATAATTACTCAGTCCATGGTCAACTGCGTATTTTCTGGGTACCGCCACATCATCATCGAATATTACTAGCAGAAAACGACGAGTGCAGGGCATGCAGAGAAAACATCGAAACGATGGAACATTTTCTGTGTCACTGCCCAGCTTTCACACATTCAAGATCCCGATATTTCGGTTCCGACTCATTGCCAGACTTGACTCATCTCAGAGTATATGACTGGAAGATACTGAGCAAATACGTGTATCGTACCGATTTTCTGTAACCCGTGGGGTATAAAAATCATAAAAAAGCAGCGCACAACAGGCCGAACCACTGGCTTAAGTGTATGTCCATGTACATGAAACGTTTAAACGTCTCCTCTATTCAACCTAACTATTTTATATACCGCTTAATATGGCCCTGTATCATCACTATCAAAAATATTCCATTTTAGTACTCCCATATACAGGGTGGCTGATATGTAACGCAACAAAGTAAAGCGCTATATTTTTTTTAATTTTTTTTTAAATTTTATTGTTCAGAAGCAAAAAATGTCGGAAATAACATAAAATTTTAGAAACAGTTTAGATTTGTTCGAATTGGCCACCTTTGGCACGAATTATGGGCTTCAAACGGCCGACAAAGCCATCACACGCTGCACGAAAGTGGCTCTGCGGTATTTTGGCCCATTCCCGGCGAAGCGCCGTCTTGAGATGATCGATACTTTGGTATTTTTTGGTGTGAACCTTACTCTTTAAATTGAGGTCCGGAGATCTTGGTGGCCATTGTGCGGTAGAAATGAAGCGAGGAACCTCCTTCTTAAGCCATTCTTGGTTGACGCGTGCTGAGTGCGATGGTGCTGAGTCCTGTTGGAATGTCCATGGTCTGCGGCCGAAATGTTTGTCTGCCCAGGGCTTCAATACTGTCTTTAGGACATTTTCCCGATAATATTCGGCATTTATTTTGACTCCATGGTCGATGAATACGAGCGGGGAGCGACCATCGTCCGTTACGGCGGCCCACACCATTACCATCGGCGGAGCTTGAGTTCTGGTGGCCAATCGAAGGTGTAAATTTTCAGCTGACCTCTTTGGCAAGTAAACCCGATCATTTTGTTTGTTCACAAACTGCTCAATTTGGAATGGCTTCTCATCGGAGAAAACCAAATTCGGTAACTGGCCACTTTCGTGCAAGCGAAGCAACTCCTTGGCTCTTTCCAGTCTAACTTTTTTTTGTGCATCGGTGAGCTCTTGCACTTTTTGGAACTTCAATGGCTTTAGTCCAAGCTCATTTTTTAATATGTGTTGTATCCGTTCTCGCGATATGTTCAGCTCACGAGCAATTTTTCTACCACTGGGGCGTGGATTTCGATCAAATCTGGCCTTCAATTTTCGGATCATTTCTGGTGTTGTTACCGTTTTTTTTGTCCACTTTTTGGACGCGATGCAACACTTCCAGTATTACGGTAACGAGCAATGGTACGAGAAACAAAAGATTTATTCACATTTAAATGCTGGAGGGCTCTAACGATAGCCACTTGTGTTTTTCCACCCATATATACTCGTAAAGCAATCACACTATCGCTTGAATTCCATCACGAATAACTTTTTTTCTGAATGCAATAGATCTAAATGCTTTTGTAAGCTTGTAAACAATAAAACAAGTAAGAAAGTTTCAGTCGGGTAAACCGACTAAGGTATACCCTCACTTTGTGAGTAATGTAATATATAACATTACACCAATAAATCTGTCAATTTGTGTGGGAGGTACCAGAAGGGGTTTTCCAAAAACACGTATTTTTCGGTAAATACATTGCATTGTGCTGAACAATAAGCGTTTATGTGCACTGGTATATTAAAGTTACGAGCTATGTAATTTTGGTCATTTTGTGTGGGAGGTACAAAAAGGGGCGGGGTGATAACGCCCACTTTTTACAGGACTATAGGCACTATAACAGCATTACACTGTACAAAATTTCAAGTATTTGTATGCACTGGTATTAAAGTTACAAGCCGTTTACTTTTAGTACGAAATGGTCCATTTGTGTGGGAGGTACCAAAAGGGGCATGCCAACTTCACCCATTTTTCTCGAGTTAATAGCGACTAATATACTAATATTATGTGCAGAATTTCAAAAGATTCGAGTAAGTAGTATAGAAGTTATCAAAGAATCAATATTTCACTAAATTTTAACCCTTTGTGTGGGAGGTACCAGAAGGAGTAGACCAATATGGCCCATCTTCGAACTCATCCGGAGATAGATCAAAATATTACCACATACCAAATTTGAAGTCAATCGGTTACTCCTTTCGAGAGTTATCGTGCGCACCAGCCAGCAGACACACAGACAGACAGGCAGACAGACAGACAGACAGACAGACAGACAGACAGACAGACGGACGGACATTGCTCATTCGACTTAAAATGACCCAAAACGGATTTCCTCCGAACATACTTAGGGTCTTAGATCACTCCTTCGATGTGTTACACTTTTTTCCGTAGCAAATGATATATACCCTCGTCACACTAAAGTGAGGGTATAATAAACTGCCACTGAAATAAATCTGTCAGCTATCAGACTAGCGGTTTAGAAATGATAGCAACCTGAAGTTGGTTGCAATACATATCAGCCACCTTGTATTCCCATTTTCAATCCGATCTGCTTGAAATTTTAGCTTTTATGTTTTATATCGCATAAAAGTAGTATAGATATAGAAAGTGAGTATAGATAAGAGAGATGAGAGATGGCTTTGATGGAGATGAATGAGTTGATGTCAAACTATCCATCTTAAGCAACCTATGATTCTATCAATATCGTGGGATGATAGAAATTCCAGATTTTGTATCGTGTAATCACCTAGGTAGCGATGTCTTCGTCTTAATAGAGTAGGACATTGACAGAGAAGGTGTTCGATTGTCTCCAGTTCCTCTTCATCCCCACAGAGTCGACA
The DNA here is from genome assembly GCA_963930755.1 of Eudasyphora cyanicolor. Classification (NCBI taxonomy): domain Eukaryota; kingdom Metazoa; phylum Arthropoda; class Insecta; order Diptera; family Muscidae; genus Eudasyphora; species Eudasyphora cyanicolor. The sequence continues at coordinate 69,599,481 of OZ005735.1, read as the reverse complement.
GTTATCGGCAGAATCACTCTGCCACCTTGATGTTAAAGATCTAACATTACAGTGGCCAGTCAGCGTGCCTACCATTAAACTAATGTCCCTCTTTGTGAGGTTAAGAAGAAGTTTGGTCCTAGATTTTGATATGGCTGGCCATAGAGATTTAGTTATTTTACAGTCAGGTCTGCTGGAACATTTCTGGTTTGCCAGGTCTTTGTAGAAACTCTCTATGTTACTGAAGAATTCGCATAAAGGGGGATATAGTAATGGCTCAACACTTGCAGCGTCCATCGCCGATTCATTTCGCGCGAGTTCGTCAGCCTTCTCGTTCCCCGCGACATCACAGTATCCTGGGACCCAACACAGTCTGATTCTGTCTGCCAATTGTTGTAGTTCCAATCGGCACTCATTAACCACCTTTGACCTAATAGTGGTTGACTTCAGTGCCTTCAGAGCAGCCTGACTGTCAATATAGGCTGTTATGTGATTATCTTGCCCGAGTTTGCGTCGGTTTGTCAAGCTCACGCCTTGCAGTATAGCAAAGATCTCCGCCTGGAAAACGCTGCAGGTGTCGGCTCACCTGTAGGACATATGTATACCAAGAGGTTCGCTGAAAATGCCTGCCCCTTGGTCCTGAAAGGGACCTTTATTTGCGTACTGTATTAAAACGTGGTATAATATGGAACAAGGCTCACAGATGTTGGTAGTTCTGCAGAGAAGCAATATGTTTGAAATGAGGACTCTGTCCAAGTATGACATATTGGCTTTATCTGAGCGTGATTATATATAATTCCTTTTAATCCATATAGATCGTAGGACCATTACGAAAGTACAGTAATCATTTCTTGTTTGGATAGTTGTTTTAGTTCGTTCCATGTTGTCTTCAGTTGGCAATTATTTGTTGTTTTTGGTCTCTGCAATGATATTTTTGGCGTTCCTTGAGGGTTCCATCATAGAATAGTTATGCAGGTTTCTGTGACACCCTTTCTTAGTGAATGGCCAATCCATCTCCACGTTCACCTTTGTATTTCTATTTCGATAGCTGGTTCGTTTGTATTTCCGTAGAGTTGTTGGTTAGATATCCATTTGGAACACCATATTCGTACAATATTGCTTAAACAGCAGTTAAAAAATCTTTGCAGGTTTTTAGTAAGGTTTGCTCTCAGAGCCCAGGATTCGCAGCTGTACAACAGTACCGATTTGGCATATATTTTGAGTTTGGTATTAGTCGAAATTTGATCTGATTCCCATATCTTACGCAATTGGGAGAAAGTGTTCCAAGCTTTGTTTATCCGGAAAGTAATTTCATATGTGGTACTACATATAGGTGTAAGTAAGCTTCCTAGATAGCAAAACTTTTCAGTTTGATCGATTGGTTCATCGATTATTTTGAACGTTGGCAGAATTTGTCTTCCTCGCCCTGATGGCCGCAATTTATAGCTTGTTGACTAAGATGATGAATCGGTGTGGGATAGTTCTTCAATAATTCCATACATATACGAGTAGATATCTCTTATATCTAAATAATCGAAATTTTTCTGTTATCTTTAAAAGCTTAGTTCAGAATGTCGTCCAATACTACTAGAAAAAGGAGAGGATATATTAAGCAGCCTTGCTTAATAATTCCAACCTTGGGTTCTATATCTGATGACAGGAGTTTGTTGTTGTTGTTCTTCTTTGCATTTCATACCATCGTATTTGTCTTTGATGAGGTTTATCAATTTCGGTGGGAATTTTCTCGAACTGTAGATGCTGTCAAATGTGGTGGTGAAGTCTATGAAACATTCATTTATTTGCCCCGGTATGATGCGCAATGTAATGATGTGGTCCACGCAGTATCGGTTTGTTCGAAAGCCTGCTTGATGGCATCTTAGAGATCTATTTTATTCTGAATACGGTTTAATTAGAAGATTATGGATGAAATCGATAGAAGCATTGTAATGCTATAGTTCCTGCACAGGCAGAGATAGCCTTTTGGGAACTTTGATGAGTATACCTACATATATCCACCCATCAGGTAACTTCTTGTCTTGCAAATAGCGCTAAAATGGAGCTAGAGCTGTTGTATTTGGGTATATTTTTAGGACTTCGGCAGGGATACTATCAATCACTGTGGCTGTGCCATTTTTTAAATGCATGAAAGCTTCGATAATTTCTTCTATGTTTAGTGGCTTTGTGCAGAAAGAGTTATTCTATGTGTTATCCATCGTTGCTCAAAACGTTCAGAAAATGGGAGTGTCAGTATTACAATTGATCTGCTACATTTGTTAACATTTTGCCGGTGCTATCTTTGAATTGTCGACAGGCATTTGTAACTTTTTTGTAATTTGGAAAAGAGAACGGGGGTTGCTACTGCGTGCGGAAGCTTCAGCTTATGCTGCGAGGTCATCTACCTATTTTCTTTTGTTATTCCGGCACGAGTGTTGAACTTGCTTTTGTAGGGTCCTATACAGCTGGTTTAACCGATTTGGCAGAGCGTGTTTTTGCTTGATCTCTGTTTATCTTTCCTGTTCTACTCATCTCTATCAGATTCAATGAGTTCTCACTTATCCAATCCGATTTACGGTGACGCTCCGGTATAAGTACTAAGTTGCAGGTTTCAATTAAATTGGACTTTACGTGTTGCCACATGTCGTCTATATCAGTTTCGTGCCTTGTTGCGGATGTCCGTTTATTTTCTAAGCACGATAAAATATTCCGCTTTTGTTCTGGGTAATTTAGGCTACCCGGATTGTAGCGTATTCTGGAATAATAGATTATTTTTATACCCTACACCACACTGTGGTACAGGGTATTATAAGTTTTTTCACGGCAGATGTTTGTAACACCTGAATATAACACATCTAGACCCACCTTAAAGTATACCGATCGACTCAGAATCACTAGCTGAGTCGATTTAATGTCTGTCCTGTAAAGTTGTTCGTCGACTACTGGTCGCAATTTCACTCCGATCGTTCTGAAATTTTGCAGTTTAGAGTATTTCGCGGCTATTAAGATCGCTATTGAATTTGGTTGAAATCGGTTCAGATTTAGATATAGCTCCCATATATATCTATCGTCCGATTTGGCCCTTTAGTCCTATAGAAGCTGTATTTTACATCCAATCGTTTTGAAATTTAGAATGGTAGAGTTTCTTGATCCATGAACCAACATTGCCGAATTTGAAGAAAATCGGTTAAGATTTAGCTATAGCTCCCATATATATGTTTCGTCCGATTTTGCTCTTTAGTCCTGTAGAAGTTGTATTTTACATCCAATCATTTTGAAATTTAGAATGGTAGAGTTTCTTGATCCATGAACCAACACTACCGAATTTGAAGAAAATCGGTTAAGATTTAGCTATAGCTCCCATATATATGTTTCGTCCGATTTGGCCATTTAGTCCTATAAAAGCTGTATTTTACATCCAATCGTTTTGAAATTTAGAATGGTAGAGTTTTTTGATCCATGAACCAACACTGCCGAATTTGAAGAAAATCGGTTAAGATTTAGCTATAGCTCCCATATATATGTTTCGTCCGATTCTGCTCTTTAGTCCTGAAGAAGCTGTATTTTACATCCAATCACTTTGAAATTTAGAATGGTAGAGTTTCTTGATCCACGAACCAACATTGCCGAATTTGAAGAAAATCGGTTAAGATTTAACTATAGCTCCCATATATATGTTTCATCCGATTTGGCTCTTTAGTCCTGTAGAAGCTGTATTTTACATCCAATCGTTTTTATACCCTACACCACACTGTGGTACAGGGTATTATTTAAGTATAAAATGACTCAAAAGTATATTTATGTAAACAATTTATACATGAATTACAAAATTTATTTTTCAGAGTTATTCAATATTACGAGAGTGGTGTAGGGTATTATAAAGTCGGCCCCGCCCGACTTTAGCCTTTCCTTACTGGTTTGTTTGTTGGACTGTACAATAACGATTTATGATTACTCAGCACATGGTGAATCACTTATATATTGTGTACCGGGACAAAGCTGAGTGATTGGATATGAACGGGGAAATAACTTAGCCTCAAAATTCTGATTGAGTTAAAATTCTGATTCAAAACCTTTCGATGAACGAAGGCTGAGTTAAAGCACTGGACAGTTATTGCTCCCAAAATTATGTGGGACCGCGAAACAGTGGGAGAAGTTGCCAAGACATTATGTGGTAACCCAAATCAACAAAATTGTGTACTGAATTTTAGCAAGACCGAGACTGGTAGGATGATGTGTTTTCACACATCGGATATATGGTCCGCAAAGGACAAGCAGATAACGACGAATGCATGTAGGGAAGAACGCGAAATAATGTAAGTACCGATTTTCTATGAGGGATCGACCTGCACAACAGGTTTGGGAGGGAAAGCTAACTCTTTGATCCGCCTCGGCAGGGTTGCTAGGAGTGTCAGATTCATCTTAACGATTATTCTGGTATGCTCTATTGCTACATCTTATCCAGTTTCCTTCTTTGTACAATATTATAGTTGTCATCAGTATCGTTTAAATATTCCAAGATGCTGTACCACTTGTTATTGCAGACTAGTGTTACTTTGAGACCCCCTCTGGATACTACCTCATCTTTCTCACTTTTTGGAATGGCTAGGATTTGCGCTTGGTTCATTTTCTACTACACCCATGCCCATAGAAACTATATACTCACGTTTGGTGGACTTACTAGCTTTCTCGATTACCGGGTCGATGTTATCACTCACACACGAAGGATTCTTAGTAATGACTCCTTCGGCAGTGGTTTGGTTCTCGCTAATAGAGTCGGCGAGAGAGCCGACTCTATTACCCGCCTTGCCAGAGGTGCTAGGAGTCGACTACGAAGTCATTGCCCTTAGAATCGAGTAATGGATAATGAGGATACACGACTAGCCTACTGATCAACGCTTTCTTAAAGGCGTTGGAATTTCTTAATGTAACGTAATCTCATTTATGTATATTGTTTTAGGGAAGGCCATTGATTATGTGTATCAAGTACGACTGTATAAGTTTTTCTTTCGAAGTGCTTTCGAAATGCTGTGGTCTTCGGGAGAGAAGGCTCTATTATCTTTTCTAGCAATGTCAGGTCCATCTTCAGGAAACAATGGGAGATATTCACGATTTTTCACTTTGTCAGGCTTGATCTGTCGGTATATTATTTTTATCAGCAACGTTATGTCATTTATATTGTTTGTTTTTTTCGGGGCACCCTTAGCCAATGTTGTTCTGTAATAGGTAGTGCACACAAAAAACTATGTGCATAGCAAGTTCCTATTGTTCTTTGAAATCTGCAGAATATTGTCAAAATCCCTCGGGAATCCCCATGAATATACAAAAATCAATTTCCCACCATCTGCCAATTACGGAAACTTTTTGACATCACTAAAATTCCCTTTTTATGTCAACTAGTGTAATTAAAAATTCTCCTCTGGAGATATTCGGGCAAAACGAGTATCGTTTGCCAGAACCGCAAAATTGCTATGTCTGGGGCTTTTAAATGGCAAGTGTTTTGGCTGCGGTTGCTCTGGTGTTGGAGCAGATGTTTTATTAGGATTTTATTCAAATTTCGCATTGTCTTGATAATTTTGGCATAGATAAAAAAACGCAACTAAAAACATTTGTCATGTCTTTTGTTTGTCTTATTGCAGTGCAAAGTATGCCACACAAAGCAAAAACAAAAAAGATATGCATAAATTAAATAATAATTTTTTGATGCGGACATTTAATTATCATGACGTGGATATGGTTATAATTTATCTATTAATTAATTTGAATGACTTTATTCTTTTGGTAGGATTTTTTACTACGATTTTTATTATTGCGATCTTTGGGAATGTTTCTTTAACCAAAACACAAAATTTCGGAGTAAATTATATTTTTTCTAATATCAAATTTTAATATTTTTGTATATCAAATGTCAAGTTTACCTATTTTCTAAAAACTGTGCAAGGCCAATAGAGGGAGGAACTACACTGAACAATTAATGTTCAATAATTCAGAAATATACGTTACCAATAGGAATTAACTTGAGTGGTTTTCGAACTTATGAGAAGTGAAGACCTTAATTTAACAACAAAGAGAAGAATGGTGACAAGCTTTGTAATAGTTGTTGTTGCAGCAATAATATGTAGTACATTCGCCCACGAGATGCTAGGTGGTCAGCTTATCGACCTCCTAATAGGTTTCTAGGGTTACGAAGTTGACAAACTCTATTGCTGATTTTCATTGGCTGAACATGAGGCTCCTTTCATACGCCGGTCATGACCTATCTATACCACTCAGGTCTCAGCTGCCCCAGATCTGTTCTTTTTTGTCGCTGTGCTTTCTCTTCTTCTGATGCCGCTGGTGCAGGATTGTCTCTGAGAACGATATTCACCCTGTAGTTTTAACTGTTTATGCGACTTCGCCGACGTGAATATCATGAAATACTGTTTGGTTATATTATCTATTGGCTCCCTCTTGTACAGTTTGACTTAGAGCTCAAGATATCTTCTGACCTGTCTGGCTTGTAGGAGCTTATTCACAAAGTGCTTGGTATGGTTACTCCGATAGCAACCCAGCAGGTAATGCTTCGACAGCATAAAACTTGTATCCGCTCGGGCATTATATTCGCCTTCTCATGAATGAGGTCCAATGAAGACTTTTAATAATCCAACGCTCCAAAGCTAAAGGGAGAGACGTAGTGGCGACCTCCTCGAACAGGATTAAACGTAGATCCAGAGCCAATAAGACAGTCCTGTCTATACGGTCTGTTCTGGTTAAGACCTCGATTATGGCAAGCTGTTAGTAGCCTCTGGTACTAGGGTCAGGGTTACCATACGTCCTCCTTTCGGAGGACATGTCCTCCTTTTTTACCTTTGTCCTCCCGTCCTCCCTCCTTTTTAAAAAATGTGGTATTTGTCCTCCTTTTGTCACTGATTCAAATGTATTTTTATAGATTAGCCAATCGTGACTTTCATTATTCAAAGTTGTATATACATATGGCGGATTTTAAGCCAAGTAAGCGAATTTTCAATACCGATGTCTTCTGATCAGGATGAAACTTGTCCCAGGTTTAGTCCTATTGGATAGTAGTTATAACACAAAATTTTAACCAGGTCGGTTAAGGGCTGTCCGAGTTGGAGGGTGTTGAATTTTGACTGCGGTCTTTTTTCCATCCATTTAACTTATTACCTATTGTAAAGGGTGTCCCAAGAAGAGCGCAATTTTTTAATTACTGATGCAGCAATTGAATTGTTTCTCTGGCTGTATGACATGTGGCGCCGTCTTGTTGGAACCACATGCCCTCCACATTCATTTCTTCAATTCTAGGCAAGAAAAAACTGGTTATCATTTCACGATACCGAACACCATTGACTGTTTGCGCTTGACCTGCCTCAAAGGTCCAATGATTCCTCCAGCCCAAAAACCACACCACACAGTGACACGTTGAGGATGCATTTGCTTCTCGTGAATCACTCGAGGATTTTCCGCACCCCAAATGCGACAATTCTGCCTATTGACGAAGCCATCAAGATGAAAATGGGCCTCGTCACTGAAGATGATTTTATCGGCAAAATCAGCATTTTCATGTTGTCTCTCCAATACCCAATTAACGAACTCCCTTCGCTGTCCTTCTCCATTTTTACTAACCTCGTACCTTCTACTAACAAACAATAACAATTATTCAAATGTCAAACAATGACACTTCGAATGTTGCGAGATTTAAAAATTGCGTTCTTCTTGGGACACCCTTTATTTAGAAAATTTTGCCCCAAGTGTTTTTGATAGCGTTTTCTAAAAAACTTTTTTAAAAAATAAAAAAATTCTTAAAAAATATTTATCTGTAACTTTTCTGCGATATTAAAATTATTTTCACATTCTTGTCAAAAACTATGTTTTTATTCAAAAAAATTTTTGCTCAAACGAAAACTTGTGTCATTTGATTTAATAGCTCAAAGGCGATTTGTGGAGTGCGACCTTAAAATTGATATAAAAAAGGCGGATAAATATTTTTCAATGATTTTGCCTTTATTGAAATGCCTGTCGCGGCCTATTCTGGGACGACCCAAGTTGTCTACACATTTTCGATTGTGTGGCCCAGGCGTAGACTTATTCTTCCCGTCTCCCACAAAAAATAGTCCAACGGAGTTAAATCGCTTATGCGAGTCGGCGTTAGCTAAAAAAGCAACCGCTAGATGGGCCACACGTTATAATATTAATATAACAATGATAAACATCTAAAAAATAGAGGTTGAGCCACATATTTTAGCATAACTCGAGAACCATTTATCCTAATTACTTCAAGAATGCATTAAATAATTCTAAATTTAGTAGACTTCATCTTCTTTTAATATAAATTGTTCATCCCATCCGCAGTTTCAAAGATATCTTACAAGATATTGCGAAAATACAACCTTTTAAGAAAATGTTAATAACCTTTTAAAAAAATTAATTGTTGATCATAATAAAATATTTATTTTTTCCATTTACTGCTATTTTATATTTAAAAAAATGTCCTCCGATGGTTCCAAGGGCTCTTTGTAAATGTCACTAATGTCCTCCTTTTCTGGCACAAATGTCCTCCTTTTCTGGCACAAATGTCCTCCATTCCGAAAAATTATTATGGTAACCCTGACTAGGGTCAGCAGAATTTGTATGACGAATGTCATCACGCGCTTCTGCGAGTCCCGCTACTTCTGCTGGGAAATTTGCTCTTTGGTATTACGGATATTTGATCTACAGAGATATAGAGAATGGCTGGGATTGAAACAGTGTTCAATTTAACTACAGAAATATACTATGGTAGGTCATGTGCTTGTTGAGACACTCTACGGTTTATGTTGGCGCAGTACGCTGCAACATAGTCCGCTTCACTGTACTACTTGTGTAGCCAAGGCCGGAGCAATTCCATACGTGCTCCCAATCCAGGCAATGATTATATATCACAGATGTTTAGTGGTGGTGTATTAGGAAGGCATTCGTGGATGTGCATCCATCAATTTTATTACTGAAACCAGTAAGGAAAGACAGAAAGTCGGGCGGGGCCGACTATATAATAATCTACACCTCCCTAACAATGCGATAAGGGTCATTGCCATAATAATTTGGAATAATTGGTAAATGAGTAGAAACATATTAACTAATTCTGAAACGATAATCGCTAAATTAAGCAATATTCGTTCCTAAATTGAGAAACATCTTTCTGGAAAATTTTAATGATCGGAAGTAAAATACAACTTCTATAGCGGTTTGATACCAATTCAGGAGGAACATATATATGGAGCTTTCATATAAATCTGAACCGATCTTCCCTGAATACTAATTCATGTATCTTCCTTCTGTCGAATTTCGTACTGATCGGATATAAAATACAGTCTCTACAGCGCTTACATGTCAAATCGGGGGTAACATATATATGGGAGCTATATCTAAATCTGAACCGATTTTCTCCGAATTTGGCAGTATTCCTTCATGTAATAAGAAACCTCTTTCTGCCGAATTTTGCACTGATCGGATATAAAATACAATTTCTACAGCGCTTACAGGTCAAATCGGGGGTAACATATATATGGGTGTTATATCTAAATCTAAACCGAGTTTCTCCGAATTTGGCAGTATTCCTTCATGTAGGAAGAAACCTCTTTTTGCCGACTTTCGCACTGATCGGATATAAAATAACATTTTTACAGCGCTCACATGTCAAATCGGGGTAACGTATATATGGGGGCTATATCTAAATCTGAACCGATTTCTTCCAAATTTAAAAGTGTTCATTCATATAATAGGAAACCTCTTTCTGACGAATTTCATACTGATCGGATATAAAATACAGTTTTACAGCGCTTACATGTCAAATCGGGGGTAACATATATATGGGGGCTATATCTAAATCCGAACCGATTTTCTCCGAATTTGGCAGTATTCCTTCATGTAATAAGAAACCTCTTTCTGCCGAATTTCGCACTGATCGGATATAAAATACAGTTTTTACAGCGCTTACATGTCAAATCGGGGGTAACGTATATATGGGGGCTATATCTAAATCTGAACCGATTTCTTCCAAATTTAACAGTATTCATTCATATAATAAGAAACCTCTTTCTGCCGAATTTCATACTGATTGGATATAAAATAAAGTTTTTACAGCGCTTACATGTCAAATCGGGGCTAACATATATATGGGGGCTATATCTAAATCTGAACCGATTTTAACCAAATTCAATAGGGATCGTCCGTGGGCCAAAAAAAGATATGTGTAAAGTTTCGTCGAGATCGGACCATAATTGCGACCTGTACTTTGATTACAAGAATACATGCACAGACAGACGGACATAGCTAAATCAACTCAGAAAGTGATTCTAAGTCGATCGGTATATTAAACGATGGGTCTATTTCTTCTCCTTTTGGGTGTTACAAACAAATGCACAAAGTTATAATACCCTGTACCACAGTGTGGTGTAGGGTATAAAAATCTTTCGTTATGGCGCAAATCATGAAACGATCCTTTTTTAAGTAAATTATTTAAAAAACGAACGCTGCAATTTTTAGCCATTCTTTAGCAAAACTCTCCACCTGAAAATCGGGGTATTTATGGCTTAAAATAGCATTTTTGAGAGCTACATCTACACGGTGGCTACAACAAAATACTATTATATTGGGATGAATTCTTGCCAAAACAGAATACAAACTGCAAAGTTTCAGCTAAATTTCTTAGAAAATGTGGTGTTTATGTGGTGTTTTGGGAGCGACATCTATAGGTGAACTATAACAAAATATGAACAGATTTAAAAAAAATTTACTGAGATGAATTCTTGTCTTAATTAAAAACAAGCTGCAAATATTCAGTTAAAATGCTTCGAAAATGTGGTATTTATGGCTTAAATACGTATACTTTGGACGACCTCTGTAGGGTGGCTATAACAAAATATGAACCGATTTGTAAAATTTTTTCTGTGATGAATTATTGGCAAAGTTTCTGCGAAATTGCTTTACAAATTTGGTATCTATGGCTCAAAACCGTATTTTGGAGCGACCTCTATAGGGGAGCTATAGCAAAACATTGACCGATATGGCCCATTTGGCCCAATCCCATACAGCCTGCAACTATAAGATATATTTCTACCAAATTTGATCAACCTAGATCTATTATTACGGACTGTAGCGTGATTACAACAGACGGACGGACAGATGGACGTGGCTAACTCGTCTTAGAATTTTACAACGATTAAGAATATACATATATACTTTATGCGGTCTCAGATCAATATTTAGAGGTGTTACAAACGGAGTGACAAAATTAGTATAAATGTTCGAACTTCAATACCTTGCATTCGTTCCCACACCAAGGAGATGATGCTTCGGATCAATCCGAGGCGTAGAACCGGCTGCCCCGAGATTGCTAGTTGGTGTATTTGTTGTTGTAGCCACGCTGTAAATAGAATATTTTGGAAAAATATTTCCATTTCCAGGAAACGGGCTCAACTGGTCGGTCCATAATAAGACTGGAGTCAGGATCGTTGGCTTAGCGGTGCAGTTGAGAAGATGAAGATAGACGATGCACCAACGATAAATGCACCAACATAATCTGAGCTATGCCAGAACTACTCTGGTCCTTCTGGACAAGCTCTGCTCGACGTCTAAAATGGGTGATGGGCATCCACCAAGAACAATATTTGTCCTGCAGTTTTTTGTTGCTATTGAAACGCAATCCTGATGGATGTTCCTTTGTTCTGCCATGTATGACGCTTCCGTTAGAGGATCTGAAATGTATTGTTGGATCTCGCCTCGATGGGTCCACATGTCCCTCCCGACATGTCGCGGAAGGATTTCCAACGCTGCGAGTTTGGGTAACCCCTGGAGGAACTGTTTAGAGAGTAGTTTGTGGTGCGCTTTTACTACTAAGACTTATGTTTCTTCTTGCAGATGTTCCGCTGAAGAAGTTTGAAGCAGCCGGTTATAGTTGTTAGCTCTGCGTTCTGGCAGGATTTGAGTCAATACAGATGCTGAATTTTTCTTCCGCTGCATAATTCAAACCTGATTTCTTTGTACGTGGTAAGTAAGGTTTATTTGTCCATTCCCCAAGTGCTACCGGCTAGCGACTTGAGGAGCGTACATTCAATGTACTACATTGTTTCAAATCACGGTGGCATGCGCTGAGAACGCGAAAAGGCTGTCTATGGTCACCCAAGGTAGAGGGTGGGCCATTTGAAATTTGAACTACCGATTACTTTGACTCGTGATTTGAGCCGTTTGGAGGGGAGCCATTAAGGGTAAATATTACGCAAAGCATCCAGAGACAATAGAAGCGTTGAAATATGAAATCGAAGTTTGCATTGAAGAGATTCTACCGGAAACAATCGAAAATGTATTGAAAAATTGGGTTGCTCAGATGAGGTACTGCCGAGCCAGTCGTGGTAGTCATAAGAATGATATTGTGTTCCATTATTAAATGACAAAGTTCAACCTTTCGAATAAAACCAGAAATTTTAAAAAATATCACTTCTTTTCTTATAGCCGATTCAAACTTTAAATGGATCAACCTTTATATTGGGGTGACTTGCTGTCGAATTTTTTTGTCCATTGACTTCGACAGCCAGTTCCAAGGAACATTCCTTTGTCCACGTGGTGTAGAGTGTGGTCTATGATTTGGCAGGGGACAGCTTCAACTTTCTGCATTTATTCGGTGCAAAGATCTTCGATTCCATTGCCTATAGCCATAACTAAGCAGTCATCTGCATAGGAAATAATTTTCACACCTGCAGGGAAGAGAGTGTTTATATAAGTACAGGTTAAAGAGGCATTGAAGAGATTCGACCGGAGACAATCGAAAATGTACTGAAAAATTGGGTTGATCGGATGAGGTACTGCCGAGCCAGTCGTGGTATTCATATGAATGATATTGTGTTCCATTATTAAATGACAAAGTTCAACCTTTCGAATAAAACCAGAAATTTTAAAAAATATCACTACTTTTCTTATAGCCGATTCAAACTTTAAATGGATCAACCTTTATATTGGGGTGACTTGCTGTCGAATTTTTTTGTCCATTGACTTCGACAGCCAGTTCCAAGGAACATTCCTTTGTCCACGTGGTGTAGAGTGTGGTCTATGATTTGGCAGGGGACAGCTTCAACTTTCTGCATTTATTCGGTGCAAAGATCTTCGATTCCATTGCCTATAGCCATAACTAAGCAGTCATCTGCATAGGAAATAATTTTCACACCTGCAGGGAAGAGAGTGTTTATATAAGTACAGGTTAAAGAGGATCGGGGAGATAACTCCACCCTGCTGCGCTCCTTCTTTAACTTTACGCGGCTTTGATCTCCTGTTTCTACTCGTAAACTCCACAAATGACTGTCCACCACAGAAATAATTCACAATCTAACTCTCTGTTGAGTCTGGGAGACTTGATTCGTATAGGTAATTATAGAGGGTGCTATTAGCGACGTGTCGAATGCTTTCGACAGATCGAGACCCACAATAACTGTCCGTTAGCAAGGGCTTCACCCGTTGAGATTTTCCAAAATCCATGATTGTGTTCTGCTGCCGGTAGGAGTCTGGTTAAGCTTGACAGGAGTAGCGCTTCAAGAGCCTTTGTGACCGGTGACAGAAAGTATATTGCTCTATACGACTCCCCTGGTTCGCAAATTTGCCTTTCTTGAGTACAGGGACAACCCTACACGCTTTCCCAAACTCGAGTATGATTAGAGTGACCAGTGATAAACCGAGGGTCTTTGTAAGGTTTTCTACACCTGCTTCTCCTATATGCTTAAGCATCTGTATTGAGATTCCGTCCGGGTTTCATGCTTTGAATGGCTTTACTTTCCTACTGATTCCTTGACATCTTCAGTTAGGAAAATCTGTGGGTCGTCACTAGCTCGAAGCTTTCTCACCTTCCTGAGAATGCTTCTCTCAGGTGAATTTATGAAGTGCCGCCCAAAATGGCTTGTGCACAGTTTGGGGACCAATATGGAGTTCCTGTTGAAGGATATTGCGACCCCATCTTCTTTCCTCGACGAGTTAGAGAAAGCTTTGGCTGCAGTCCATTGTGTAGTTATTACCCTAGCTGTTTGCTTGGAGGTTGCCTAGATCAACAACGGAGATTCGCGAAGAGTGGATGTTTTTGCATGTAACATCATTCAAATACATGCAAAACCATCCAATGAATAAGTGGTAGTCATTTTGGGGAAGATGTGTGTTTGATATATAATTCTCTTTGAATATATATTTCTTTATATCAAAAACTGTTTTCATTGTACTGAGGAGCAACATTTTCCGGTGTATCAAATATTTAAGCAGAACTCAATTGAAAAGTCCCATTTATAATGCTAACCCAGCAAAATCTTGGTAAGTGCCTGTCATTATTCCCTGCATTACCAAATAATGACTTCTCATTATTCTCTGCATTACTCTCGGCTTATTAATAAGGACTTACCAATAATAACAGAAATAAGTGATTTTTTGTAATCAAAATAAATTTTAATATAATGGAATTTTGGCTATACTCGTATGTGGGTTATTGTGCAAGATTTATTTATTTTTCAACATGTTTTCAAATAATACGTGCAGATTTGAAAGAAAATTCCATATATATTAACGTGTATCATATGATGTTAGACCATTGAAGAATTTTTCATATGGGGGTTTGGGTTCAGAAATTTGAATCTGGCATGAGGAAATTGTTTGTTTCGAGAAATATACGCGACAATATGCAAAAACTCACTTTAAATGGCCATTTCTACATATCTACCATATCTACTACTTATTTTATAAATTGTTGGTAATGCATTATTCAAGTACTTAAAATCGTGAAAATATAAGCACATATTTATGTGGTATGCCTATGCTACAAATAAGTACTTATTATGCTACATTATTGTATGCTTTTGGGAAGTACTTCCCTCCAATGACATCCCCATGTTAAAATAATGAGAAAAGTGGCTAAATAATACGTACTTACCATTATCAAACTTTGCTTACTCGTCGGATTATTTGGTAATGACAAATTTTGCTGGGAACATATGAGACTATGATGTAATCCTCCCGTCTGGATATATTTTCAAAATCTCTTTGGTTCAGATACAAACGTACATTCACTATTTAAATAAAACGGCATGTCCGAAAAATTTGACAACTAAATCAATATTCTTCTCAACATTTGCATAAATAAGCGTATATTTTTTGTCTTTCAAAACTTGCAACACTGAATGTGACTAATTATGTATATACTTAAATAGACTTACGAAAGGTTTTAATTGAAAATATATGTAAGTTTCTTCCGAATTTCAAATAAAGCCAAACTAAAGGCATTGGCATATTTATCGCTAAAAATCTTTTATTGAATGGTTTGGCGGCGCCAAATAACTATTTGATTTTTTCTGTTATTGAATGACCAGTGCTTCGGTCATTGCTTGTCTTTTGTTTTTATTCAAATTTTAATCTTTTGTTTGCAGATTGTATCGAGAAATAATGGTCATATTTCATCGGGTCTATGTTCCACTTAAACCGACATAAATTATTTTATTTTTATGCAGATTTTATTATAACTCATATTTTGTTCACGCTTCGTAATATGGTATTTAGGGGTTCTGTGGAATATTAATGTTCCCAACAGTTGGAAATTTATCAAACAATTTTTGTATTGGGATATTTTTCTATTTTGCCATTTTAGAATTTTTACTTCCGCGATTGAAGTTTGTAATGCCAATAATACGTCAAGAACTTGAGAAAATACGTATTCAACAAAGTGAAATATTTGCAGTGAACACATCAAATAACATAAGGGAAAGGCTAAAATTTTACATGGCTCCTATCTGACTGAATTCGTAAATGTCGCATTACAATAAACCTATATAGCACGCCGAATCGGGTCTCGTATATGAGACTGAACCTCAATCTAAATCGATGTTCAACGAATTTATCAGAATTCCTTCATTTCTGCAAAATTTAATTAAGATCGGAAACGATTGATGACATTTTAATTCAGAACTTTAAAAATGAAAGTCTGTCTAAAGTCACCAGTAATTTTCCCACAAAATTTCACGAAAATGTTATGAATATAATACATACATGTAACGTCAAACTTTTAAATTACAACAAAGAATCTCAAACACGATATATGTGGCACACACGGAGGAGAACGAAATATTCAATATATTAAATACTCTAAATCTCAAGAAAGGTGCAGGCGTGGATGGAATAAGACCAAAAGACTTGAGAAATAATGCACAATTATTAACCCCAGCTATTACAAATCTCATAAACCTAAGTATGCATGAGGCTATAATTCCTAAATTGTTAAAAACATTAATAATAAGACCAATATACAAGAATGGCGACAAAACCGAATACAATAATTATAGACCGATATCGATCTTACCCGTAATAGAGAAGGTTCTTGAGGAAATCATTTGTAGGAGACTTAATGACTTCATAATTAAATACAACGTAATCAATAAGAATCAGTATGGCTTCCAAAAAGGAAAGAACATAAACAAACTTCTGGGCAATTTTACTGATCACATAAATAAAGGCCTTAATCAAAACCTGAACAATCTTGTGCTATTCATTGACTTCAGCAAAGCGTTTGACACCTTGTCCCATAGCAAAATATTAGAGGCACTGGAAAGAAATGGAATACGTGGAAACTGCCTCAAGTGGTTCCAAAATTACCTCGAATGCAGATCCTACCGCGTGAAGATTGGAAACAACGAAAGCCAGGAAATGCCCATCGAATATGGTGTACCACAAGGCTCAAAACTTGGACCTATACTCTATATTATGTATGCGAATGATCTAATAAAAATTCTCGAAAATAGCACCGCCTTCGCTTATGCTGATGATACAGCAATAATAGTCTCGCATGAAAACATACATACAGCAACAGATGTCTTACAAAGTGAGTTTAACATAATCACAAAATGGTGCCACGACAATGGATTAGTCATTAATGCAAGTAAAACTAAAGTTATGCACATTAAACCACCACACTTGAGATTCTCTAAAATACAACTTATATGCCATAATAACGATTGTTTACACAATTCAATCAACACCAAGGATGATCAATGCACTGAAATTGAACTCGTCAACGAATACAAGTACCTTGGTGTTCACGTTGACCATAATTTTAAATGGAATTTACACATATCCTTGCTACAAAAGAAGCTACAAAAAACTGCCTATATACTATTTCACTTAAAAAATTGTGCCCCACTACATGTTCTTAAACAGGCGTATTTTTCGTTATCTGAATCGTACTTAAGGCACGGAATAATCGCATGGGGAAATGCAACATATTGCAAACAACTACAAACCACTCAGAACCGTTTAATAAAAATACTCGTTAGGAATAAGCCACAGAACCTACATACCACAAATCATCTAAATCCTAATAACAATTCGAATGCTCATCTCACTTACCAAACCAATCTTACCAACACACACTTAATATACAACTCAACAACTGAACAAAAAGTACATAGATTTATGCAGGAACATAATATAATGAACGTGAGAAGTCTTTTCCGTATAGCTTTAGTGACTGAATTTTCTGAAGATAAGAGTTTCTTGGAAATCATCGATCACCAGCATAACACTAGAAGAAGATCAGAAGGGAGATACAAAGTTCCAACATACAAAAATACCTATGGAAAGAATACCGTATCTGTACAGCTACCAATGTTCCTAAATTCACTACCTGCACATGCACTAAATATAAGTAATAATTGTAAAAGAAAATATATTATAAAGAAAATTTTAATTGAATCGCAATGAAGCGAAAATTTTGAAATGTAAATAAGTTAATAATGTAATCATAATAAGGTATTTGTATTCCAAAAACGCATTAATATAAATTTTTCCTGCAGACAAGCCCTATTGGGGCTTCGTGGGACTTAACCAAATGTAATATGAAATATAATTCAAACAAAAAAAAAAAAAAAAAAATTAAAATCAATAAGCAATTAAATGGAATAATGCCGACTTAGAAAATAGTTAGTTTAAATCGCAGAATGGAAATATGATTGAAGATCATTGTGCTAATGTTAAAACTAAATAAATTATTTATTTATGATGTTTTGATGAACCGAAAAATATGTTTTATTATTATTTTTATTTATGGACATATATAAATTATACTTCCATCCATAAACGGATTTTCTTCTTCCAACTCCTATGTGAGGTATTAGAAGCCAGGGTAATACAATCTTACAAATAACAAAATAATTTCCTACTGTCGTACAAATATAATTAAATAAAATGATGTTTTGATGAACCGAAAAAAAAAAAAAAAAAAAAAAAAAAAAAAAAACAGCTGCTACAGCGGTTTGCTGTAAAATCGTGCCGTACATATATACAAGAGACATATCCACAGCTGAACCGATTATCGTTGTCAGTATTCATTTCTGTAGGTCATATCGGTAGGAACGTATATATGGATCCTATATTTAAATCTGAACCGATTTTCCCTAAATTTGGCAGTGTTGTTTCCTGCATTAATAAAAATTGATGCCAAATCGGAAGGAACTTTAAATAAGTGGGGCTACATCTAAATCTGAACCGATTTTCAACTCTTTCAATATTGTTCGTTCTTACAAAAAAAAACATATATGTTTGCCAAGTTTTATATCGATCAGCCAATAATTACGTACTTTGACCAGAAGAATATATGGACATAGCTAATTCAACTCAGAAAGTGATTATAAATCGATCGGCATAATCTTCTCGTTTTGGGTTTTGCAAAGGGTATTCATATCGCATGAATTGCCTGTTGTTAAAATCAGCCAAGTTTGCTAACTCCCCAAAGACATGAGAGCCTAGGGTAGCATGCCACCTTCTAGAGAGAGCGGGGCACAGACATAGATGGTGTTCTAAAGATTACTCATGTTCGTCTCCACAGCTTCTGCAAAAGTCATTTAGACCTTCAAGTTTAGGCCGGATCACATCAACTTGGAATGTACTCAATTCCTAACCAGTTAGCATCTGTAATTTGTTGCCATAATGACAATATATTTCAAAAATATCTTGTAGATCGCTTGTGGCATGCTCACCTCTTCCAGATACCCTAGAACTTATGAGATAGTTTCCAGTCTTTCATGTTCATCTGCTATGTAGTTCCCTGATATGTCCTAAGGCTCGGAACCTAAAGCAGGTAAACATTGAACTGTTGAAACATCTTTTTTTAGAGATATGCGACAATGAAAGACTGTTTTTGGATTCAGGAGAACTGTTTCCAGGGACATTCATTCTCAGCCACGAACCTCTCTAATAGGTAACATTTCTGCCTGATAAACACTACTGTGATCATTCAGTCTTTCTGCAGTGCAAAGCTTTAAAAACCACAGCCGAACTTGGTTTTTGAGTTAGGCATAGAAGTCTGTTATTCTCCTGTGTCCTGGGATACGACCATTCCGTTATGACCTATAAAATTTATGAGTGAGAAATGTGTCAAAAAGTGGTTCAGTAATAGTGTAATCAACAAAGCTTGGAACGTTGTGAACTACGTATGACGTATGTATAAATCCCATGGTTAGGAAGATTCACAGGATAGCTTGCCCTGATGTTGGGAGAGTTCGCTCTGAGGCCCGCAAACAATGTGGTCCATTGTATCACCCTTTGTGAAAGGAGAAAAAATCCAGGAGTTGTAGGCGAATAGAAAAGGAGACAAGAGATAACTAGATAGATGGATAGATGGGATTGAACATTTAGAGTGTTGGGTGTTGTTTTTCAGTGTTTCCATACATATGATAAGATAATCTTTATTACCTAGATAAGATAATCTACATTCTTCATTATACCCTCACTTTAGTGATACGACGGTATATATCATTTGCTACGGTCCAAAAGTGTAACACATTCAAGGAGTGAACTGAGACCCTAAGAATGTTCGGCGGATATTCGCTTTGGGTCATTTAAGTCGAATGAGAAATTTCCGTCCGTCCGTCTGTCTGTACGTCTATCTGTCTGTCTGTCTGCTGGCTGATGCACACGATAACTCTCGAAAGGAGCAACCGATTGACTTCAAATTTGGTATACGGTAATATTTTTTTCTATCTCCGGCTATGTTCGAAGATGGACCATATTGGTCCACACCTTCTGGTACCTCCCACACAAAGGGTTAAAGGTTAGTGAAATATTGATACTTTAATAACATCTATGTATATTACTTATTTGAATCTTCTGAAATTCCACACATTGTATTATTTTATTAGTCGCTATCACCTCGAGAAAAATAGGCGAAGTTTCCAATCCGCTTTTGAAGTTGCCACTTTGGTTTTGGTTAAGTGCCACAAGGTCCATAGTTCTTTATTCCTTAGCGTAGGTCAGAGTTATGGTGATATTCTGGAGTTGTGTGTTATGCTCCACCTAGATCTCATTTCTCTGTCCACATCTCTATACAATTGAGTAACGCGATGAAAGGGTTGTTTGTGTTAGCTCGTGATCATGAGATCGCTTACTGATTCAGCACCGGCTTTTGGAACAATCGTCCGCACTCTCGTTACCAGTAACATTAGTGTGTCCCGGTACCCAAGAGGGTATGATATCGTAGTTGAACAATACACTTTATCTAATTCATTATACATCTCGAATTTAACGTTCTGGAGGCTAGGACTTTGAATGCCGTCATTATTCTGAATTTCGAGGTTGTACTCGTAAACTCATTTTCCATAAAGTTGTTTGTAACCATGGCTGTGACATACATATATGTTTGCCTAAAACACAGTAAATTTTTCGTGACGTTGAGAGCCTGTTGTTGAGGGAATCTGATCCTGTGTCTGTTTTTTGAGCCATCCGTGAAGATTAATATCTCGTTCTTTAAGGTGAGTCCTAGACTTTCTCCGCGCCTCAATGCTTTGCTATCGTTTCAAGAAGAGAGCTGTGTCCATGGGTATTTGATTTGAATATACCGACTTCCTTATACGTAGGTTAACCCCTTAGTGCTCATCGTTTGATGTTTCATGTCAATGAGTTGTATGTTCAGTATAGTCCCAGATCTCAACAAATCAATTCATTACACATCTTGATTTTATATTTACATTTTGAATCTCGAGGGTGTTAATCCCTTTTCCATAATGTTATCTGCAGCCATAGTTCTCCTCCGAGATGACCCTGTTGGATGCCCAATCTCGCCTGCTGGGTATTTATATGTTTAACATGTTGTATGTGTGAGTCCTTGACGCTAGATAGAACGAGGCTTTCCTAATTTAAACATACCGACTTCCGTCATCCATTGGGCGATCCTCATTGCATATCATTTTAAATATATGACACTGAGTTATATGTTCAGTATGGTCCCATCTGGTGTGCAGATTTAATTGCATCCGCAATAAGCACATATTCCGTTATTTAGGTGTTAGTGAGGTTTATGAAATACGATTTTTTATCAGCGTTCATCATACTAGTGCTTCAATATATCATTCACTGTATTAACGAGCTACCATTGTATATTCCATAAAAAATTGTAAATCCTTTACAAGTTGTTATATATATTTCAATAAATCAAGGATGACTTTATAACAAGGCCTCTCAGACGCACTGTGCCTTCCTAGAAGCCCACCGAGCAGGTTTAAAAAAACTGTTACATAGAATTCCCCCAAATGTATCAACCTATATTTTAATAGGATCCTTAGGGAAGACATGTTATCATTGATTTATGTAACACTTTTGTTTGGACAGTGACCCAGACCATAACACGGCCATTTAAGCGGATGTTGAGAGCTCGAAATGGCTCAGTAACACCACAAAGCCTAAAGATGCAAATATATTCAGAGATAGGCAAATGACGATCAGAGGCAATAACGTCCGAAAGGGAAAAGAGCCATTAACCATTAAGCCATTACTAGCACAGCTGCACCGTATAGGACAAACAGTTAAAGGAAAATACAGAGAATTCAGGTAAGACGTCGATACAATGGAACATCAAAGCTATGTCAATGCCCAGCTTTGACACATGTAAGGTCCCGATACTTCGGGTCTGACACATAACCTGAACTGACTCAACTCAAAGGATCTGACTGAAAGATACTGAGGATAGTCGTGTCAAACTCCGGTTTTCTATAACCCTTGTGGGCTAAAAAATATATTAAATAAGGAGCGCACAACAAACCGAACCACGGGCTTAAGTGCAAAGAGTTTCCTCTCTTTCACCCTAACATAACACTACACTTTTGTTTCTGTTCATAGCTACTTTGATTTTTCGAACCTGTAATTAAGACCTTGCGAAACATGTGTACCATTAATTGCCCATCAAAATATAACCAATACTGTTAAACATAATGCCGTAGGAGATGGGGCCGATCAACCATCAAATCAATTTCTATTCATTCTGCTCCTCCAGCTCAGATTTTATTTGATTAATTTTTCATTGGTTCACATTAACATACAGATATTTTTTGAACCTAAAATTGGGGCACAAAAATATATTCATATTTTTGTTCTGTTTGCCTTCTCATTCAGTTCAGTTAAGGAAAACATCTGTGTTCAGTTTATTTCCAATTCCATAAGTCTTGAGCTTGTTGTCATCTGTTTGTTCATGATCCAATATATTTAAATGAATTTTAATGTGGCACTTTCATTAAAGATCCTCCTCTGACTGTTCGTGTATTGTGTTGATTGCGGCTGCTGCCCCTTCTACCATGACTGCTTAAACAACGAATATAATATTTGTGGACACTCCGGTGCCAATTCTTCTGAACATAATTTTGTGTGACGTTTAATTGTACTCAATTCAATTCCATTTGCAATCCAATAATGAAGAAAATCAACTCAACTGAATGTGTTGACTGCCACCAAAAGTGACTAGCTGACTGACTGGCCGGCTGACTGCCACGATATTGTCGGGGGCTTTGGACACAAGACGACATTAACCAAACAAACAGACAACCAACCAACCGAGCGATCAACATCAAGTTTGTGATTTGGCACAATTCTGACAGTTGAGAATAGAATAAAATTCGTTTTAAGGTCTTTTCAATTTGCATGGAAAATAAAAAATAAATGAACAAAGTGTTGATAAAGAGCAACCAAGCAACCGACCAATAAACCAAGAAACATAAACAAGGAAAGTATGATAAATTCAAAGTTAATGATAAAGTTCCAGATGCTATTGCAACAGATGATCATATCGATGACGATGAGAGTCCCATAAACTCATATTTTATATGTTCAAACCTTTACAATTGATAAAGAATATAAATATTGTGGATGTGACTTTCTAATGGGGTTGAAGGCTAATTTGTCAAGCTTTGAAGATTGCTCTGCAATGACTCTTTTAGAATTGAGACTTACTACAGGCCATAACATTAGAGGGCGTTTTATCGATAATTTTGGTTTTTAATTGAGGGTGTCATATTTGTGAATATCAACAAATGTTGCAATAATTTATCAACGTTTTTCAAATAGAGAGTTCTCAATTCAATTCCAACAGTTTTGATTAAATATCACCAGTTATATTTTCTGAAGGTGAATTTTTAATATGTACGCGACTTTTAATTTATTTAAGGGCATCTTCCACCAAATATTATGCTTGAAGATTTATTCGAAGTTGACTGGAACGCAAAACACTAAAGATGATAATTACTATTGAAGCCAAATTGTGATCTATGGAGAACGGGTGATAAAACAAAATCCCGAATCAACGTCATTACAAATTAGTGCTTCAGATGTTTCTGCGAAGATATACAGAATCATCATCAACGCAGCATACGTTCTGTTTATTCCAAAGAGCGTCCAGATTCAGAGAGGCTTGCCGACTAGCGTGTTGACATTTGTCGTACCAACCCTGGTCAATGCAGAATCAGATAAGCAGGATTATTTCGAACAGAGGCCGCCACATTAAGCATATTTGTTCATTCATTGTCATGGGTTTGCTGGTACTTGTCGAAACCATACAAAATGAGTACCTCACACAAAACAATACTGTAGTACATTGTAGTCTCAGCGATCCACGAAACAAAGCCTTGGTGGTCGGTTTTGTTTAATGCTGCCTGCAAATCCTCCCCTGAATACGATGTGATAGATGTAATACAGACCTATCTTGCCTTGGCTTGACTCTAGGCTAGGTTAGAGTGGCTGCGTAACGTAGACCAATTGAGGTCCCTAGTACCACCACAGGCCCAATGGCCGGAAGCAACCTGTTTGATACACAAAGTGTTAATAATACAAATATCGGTACCGCTCAGATTTTTCAGGCTTCCTAGATTGTCCGACCCCAATATATCCAGACGTCGTTGATTCAAAGGGGCAGTAAAGAAGCATGTACTTAAAGCTAAACACTTCTTCCTGCAGAAGTCATTGTATACAATTCCCAACCTTCTAGTTTGTTCGCCGACCAGGCAGTGTCCCTTAAGAACTGGCACTAAGGTATTTTACCCTCTAGAGCGAGAAGATAGTTTGACCTTCTCAGATTTGTCTAGCTTCCCCTTATTTCTGTCCATCTGTCGTTGGACTGCCTGACAGCCGCCTGCCCAAGCCAAATCTTACATGTGAACATTGGCGCTTGGCTCTAAAGACACTAACATTGCAACATGGTAAATACTTACCGTATAGAGAGAGAACTATATGGCGTATATTCGTCTAATACACCAAGGCACCTGCAAGAGGGATATAGCTTGAGTTGAGCAAATATATCTACTTTCTGATAGATAACGCTAACACATTGAGGATTACTGTATAACCTCAGCAGACTCCACGAACTATAAATTAAAACCCTCATTTTATTGTGTTCGGACCAGGATATGAAGCCAACGCGGCGCAAATCGGCGGCGCGCCGCATCCGGCCATTTTTTACTTAAAAAACTTCAAAAATGTATGGGATTTGAAATTGAAAAATGCGTTTTTGGTTTTTACAGAAATACAGGGGCGGAGCTACAGGGCCCTAAAGTTGACCGCCTCGGGTATACAAAATTTTCATCGGCTTCTAACTTTTGATTGGAGTATCCGATTGAGTGGCAAGTATTGCGTCATGGAGATATAATTATTGCATTTCATATTCTCCCTTTGGGCGAGCTTACGGAAGAAGCCCAGAAGGCACGAAATCGCGATTTTCGCAATGTTCAGCAATTTCATGCCCGAAAAAGTTCAAGAGAATTTCAAAATGAAGATATATTTGTAAACCTTCTCCTATCTTCCGATCCTGTTCTATCTTTAAGAAGAAAAAGATGGATATGTTACCGATCTTTGACATGTGACAATCCTGGGGAATAAAAGGATTTGCTTTATCTCCTAGACATAGATTATTCAAATTATTTTACAGAAATAAAATAATAAAATATATATTTCAGAAATAAAATAAGAAAATAAAATATTTTTCTCAAGAAGTGGGTCTTTTGCTTACAAAATGGGTATACACAAATTTAAGGCAACAAGAGTCACACCAACATAATATGAAGGCCGACATCTTTTATCCTTCTTACTCAATTTTATGATTGTCATTCTTACTAAATTTTATTATTGTTTGATAAAAACATGTGATCTACAAGAAATCAGAGCATATTGATATTTTGCATATAGACAGAAACGTAAATACGGCATAAAATACTTACAAATGTATGTATTTCGATGGATTTTTTTGAAAGTTCTTTATTTTGATATTAGAAATAATAATCAAAAGCAACATGTGGAAATTTCTAATGGAAAATCCCTCAATTCCCAAAAAAATACATCAAAAATCTCCAAAAATGGGATTTTTACTTTTAGTCCTATATCTTCGAAATGAAAAGCCGCTCTCGGGATTCCCTTTGCAGTCGATATTGTTACACCCTAATACAAATAAATAAAAAAAATTAACAATTTAGCTTTGCGATTGGAGAAAATCGATCAAACTTTTCAAATTTATGTAAAAAAAGGTCCAAATCGGTGGCTGCCACCCTTTATAATGAGTATAAATTTGATATACTTTGTGTAACAAACTTTTTCTACAAGACCTAAATACGAATTGGACTTTTTTCGCCAAAAAATCTCCAAAAATATTTTTCAATATATTCAAGTCACCTGGACCAGACGGCATCACTCCAGCAGAAATGCAGAAAATGTTGAAGTACATTATCCCCTGGCTGGAGAAAATTTATGTAGTCTGTATCACGCTTTCATACATCCCGAATAGATGGAGGGATACCAATGTGGTATTCATACCTACAGCGGGGAAGATATCACACACTAGGCCAAAAGACTTCAGACCAATTAGCCTATCCTCCTTCCTATTGAAAGGTCTGGAAAGACTTTTAGATTATTTCATTAGGGAAAACCTGGATACAAAACTCCTGTCGGTGAACCAACATGCTTACAATATGGGGAAGTCTACAGAATCAGCCCTGCACGAACTTGTGAGCACTATCGAATTGTCCCTGCATTTCAAGGAATTCACCATTGTGGCATTTCTTGACATGGAAGGGGCTTTTAAAAACATTCACTCAGATGCAGTAATTGCGGCACTGTCACATCTAAAAGTTAACTCTAGTTTGATTAGACTAATTCAAAGTCTGCTCAACAGAAGACGCATAACAGCATGTCTTGGGTCCACAACTCTAACAAGGTTTGTAAACAGAGGGACCCCACAAGGAGGAGTACTGTCTCCACTACTGTGGAACCTAGCGGTGAATGAAATCCTGCTAGATCTAGAACGTTGTGGCTGCAAGGTCGTGGCATATGCGGACGACGTGGCAATCGCAGTGAGTGGCAAATTCGAAAACGTCCTCCGAGACATTCTACAGGTGGCTCTGAACAAATTGGCTATATGGGCCAGAAGCAGCGGTTTGCTCGTAAACCCAAACAAGACAGAATTGGTTATCTTTACTAGGATGAATAAAGTCCCACATGTGGATTCTCCACCTCGGATAAATGGAACAGATCTAGTCTTTTCTGAAAGTGCAAAATTTTTAGGAATAATTCTATATAGAAAACTGTTATTTAGACTTAACGTATTGGAACGTGTAAGGAAGGCCAACGTCGCCTTATGTTCCTGCAAAAAGGCTGTAGGGTCACGGTGGGGTCTCTCTACTAAAATCGTCCACTGGATATATATAGCAGTAGTTCGTCCTATACTGTTATACGGCATTGTGGTATGGTGGACGGCAACTGACAAACTAACCATCACCAATCTACTAACAATGGTTCAGAGAACAGCCTGCCTGAGCATAAGCGGAGCCTTAAGGACTACAGCGACCGAGTGTCTACAAGCCCTACTCCATATACTGCCGATTAATATTGTGGCGAGAGACGTTGCAACCAAAGCGGCAATAAGATTAAACTGCCTATCAATGTGGAGGTACAAAAACTACGGTCACATGAGGATATCAAAGTGTAGTGCTATAGTAACCGACCGAGTGGACTATATACCAACTGTGTACACCTTCGAGAGAAATTACATCACTATGATTCCCGCCAGAGAGATGAATGGGTTGGAAGAATACCAGGTAATAGAAACCATCACCACTTTTACACGGATGGTTCGAAGCTTGATGAAAAGGTTGGCTTCGGAGTACACTGTGCAGTGCTTAGTTTGGATATAGCTCACAGACTACCAGATACCTGCAGTGTCTATCAAGCCGAAATAATGGCAATATGGGAAGTAGCCAAGTGGCAGAGTCGCAACATAGTAACCAACACTGGCGTTGTCATTTACTCGGACAGCCAGGCTGCCATCAATTCTCTGGAGGCAACATCTCGAAATTAACAAACAGCCCTCGACTGCAGCAGATATCTTAACGAGATGGCTGAGCAGTTTTATATACACCTCATATGGGTGCCTGTGCATAGGGATATCCCGGGAAACTACAAAGCCGATGAACTTGCTCGGAAAGGGACGACATTACAAATTCTCGAAGAATTTGCATATATTGGTGCGCCACTATCCACGTGCAAGCTTTGGCAAGAGGCAATCAGGCAGTCCAACGAAAGATGGACAATAATCGGCACCTGCAGGGTAGCTAGACAAATCTGGCCAAGGTATGACCTGAGTGATCAAAATATCTCCTCGCACTAGAGAGGCAAAGATTGTCTACGTTAGTATCAGTTCTGACGGGTCACTGCTTGATCGGCGAACACGCCAAAAATTTGGGTATTGACTCTAATGACTTCTGCAGGAGCTGTGGAGATGAGGAAGAAGTGGAGAGCATTGAGCACTTGCTATGCGACTGCCCCCCTCTGAGTAAACGACGACTGGACATTCTGGGGTCGGCCTTTCTAGGCAGCCTAACAGATCTTTCCAGTAACGATATTCGTACTATCGATAAATTTGTATATCAAACAGGTTGGTTTCGATGAGGGGCATTTCGGCCCGTGGCAACACTAGGGACCTAAACTGGTCTATGTGAGCTTGTATAAAAAATACGGCTGCCACCCTAACCTAAAAAATAGCCAAAATGGTGATAAAATCATTAAAATCGGAAAGGGTCAATCATGTGTTAGACTCACACAGAATACAGTTTGGTTGCCTCAACCGAATTATTTGCCAACCGAATTTTGGTAGTTCTGTCTATTATCATGCGATTCCATCAGGACAACCAACATTTTGGTTGTGGTATACTTGTGCTTTCATGTTCACAACCATCATATTTGGTTGCGCCAACTAAGAAAATGGTGGCTAAAATGAATGTTGCCACAACCAACCGTTTTAAAAAATTTATTGTTTCCTACAATTTGTTCGTCATATACTACCGACAATTAATTAAAAACAGTTTTCATTAATTTTTATTTTATTTATTGAACAAAAAACCAAACAATTCATAACAAAATTAAAAATCCCTTATTACAAATTCATCACTATTATGAGATGTGGAAATATTTGACACAAATTTTAGTACACGAAAAAAAAACACAAAACTTTTATGCAAATATCGCTTAACACTGTGCTTTCAATTTCATGATTGTTGCTTTCATTTTATACTTATGTAACACATTTTGCACAACATATTCTGCATTCCACACATTATTATCAAAACGATATTATTTTTGACTACATATGTTGAACAAAATGTTGAAGATTTATTTATGTCCAGTAATTTTATTTTTTGTTTGTCATGTATCAGCAAAAGAACAGCAACCAATCTTTCGGTTGTATTTCCCAAAATAAATTTGGGAAATTATTGGGATAACCAAAAAACGATTATTTATTAATATTTTTTCTGTTGTAGTAACCAATTAATCGTTGCAATAATAATCTTTGGTCTATTGATACAATTTCTGTTGTCAAGAATAAGACATTGGTTGTCACAACCAAAAATCGATCATATGATTTTTAAAATTGGTTACCACAACTAACCGAGTGTCAATGAAAAAAACAATCTTAATTCGATTGATACAACCATCGATTTAGTTGCAAGCATTTTTATTTGATCGTATCCATGTTATTATAGTGGTTTCAACTATTTATATATAAATACAACCGACACACGGTGTAGGCAACATACTTTTTGTTGCTAGTAATATTTTTTTATTATTACAATCGAATTCCAACCAATTATTTTCCTGGGTGCTGTAAAAGAACGATAAATGATTACTCAGCCATGGTCAACTGCGTATTTTCTGGGTACCAGGACACAACGAAGTTATTGAAAATGAACGAGCAAACAGCTTGGCTTCAAAGGGCAGAGAACTTCGAGTAATAAACTTAGAAAATTGGAAACCTTTAAAAGCCACGAAGGATGAGTTGAAGCACTGGGCAGAGATGGCTCACAAAACTGTGTGGAATAGCGCAACAGTAGGAGCAACTGCAAAAATACTATAGGGTGGACCAAATGGGAAGAAGACAAGTAGTTTTCTGAAACTAAACAAGAGCGAGATTAGTAAGATTATTAGTGTTCTAACGGGACACTCAAGCTTACAAGCACATCTTCATCGAATATGACTAGCAAAAAACGATGAATGCAGGACATGCATAGAAGGCATCGAAACGATGGAACATTTTGTGTGTCACTGCCCAGCTTTCACACGTGCAAGATCCCCATATTTTTGGTCCGACATATTGCCAGATTTGACTCATCTCAGAGGCTATGACTGGAAGATACTGAGAAAATTCGCGTCTAGTACCGATTTTCCGTAACTCGTGAGGTATAAAAGGATCATACATAAGGAGCGCACAATAGGCCGAATTACTGGCTTAAGTGTATGTCCATGTACATGAGACGTTTAAACGTCTCCTCTCTTCAGTCTAACCTAACTATATATTATGTTGTTTGTTTGCTTTTATTTGGTCTGCAAATCTTTGTGATTCTAACTAGGATATTCTCCCGGCTTCAAGACCATTTTGTTTTTATATTATTATAGAAACAAGTATTTTATACATGGCGGTGTATAGATATGTATTAAAAATTGGCAGCGCACATACCGGATCATGATTTCTGAGCCGTGACACTCGTTATCAACAGTTCTGCTGCAATTTTATGGGAGATAGGGAGCTCTATATGGTTGACTTCAACACGCAAGCGAATGATAAATCTTTGTGAAACCACACTTCTCCAAAATCTTCCAAAAACATATATTTGTTGATTTTAAAAGGTATTTTAAAATTATATTTTTTTGTCAATAAACCTGTTAATAACTTGGGTTTTTGTGTGTTCATAACTAACAAAGTACCTACTTGTGTGGAAGATAATAGGATCAACCTTGTTCCACAATAATTTCAGTGATTTCTTTGCAAAACTATCAAGTGGCGAAACGAGGGTTTGCCAAAATCCAACAGATTAAACAAATGCATAAAATAAAAAACAAAAAGTAATTTGATACTTACGAAACTCAATAATAATAATAATGCCCTCTTAAAAAAATACCTTAGTTTTAATGAAATTTAATTAAATAAAATTGTAAATCGCAAATTCGTGTCACACTATATATTTCGATCACAAGACAACCAATCGGGTCTTTTTGTTGAGGTGTTTGGTCTTAAGTCGCAACATTTGGCCAGAAGCAAAATGTCAAGCGGATGAGGGAAAAAAGTGACACATGTCAAAAAGACAAATGTGTCCGAAAGAAAAGAAACTAAATTGAAGTATCGAATAAAATATGTTTTAAAAATAAAATGCGAATTTCGGACGCCCCTCTCGCAATTTGGCAGGAAGGCCGCGCACCTTTATACAGCCAGGGGCCAATCAATATTGCCAACACAGCCCACATACACAGATGGATAACGTAGCGACATCCAACTGAATGACTTACTGACTGACCGGTTGTATTTGACGTTATTTTAGTTGCCGTTTTTGGTTACAGAATACCAATCATTGGTTGCAAGTGAAAAAGAAACGGTGGTTAAACACAGGTTTCCAAATTGATATGTGGCGAAATTTCATTTGACTTGAACACAGTGCGAACGACAACTGTCGTCATCCTCTGTGGGGTCGGGATAATTTCAATTGACTTTTTTTTATCGATTTCCACTTCAAAACCGAAAAAAAAACACTGAAATGAAAGAAGCATTAAAATTATGTTTTCTGTCGGAGTTCAGAGTCGGAATATTAGCACTTATTATTCACCCGTTCTCCAATTCACTTGGGAAGCTTTACAACTGCTTTGTTTCAAATGGAATGACATTTTTATGAGTTTCATCGATATTGATTTCAATAATTCCGTTTAATGTTTAATGCTCGGGGTTTGAGGAGAACGCGTGTGTGTGTTTGTATCGTCGTTTATTACTTATTTTTTTAATTTTGAAATTTATGTCACATTGTGGCCTTTTGGGTTTTCAGAAATTCTATATTACTCGGTTAGTGTGTGTGTGTTGCGGATAATTTCTGTTAAATGACAGGCAAATATTAAATGTCATATTTTTATGGTTTTAAAACAAGTTCACATTCACCAAATGTACGAAGGTATTAGCCAAACATTTTTGAATACTTAAAACTAGTTACATACATTTTAGTTTAATTCATAAACGTTGGGCAAAAATGAAGGGTTATGTTCGCAATAGTGAATACGCTGAGAAAATAATACCTAGTCACACCTTTACCTATAATGTTTGTCCATTTACTGTAAATTTAAGTGGCCAAAGCAGTCGAGGAGTCCGCCATAGTGAACACGGAGGCAGAAGGGAATAGACTAAATCGAGAGCTTATATTCAAAACCCTCTATCTTCAATTTTTGCAAAAATGAGATTTTTATGTTAAAATATTCGGTAAAATAAGGCGCTATCTATGGTACTAATTTGGAAATAAAAAAAAAAAACAAAAATTTCGATTTGATGGTAATTTTTGTAATTTCTCTATCTTACACACTTATTTTTTCTGAATGCAATACCCTCTATCTCTTCATATAATTTGGGACTATTTTTTTGTTTTGTTTTTTTTTTCTTCTAAAAGATGGTTCTTTGGTGAAAAGAGTATGCTAAACCCGAATTTGGTTAAATTTTTTTAGTCGAAGCTTTAGTTTTCAAATTATGACTATTTTTATATCTAACCTGTGATTCCACAAGAATACCATTTTCTATGGCAATTTGAAAATGGATTCAAAAATGAACCCCAAGAAATAGATAATACTTAAATAAAAAATTAATCATTAATTCATTGTTATTATTATTTATTATTTTTATTATAATATGTATAATTATATATTAAAAAAATTTGTGGAATTCATAAACAATTTTTTTTACTATGCAAAACCCTCTATCTTTTTTTATACATGAAGAATTTTTGAATAGCAATACCCTCTATGTTCCATAAAATGGCTCGTGGTGCAAATATTAAAAAAAATATTATTTAGTAGTTCACGTAGTTAGGTGTAGTAAACATTGTAGAACAAACAATTTTAATTTTCTTTAAAATTAGGGATATAAACGGTTTTTTGGCTCTACTGAACAATTGTGTTTTTTAAGATAGAGGATATTGAATATAAACTGTCGAAATGCTTCTAAATTGTACAACAGATCCGGTCAAAATCTGGCCTTTTGTATTTATTAAAATAAACTATTGCTCACTAAAAAGATCGATATCGGAAATTGTTTGTATATAGTCCCCACATAAAGGTAACGACCAATTTAATTTATATATGCCACACTATTGGAATAATCCTGCGAAAATTTTATACTTTGTATCCAGGGAAAATGACCTTTTTTTGATATGTTTGAATAGAAAGAAAATATATTTGGAACACAAAGTTTTAAATATAATATACATATTTCGGGACAAATAAATTGTATTTGCAAATTGATAACATTTATTTGGAATGCATATATTTATATCAATATATAACAACAAAATATATCGCACCTGTTCCACAAAGGGGTAACAACTCAAAATTTTTAAATTTTGCTTTTTTGCAAGAAAACAACGTACAATGGCAATTTTTACCCACTGCAAAAAATGTCCGTTGATTTTTCTTCTTTTTCATAATAAAAAACCGTTATGACTCTCTCTGTATTTACAGAATAACGTCTTTAGATTCAACAAAAGAGTTACATTTTGAATTGTCTCCAAGTGTTTAAGCAAATGGGACCGTTGATTTATCATCTAAAGAGTAATATTTTTAGTTGCGCCCTTTTCAACTTATAATCAGAGTAAGATTTTTCAGTTAAAAAGGTACAACTCAAAATAATACCACTACGAGTATTTATATACACAATTTTTTTCATGAAAAGAGTAACACCTCAAAAAAGTTGTAATTTTTCTAAAATCTATAAAAAAAAACAAAAAGGAAAGTAGCGTTATTATTTTTTCTATGATATTATATTGCAACGACATATTCTTTTTTTTGTAATATACCATTAATATTAACGGAAACAGTTTTTGACCTATACTGAAATTTTTTAAATTTTAAGTTGTTACCCTTTTGTGGAACAGGTGCGATATGTGTAGGTTAGGTTGAAGAGAGGAGACGTTTAAACGTCTCATGTCCATGGATATACACTTAAGCCAGTGGTTCGGCCTGTTGTGCGCTCCTTATTTATGATCTTTTTATACCTCACGAGTTACAGAAAATCGGTACTAGACACGAATTTTCTCAGTATCTTCCAGTCATATTCTCTGAGATGAGTCAAGTCTGGTAATATGTCGGACCCGAAATGTTGGGATCTTGCATGTGTGAAAGCCGGGCAGTGACACAGAAACTGTTGCATCGTTTCGATGTTTTCCCTGCATGCCCTGCATTCGTCGTTTTCTGCTAGTCATATGCGATGAAGATGTGCCTGTAAGCTTGAGTGTCCCGTTAGAACATTCATCATCTTACTAATATCGATCTTGTTTAGTTTCAGAAGACTTCTTGTTTTCTTTTCATTTGGGTCACCCCACAGTATCTTTGCAGTTGCTGTTGCGCCATTCCACACAATTTTTTTGAGCCATCACTGCCCAGTGCTTCAACTTTCCAATTTTCCAAGTTTATTACTCAAAGTTCTCTGCCCTTTGCAGCCAAGCTGTTTGCCCGTTCATTTCCAATCACTCCGTTGTGTCCTGGTACCCAGCAAATACGCAATTGACCATGGGCTGAGTAATCATTTATCATTCTTTTACAGTCCAACACAGTTCTGGATTTGACCCTTTCCGATGTTTTTGCTTTAATCGCCATTTGGCTATCTGTGACGATGTTGGCATATTTAGGCTTTGTCGTGTTACTGAGCCAGTTCACACACTCCGTGATTTCTCGAACTTCTGCTTGAAATACCGTGTTATGGTCAGGGAGGCGGAAGTGAAGTTTGACTTCTGGTTCATCAATAAAAAGTCCCAGACCCGTCCTTCCTCCTCGCTAGGACCCACCCGTGTAGCAGCAGGTTCCCACTGGCACATGGACCAAAGTTCCATTTTCCCAGGAGCGTCTGTCTGGCACAAACGTATCACAGGTAGCTGTAAGCCGCACTTCAGGAATGCGGTCGGAGATTTCTGGCGTTTGAATGTGACCAACTAGATATTCTAAAATCTTCTGATGGTACGACTTCTGGTCTCGATTTATCCATTCACCCATCACTTGTAGACCTCTTGCTGTGAGGGCTGCCTCATACTTTATACGGACGTCTATTGGTTGGATGTGCAGTGTAATCTCCAACGCTTTTGTTGGTGCAGTTCTAAATGTCCCGCTTATGCCTAGACAGCACATACGTTGCATTTTTTGCAAAGGTATTACGTTGCACTTCTTGTCCATTGATGTCCACCACACTACACAGGCGTAGGTGATTATTGGTCTAATCACGCTCATGTAAAGCCAGTGAGTCATATTTGGACGTAGTCCCCATTTTAAACCTATAGCTTTTCTGCACAACGACCAAAATCTGTGGGCATTTGTAACTCTTTCTTCAAGATAATCTTTCCAGTACAGTTTCTGATCCAAGATTACTCCCAAGTATTTTACTTTTTTAGTTATAGCAATTGTCTTATTTAGGAATCGAGGCCGGGTAAAACGTGGGATCTTCGTTTTCCTTGTAAATAGACATATTTCTGTTTTGTCTGGGTTAACATTTAATCCCCTTGGTTGTGCCCAGTTATATGCAATGTTAAGTGCCTCTTCAGCTCTTCTGCATAATA
The DNA here is from genome assembly GCA_963930755.1 of Eudasyphora cyanicolor. Taxonomy (NCBI): domain Eukaryota; kingdom Metazoa; phylum Arthropoda; class Insecta; order Diptera; family Muscidae; genus Eudasyphora; species Eudasyphora cyanicolor. The sequence goes on along the minus strand of OZ005735.1, from coordinate 69,564,103 downwards.
GAGTTGGATGAAAGCCCATTAGAAGTATTACAACGTCGTCTGCATAACAGACTGGTTTAAGTCCTTCATTGGTGAGGGCTTTTAGGAGACTGTGTATCGTCGTAACCCATAGAAGAGGGGATAAAATTCCCCCCTGAGGTATACCACAAAACACTATATGTGTATATGTTTATATAAAGAAAATTATTGTTAGGAATTTATCCAAATATATTTTGTTTCAAAAAAGCTTTTCAAAACGTGCAAAAGTTTCGAATTTAATTTCTAATTTTGCATTGCTTTCGAGCTACACCAAACAAATTTAAAATGCCTTAAGAAGCAACATGTTTTGCTGTAAATCACTAAATATACCATCACTTTAGTGTGACAAGGGTATATGTATATCTTTTGCTATGGGCCAAAAGTGTAACACATCGAAGGAGTGACTAAGACCCCAAGTATGTTCGCAGTATGGTATGGTCCACTCCTTCTAGTACCTCCCTCACAAAGGGTTAAAATTTAGTAAACTATTGATTCGCTAATAATTTCTATACCACTTATTCGAATCTTCTGAAATTCCACATATAGTATTCGTTTTTGTGTAATTATCACCATGAGAAAAATGGGCGAAGTGTCACCGCCCTTCGTGGTACCTCCCACACAAATTGACAATTATCCACCTAAAGTTAACAGCTTATTACTTGAATACAATTGCATAAAAATACTTGAACTTTTGTACGGTGTAATGTTTTTATAGTGCTTATGGTCCGGTAAAAATCGTCATTATTGTAGCGCTCCTTTTGGTACCACCCACACAAAAAGACCCTTTTGCACCAAAAGTTAACAGCTTATAACTTTAGGTACCCACACAAAGGTACTATTTACTACAACAATTTAACATCTTATAGCGTGAGCACCAATGCACGAAAATACTACAAAAATGTTGCACAGTGTAACGCTTTTAAAGTACCTATAGCCTTGTGAAAATGGGCGTTATCACCACGCCTCTTTTTGTACCTCCTACACAAAATGATCAAATAATACCAAAAATTTAATAGCTCATAACGTTTATATACCAGTGCACACAAACGCTTATAATTCAGCACAGTGCAATGTATTTAAAGAATCTAGTGTTTACAGAAGTGTAGGTGTATGTATTTGTTAAACCCCATTCTGGTACCTCACGTACAAATTGACAGATTAATTCGTGCAATGTTCCATATTACATTACTCACAATGTGAGGGTATACCTAAGTCGGTTTACCCGACTGAAACTTTCTTAATTGTTATTCCTTCACCTTAGAGAGGAGGGTATATATCATTTGCTACGAGCCAAAAGTGTAACACATCGAAGGAGTGAGCTAAGAGCCCAAGTATGTTCGCGGGTATCCGTTTTAGGGCTCGTTTCATTGGACAGTCTTTAAAGGTACGAGGGCGATCCCAAAATTACCCGACCTGATTTATAGATGGCGGTAGAAGTTTGAAAAAGAATTACTTTCGTGAAATGCGACAAATTTCTAAAACATATGTACATATGTTATATGTTTCAAGGCCCCACATTGTTAGATATTTTCATTTGACCACTCAAAAGTACACGATCTCATTGAACTTGTAGACATGGAAAAATTGTCATCGAAATGTAATACAATACTTTCAATTGAAAGGTCTCAGTCCAACAAATATAAAAACCGAGCTAGATTCTATTTTGGGGGAGTCTGCTGCTTAAGAACGGGGCCATACGAGCTTTCAAGACGAACAACTTAATGGTCGACCAATTAAGGTGTCCACGCCTCACAATAGAACAAAAACAGCGTCGTGAATATGTTTCAATCGAGTGTTTGGCGATGTTTCACCACAATAAAGCGGAGTTTTTGCATCGATTTGTCATCATTGATGAGACGTGGGACCACCACTTTGTACCTTAGATACACGGGGCAAAAAATTAATATGTTACAACATATAATATTTGCAAACTAATTTTCTCAATTAAAATATGTCTTTGAATACAAATAAATTTTTTGTTTAGGAATTTCTCCAAATATATTTTATTTAAAAAAGATTTTCTAAATTTTTTTTGAATTTTTCGAATTTCAGTTTTAATTTTTTTTTTGGTTTCGAAAAGATTCTCCCAGTTATGGTACCAAATGCAGCATTATCTTCTGTTTTAAATCAATCATCTAACATTTCTGAGTATTCCAAGCCATCATTAATTGTCAATCCTCCAAGAAATATATTTCGATCCAAGATTATACGATTTCAATTATTATTATTTATTATTTTTACGACATGAAAAAAAGTTAACACAATTTAGGTAGTTTCTGAATACTTAAATGCAAATGAATATTTGTTTCGGAAAAAATAGTTCAAAGTAAACACATATTGGGATGTAAACAATGATTTGTTTAGAACAACGTCTTCCCAAATATATAATTTTTGGGTGTACCAAATATTATATGTTTAGAGTGTACCCTAAACATATATATGTTTCAAGCCGAATATGTTTGGGACAATATACTACAGAAGCGATTTTTTTTCAGCGTGTAAAGAACAGTCAAAACAGTGGACTGGAAGGGGAGAATCGTGTCCAAAGAACCTGAAGGCAGTTCCATATGCAAGCAAGGTTATGACTTCTGTTTTTTTTTGGGATGCGCGTGGTTACATTTTTATTGATTACAAAGTGCGACAAAAGAATGAGAAGCGATTTTATTTTTCGTTTTAGTCTCTTCGAGTAAAATAAGAATCTGTTTTTAAAATTCCCCGGTCACCCCTAAAATCCGGATTTACGGGTAAAAACTACATTTTCTTAATACGGGTAAAAACTACATTTTCTTATTAACCGATTTTCAATCTCTAAACGGATTTGGAAAGAAGAAACTTAGACCTTTACATAAATGATAGTTTGACGATGCTAACATTTTTGCGTTGATTGCTCAAAACTAGTGTTTATGTAAAGATTTAGTTTTAATGAAACTTTAATAACTCAGTCAATTACAAACGGATTTCTAAGAGAATGGTTGCGTTTATTCCTTATAAAATATACTACATATGTAAATTAATTGATCGTGCTGTTATCTCACAAAATAATTGGTATTAACATTGCATAAACTATAAACAACATCTGTATCGTGAAGATCTAAGTTTCTTCTTTCCAAATCCGTTTAGAGATTGAAAATCGGTTAAAAATTACCAAAGTTATAGGCGTTTAAGTGCGCAAAGCCAAGAAACCCGTTTTTTCGTAAATCCGGATTTTGGGGTTGTCCGGCAAATTTCAAAGAACAATCGTTGTTTTACTCGGTAAGACTCTACAAGAAAATTAATATCGCGGTTTTTGGGTTTTGGACTGTCGCACTATGTTATCTCCAAAAAGGAAAATAAACGATGGGTCTATCTCTTCTCCTTTTGGGAGAGATATGCACAAACTCATAATACCCTGGACCCCAGTGTGGTATAGGGTATAAAAATGGAGCCACTAAAGGTATGCGTTTCGTTTCGATAGGACGCCACTTGACAGTACAAAAAGTGAATTATAGGAGGAGTAGGGTGCCTATATTTTTTGAAACCTCCATAACTTTTTTGTTTGTGAATAAAACTAAATGGTGTTAAGGCAAAAGTTTCATGGTTTTATGGTCGTAATGAGAAATGTGCATCATATGGATGCAGGAAACGAAATACAGGAAGTCAACGGTCAAAATTGACTTCGGAGTCATAAGTGATCAAAGGGCAAAATGAAAAAACTTATTAGGGCCGTAAGAAGTGTGCACGCATCAAAAAAAAATTATTGTTCTGAAAGTGTCTGTGAATAATTTTTAAAGGTAGGGGGTATCCGCCTCAACTTTTTTTCGACCCATATTAGTGTTTTCATTTCAATTCTAAATACATCTGGATCGCAACAATTTGATCTTTTAACGGTATTTAAGCGGGGTGTAGGGTATCATACTGTCGACTCTTCCTGACTACAGCTTTTCTTTTTTGTTTGATTATTATAACGATTTTAGTTGTATATTTAACTGTAGTTTTTGAAATGTATTTAATGGGAACTGATTAAATGATAAAATATTATGTCTATGGTTTTTGATAATTTTTTTTAAATTTTTTGTTCGCAGTCTTGTAACTGTCTCACCAGGGTTATTAAAACAGTAATAAATAAATACGATAAAGATTTCTGGGTGAGCGTTGTATTCCAAAAGATCACAGATAAATGTGGCAATTTAACTTCACTATCCATAAAACCACGGGGAGCTTTAGTTTAATGCAGAGTACGAGTACGAGATCAAAATAAAAGTCAATGTCATTTGTAAATGTTTCACAATTTTATTCATTTCTCTGCAGACAATTAAAAATAGCAAACTTCTACCGAACCACAATCCCGGTACTGGGGTGATCGTTGTGGGTCATTAAAGAATTTTGTTGGACCCCAACACTGTGTGACCCACATAATTTAAATGTATTCCTTTAGCAAACTATAAGAAACTGAGCAAAAAATTTTAATTATGTTTTTTGTGGAGCTCAACACGATGGTTTGTGCATCAATCATATTTTATTCTATTTCTCACCGCAACACCAAAAATTGTGTTTCAAGGTTTAGCTTAATTCATTTCAGTTGGTTTGGCTTGGCGTGGTCTGGTCTTTTTTGAAAGGGTCTCCCCTTTTTTTACAAAATGAAATCAAAAGTTTTTTATTTGAAATTGTTTTTTTTTTGTTTCTTTCTTGTTTTGAAGTGTCCGTCATAGTTGTTCTTTTTTTCTAGCATGAGTCTCTATTTTACCAAGTCAGTCGCTCGCTCAATTAGAAATAATATTTTTTAGTTTTATTTCAATTTTCTTGAACGCTGTGCCGCTTTGTTTGTTGGTACGAAGCGGTACGCTTCTATTACTTATTCCTCTGTGTGTGGAACATGGACATGGAACCAGTTGTTTTGTAAACTTTAAGTGATCTTTAACCCACTTTTAAGTCATTCATGAATTAATTGAACGCGTGAACATAAGTTTCGCTATGGTAAACAGCTCCATGTCGTCCGTCCGTCTGATCGCCTCACTTGTCTAACGTTCGCTTCCAGCTGAGGTGCCCGTTTGGGGTGATTACATTCGTTCGTCGCAGGGAGAAGTGATACTTTAGATATGATTTATGTCTATGAACAAGTTGACATCTACAAAACTAGACAGCCTGACGATATCAATTTGTAAAAAAGCCGAAGTAGTGCTTAGACGATTCATCAGAATTGTGATTAGAGTCTCAAGATTTCCGGCAAAATTTGTCATCCGCTAGAGAAATGAAAATACTTTCATTTTTTTTTAAAATATTAAACAATTTAAATTTAATTATCATGGTCACTTCTTTACTTTCCTCAAATTCGTTTTACCCCGAAAAATTTGCAAATGTTCGCCTCAATTTATTGTTTTGTAACATCACCCTTATTTATTTTCGGCTTAGGGCATTGTAAATAAATTTATTTCATTCTTTTAAAAATATATTTTTTTATTATTTATAGATCAAGAGAGAGCAACGATCCCATTCAGGTACCCTATTTATCAATTTTCCAGAATGTTTCCTTAAACTATGAATTTCGTAAAACAATTTATCGATAGTACATGTTTAAAGATCTACCTTTGCTCCCTGAAACTCTTTATAATAGTTATACAAGAAGTCTTTAGCCACCTTTATACTATATTTAACACATTCTGTCCCATATTTTACTCGTTTTGTCCCACTGTGCCCTTAAAATTACAAATTTCGAAGAAACGCTTCTTTTCTCTACGTTATTCTCTAACAGGTACCCTCACACCATGGAACCATATTGCCACCTTATTGCCACACTGTGTCCCAAAAACTTTGTATCTCTAGTTTAAGTTGTAAAAGCTGCCTCCTGTAGCCATATTTAACCCTTTCTGAGCCACTATAGCAAATTTATCCCTTTTTGCCCCGCTGTAAAATGTTTGCCCCCTACAGTTCCATATTTAACACTTGTTGCCCAACTGTACTATATTTAACCATTGTTGACCCACTGTCAAATATTATACTGATCTTGCTCAGCTGTGTTCCATTGTACTATATCAAACACATTTAAACCCCACTTTACCATATTTAACACATTTTTGCCGACTACAATATTTAACCGCTTTTGCCACCATATTTAAAATCTTTTTGCGCCTTACTATACAATATTTAACCAGTTTCCGCATATTTAACCATTTTGTCAACTAAAAATATAAATTTGGAAAAAATCTCTTCTTATCTTAAGTCCATGTTCCAAGAGTTGTCCTCTCGCCCAGGGACCATATTTAGCCATTGTTGCCTCAATGTAGGTTTAAGTTAAGGTGGCAGCCAGCCGGCTCACATAGACCAATGCATGTCCCTAGTGATACCACGGGCACAGATGACTCTCATCGAATCCAACCAGTTTGATAAACACTTTGTCAATAGTATGAACATTTGTACCGGAAAGATCTTTTAGACTTCCTAGATAGCACCACCCCAGTATAACCGGACTTTGTTTACTTAATGAGTGATAGTAGCAACACAGGTGCACATGTTCTACACGTCTTGGACATCACCACGGCTCCTACAAAAGTTATTGGACTCAATTTCAAATCTTCTGGCGTGTTTCCCGATCAGGGGAAACACGCCCGTCAGAACTGGCACTAACTTAGAATGTCTTTTCCTCTCAGTGCAAGGATACTTTTGACCTTCTTCTTGGCCAGATTTGTCTAGCTACCCTACAGGTGCCGATTTGTGTCCATCTTTCATTGGACTACATGATTGCCTCTTGCCTAAGCCAAAGCTTGCATGTGAACAGTGGCATACAAATATTTGTAAATTCTTCTAGAATTTGTAATGTCGTCCCTTTCCTGGCAAGTTCATCCCTGGGATATCCCTATGTCCAGGTACCCACATGTGGTGTATGATAAACTGCTCAGCCATCTCGTTAAGACATCTGCGGCAGTCGAGGGCTATTTTGTAGCCTCCAGAGCATTGATAGCATCCAGGCTGTCCGAGTGAATGACAATCCCAGGGTTGGTTACTTTGTTGCGGCTCAGCCACTTGACGACTTCCCTTATTGCCATTATTTCGGATCAGAGATAATTGGTTGGTAATGGATATTTTATTACTTGCCGTCCACCACACACATTGCCGTACAACAGCAATTGACAATTTTAGGAGAGAGGCCTCAACGCGACCCTATAGCTTTCCTGCAGGAATAGAATGGGACGCTGGCTTTCCTTACACGTTCCACTACTTTACGTCTGAATGACAATTACCTATCTAAAAGAATTCCTAGATATTAAGCACTTTCAGAAAAGACAAGGTCTGTTCCATTTATCCGAAGAGGATCCGCATGTGGGACCTTATTCTTCCTAGTAAAGAGAACCAATTCCGTCATGTTTGGGTTAACGCCCAAACCGCTGCTTCTGACCCATCTAGCCAATTTGTTCAGAGCCACCTGTAGAACGTCTCTAAGGACGCTAGGGAATTTGCAAGTTACTGCGTTTTTCAGGTCATCCGCATAGGCCACGACTTTGCAGCCACACGCCGTTCTAGATCTAACGGGATTCCATTCACCGCTAGGTTCCAAATTAGTGGACACAGTACTCCTTCTTGCCTCTGTTTACAAACTTTGTTAGAGTTGTGGATCCAAGACTTGCTGTTATGCGTCTTCAGTTGAGTAGGCTTTAAATTAGTCTAATCAATCTAGAGTTCACCTTTAGATGTGACAGCGCCGCAATTACCGAATATGAGTGAATGTTGTTAAAAGTTCCACTATGTCAAGAAAAGTCACAGTGAATTCCGTGAAAATGTAGGAACTATTCGAAAGTATCAACAAGTTTGCTGCAGGGCAGATTATGTAGACTCTCCCTTCTTGTAAGCACCTTGGTTTCCCGACAGGAGTTTTGTATCTACGGTTTATATAATGAATTAATCTAAGAGCCTTTCCTGTCCTTTCAATAGGTAGGAGGATAGGCTAATTTGTCTGAAAGTCTTTGGCCTAATGTGCGAAATCTCTCCCGCAATGGGTATGAATACCACTTTGGTATCCCTCCATCGACTGGGGATATATGAGAGCCTGATACAGCCTTCATAAATCTTCTCCAGCTAGGGAATAATGTATTTCAACATTTTCGGCATTTCGGCTAGGGCAATGCCTTCTGGTTCAGGTGTTATTCGTCCAACTAATTCTGGATTCCTAAGTCAACAACCTAGCGACCCTTACAGTCCACTCGCTCTCTTGTTGCTCCTGCTGGTCCTCGAGTTCTGTCAGAATGCTCCCCCGGAAATGTGTCGAGCGGTGCTTCAAACGACTGCTCGCTATATTTGTCCAGTTGTTCACATCATCCTACAGGTATCCAACTGTACAGGATGTATGGGAATAATATCTTCCTCAGTCTTGCGGCGTCTGAGATATTTTCCACTTCTCCACAGAAGCTGTAACAAGAACGTCTTTGCGCTTTCCTAAGCTCCTTCTTATAGATTAGAAGGGAAGTCATAAGTGACCCCAGCAGATTTGGCATTGTTGAACAGATTTTTTCAGGTCTTTTTCCTAACATTTATCACCGAAGTCCTCCATTGTGGTTCGGAATCTTTTGAATGTAGCCTCAATTTACCTTGTCCAACCCTTTTTGACACGATTGATGCTCTTGTCATTTGGATTTGTGTCCCACAGTTCGCGTTATAGTTTGAGTTTCGAGAAGATACAGTCTAGTTCTTGTCATTTTGATCAGGAATAACAGCACATCTCAAAATTATTTAAATGTTTAGTAGAGCCAAAATACTTTTTCTCTCTCAGTGGCTTAGGTAGGAGTGTCATATTTTGATCGATTGATAATGATTAGTTGAATACATTAATGATAAAATCCCGAAATCGGAAAATGTTGACATTGTTTGCTATTCCAGGAAACCACAGATTTATTCCTATTTGCTAGATTAGGTTGACAAAATGGATACGTTTTCACGCCTTACGTCAATGGATATACGCTTTGACCAGATCTGCCGACTTGTTGTATCCTCCTTATTTATGACCTTCAAAATATCAAGATTATAATGATTTAGAACTTGCGGCCATTGTGTTTTTTAGTCATATTCTCTTAGATAAGTCAAATCTGGTAAAGTACCATAACCCGAAGTATCGAGTTCTTGCGTAAACCAATACGATCTCAAGACTGTTCAATAATCAGCTGAATAGCCTAAATGCAGTATTGATCGAAGTACATTTTCTAATGGTCATTTGTTACTGTTAGTAAAAGGTATGTTTCTACAAAAGTTTTTTTCCCCCTTATTTAAATTTGATTTTATTCATTCTGATTTTTTTACATTCTGCAACTTTGTCGCAACACTCAACTTCCCTGCTTTCCTAATAAATTAGAAATCAGAGAATTGGAATTGGTGATGAACTCACTGCGATCGCTTCAGTCCGTGGTTACAGGACGAGCTGGCGAGATGTTGATTTTTTTATACCTCAAGAGGTCAGAGTGGCCCTAAGAAATAAAACCAATCTCCGATTAGCCGGAGTTGACGGGATACAGGATACTTTCTGAAAAATTCTGGGATTATTGCTTGTTCTTTTCTGTCAATAATCATTGATCACTGCTTACACTTGGGATATCGCTCACGGCTCCAATTACGAGTACAAAACCCGGTTTGGATCCTAAGCAAAATAACCAATATGGTTTCCTACGTGAAATGCACCAAATGTGCTATCCAACTATGTAGCATGGCTAGGAGGAATGTGACCATAGTGTTGACTATTCCATAGTTAGTCTTGACTTTTCTAAAGCGATTTAAGATATTTCCCCGTGGTTTTGGTGACAAGAATTGTCGGAAAGTAACAACCTTCCTAAGAGATTCTAATCTCGCACAGAAAGATTGTAGTGATTGGGTTACCTATAACCTATTTACATAACTCTATAACAACTACGGGTGGATGAATTGCTTCTGAACTACGAAGACGATGTTCGCCTTGCCTTTTTGAGGGCTGTATCTTTAACTGCATACTCTAGGATAAAAAGATATCTTATATACGAGTATATAAAAATTGATCGTGGATAGTTCGACTGCTAAAAACTTGAAAACTACTGTACCAAATTGGATACGTCATTCTGCGGATTTGGTCGAAATTGCTACGTGAAGGATTAGGAAAAATCAAACTCGCAAGACCTAGAAAGCTAAAATTTTGCACAACCATAGACCAGAGAGTTGTATAAACCACCGACTTTTCGCGTAGTGCATTTTTGCCCTGTGGTCAATTCTAGCGCTATCAAACACTTGACTATTGTGTTTGTCCTATCAGGTGCATCTTATCAGATCAAAAGCTAACATTTTGTAAAAATGAAGTACTATACACGACAAATATAAACTCGAAAAATAATTCTGAATTCTCTGACTGTGGTCAGAAAAGCAGTAACCAAATTTTTTCATTTTATTTTAGAGCTAAAAATCCAAAAATGTATATGACCTACATACATATCTCAAAGGCAATTCGAAAACAGCTATTCAATGTCCAGTCTGAGGTAAAATTGCAGTGACCAAAGCAATTGTCACTCCGCTGAGTCTCCTTTAAGATCTACACAGGTGAAATTTTTCATATGGATAGACTCGAGTGTTTAAACCCGGACTTTTCACAGAATCGGATTTTGGCCAGTGGTCAGTTCTCGCGCTATCAACATCGTGAGTGTTATTTTTATGCTTTCAGAAAACTCACACAGGATACAAACCCAAATCTAAAAGAAATAAGCCTTTTGGATTGGTCAAACGGTCATTCGATTTTCACAATTTTGGGAGTGATGGACTCGTATTGGACTGTGAGGAAAATTTTGGGATGGACCAAAGGGGCGCGACAGAGCCAACACAACCTCATAGCTCGAGAACAGATCTTGAAAATTTTAAGATAATGAACATAATATTTTGGTATTGGCCCATGCAAAAAAAAAATTAGGATTGGTCAAAAGGGCGTTGCGCGGCCAACATAACCTCATAGCTCGAATATGGATCGTTCGAATTTTCTTGATTTTGGTCTTGCTGGATTCGTATAGGAGGGGGGACACCATGGCGGAAAATTTAGGATTGTTCAAAAGCGAAGCGACACGGTCATCACAACATCATAGCTCGAGACCGAATCTTTCGATTTAATGATTTTGGGCTTGATGGGTTCGTATTAGTCCTAGGAAGTAAACTTTAGGATTTTGTTTGCGTGTCTCAGCGAACACAATCTCATAACTCGAGAATGGATCATTCGTTTTCACGATTTTGGACTTGACGAATTCGTATTGGACAAAGTATACCAAGTTGCTACTGACCGGCTGTCAGACAAAATTATTGGGTGGAATGTACTCGACGACCACTCATTATCAGATCACCATTATATTGAGTTCAAACACGCTGAAAAAGCGCCAGAACCTGCCGTCCACAGAAATGTGAGAAAGATAAAGTGGCACCTGTATGAAAAGAATTTCAAGAAAGTCCTCAACTCCAAACTTCTGTACGAACCGAATGACAAAGCCGGTCTGGATAATCTGGTCGAGCATATCACCACATCATTCAATAGTTCCCTTGAAGAAGCCTGTCCAAAAACAAGGTACAAGGGTAAAACTAAACCCCAATGGTGGACTTCTGAGCTAACGGCTATGAAAAAGACCTGCAACAAGCTATTCAACAAGGCTAAATCTACGGGTGTCGCTAATGTTTGGGGTGCCTATAAAGAGCAACTTAAGATCTATAAGAAGGAGCTTAGAAAGGCGCAAAGACGTTCTTGGTATACCTTATGTGGCGAAGTGGAAAAGGCCACCGACGCCGCAAGGCTGAGGAAAATACTATCAGCTTCACCCTGTACAGTGGGTTACTTGCAGGATGAGGCAAATAATTGGACCAAAAACAGCGAGCAGTCGCTCAATGTACTGCTCGACACACATTTCCCGGGGAACTCTCTAACAGAACCAGAGGATCAGCAGGACCAACAAGAGTGCGAGTGGACTGCGAGCGTCGCTAGCTTGTTGACAGAGAGATCCAGAATAAGCTGGGCTATTAATAGCTTTGAGCCCTTCAAGTCACCTGGACCAGACGGCATCACTCCAGCAGAAATGCAGAAAATGTTGAAGTACATTATCCCCTGGCTGGAGAAAATTTATGTAGCCTGTATCAGGCTTTCATACATCCCGAATCGATGGAGGGATACCAAAGTGGTATTCATACCTAAAGCGGGGAGATATCACACACTAGGCCAAAAGACTTCAGACCAATTATCCCATCCTCCTTCCTATTGAAAGGTCTGGAAAGACTTTTTAATTATTTCATTAGGGAAAACCTGGATACAAAACTCCTGTCGGTGCACCAACATGCTTACAATAAGGGGAAGTCTACAGAATCAGCCCTGCACGAATTTGTGAGCACTATCGAATCGTCCCTGCATATCAAGGAATTCACCATGGTGGCATTTCTTGACATAGAAGGGGCTTTTAACAACATTCACTCAGATGCAGTAATTGCGGCACTGTCACATGTAAAAGTTAACTCTAGTTTGATTAGACTAATTCAAATTCTGCTCAACAGAAGACGCATAACAGCAAGTCTTGGGTCCACAACTCTAACAAGGTATGTAAACAGAGGGACCCCACAAGGAGGAGTATTGTCTCCACTAATTTGGAACCTACCGGTGAATGAAATCCTGCTAGAACTAGAACGTTGTGGGTGCAAGGTCGTGGCATATGCGGACGACGTTGCAATCGCAGTGAGTGGCAAATTCAAAAACGTCATCCGAGACATTCTGCAGGTGGCTCTGAACAAATTGGCTAGATGGGCCAGAAGCAGCGGTTTGGGCGTAAACCCAAACAAGACAGAATTGGTTCTCTTTACTAGGATGAATAAAGTCCCACATGTGGACCCTCCACCTCGGATAAATGGAACAGATCTAGTCTTTTCTGAAAGTGCAAAATTTTTAGGAATAATTCTAGATAGAAAACTGTTATTTAGACTTAACTTATTGGAACGTTTAAGGAAGGCCAACGTCGCCTTATATTCCTGCAAAAAGGATGTAGGGTTGCGGTGGGCCTCTCTCCTAAAATCGTCCACTGGATATATATAGCAGTTGTTCGTCCTATACTGCTATACGGCATTGTGGTATGGTGGACGGCAACTGACAAACTAACCATCACCAACCTACTAACAAAGGTTCAGAGAACAGCCTGCCTGAGCATAAGCGGAGCCTCAAGGACTACAGCGACCGAGTCTCTACAAGCCCTACTCCATATACTGCCGATTAATATTGTGGCGACAGAAGTTGCAACCAAAGCGGCAATAAGATTAAACTGCCTATCAATGTGGAGGTATAAAAACTACGGTCACATGAGGATATCAAAGTGTAGTGCTATGGTAACCGACCGAGTGGACTATATACAAACTGTGTACACATTCGAGAGAAATTACATCACTATGATTCCCGCCAGAGATGAATGGGTTGGAAGAATACCAGGTAATATAAACCATCTCCACTTTTACACGGATGGTTCGTAGCTTGATGAAAAGGTTTGCTTCGGAGTACACTGTGCAGAGCTTAGATTGGATATAGCTCATAGACTACCAGATACCTGCAGTGTCTATCAAGCCGAAATAATGGCAATATGGGAAGTAGCCAAGTGGCTGAGTCGCAACATAGTAACCAACACTGGCGTTGTAATTTACTCGGACAGCCAGGCTGCCATCAATTCTCTGGAGGCAACATCCCTAAATTCACAAACAGCCCTCGACTGCCGCAGATCTCTTAACGAGATGGCTGAGCAGTTTAATATACACCTCATATGAGTGCCTGGGCATAGGGATATCCCGGGGAACTGCAAAGCCGATGATCTTGCTAGGAAAGGGACGGCATTACAAATTCTCGAAGAATTTGCGTATATTGGTGCGCCACTACCCACGTACAAGCTTTGGCTTAGGCAAGAGGCAATCAGGCACTCCAACGAAAGATGGACAGAAATCGGCACCTGCAGAGTAGCTAGACAAATCCGGCCAAGGTATGACCTGAGAAGATCAAAATATCTCCTCGCACTAGCGAAGCAAAGATTGTCTACGTTAGTATCAGTTCTGACGGGACACTGCTTGATCGGCGAACACGCCAAAAGATTGGGTATTGACTCTAATGACATCTGCAGAAGCTGTGGAGATGAGGAAGAAGTGGAGAGCATTGAGCACTTGCTATGCGACTGCCCCGCTCTAAGTAAACGACGACTGGACATACTGGGGTCGGCTTTTCTAGGCAGCCTAACAGATGTTTCCAGTACCGATATTCGTACTATCGACAAATTTGTATATCAAAAAGGTTGGTTTCGATGAGGGGCATTTCAGTCCGTGGTAACAATAGGGACCTAAACTGGTCTATGTGAGCTTGTATAAAAAAAATACGGCTGCCACCCTAACCTAACCTAAGTATGGACAATATTTAGGAAAATTTAAGTTTGAACAATGATGCGTGTATGGCCAACACTACCTCATAACTCGAGAACAGGTCTTTCGATTTTCATGAGTGTTGTGCCTTCCATTCAAAATATATAATTTTTCGATGTATATCGAATTAGCATGCGCGTTACCGATATGAATACAATACTGAACACAAAATCGGAAAAACCATTACACTAACCGTCCTGAAGTTTTTAGTTTATATTTTTGATAGCATTGTAAAAAACTAATCAGTACGACGTGAGAGTGCCTGTACGGAACGAAGTTGGCCGGGCCAGCTAGTCTTTTATAGATATCCAACTATTTCTGCCGGTGGTGACACTGATTGAATATATCCAATTGAGATAGCATCCAATGTTTATGCTATGCTTAAGACTCAGTAATGGGGTAAGGCTTGTAATCGACAACAGATCACAGGACCTAGAATGGCCTTTGATTGCCCGGGGTTGACAGGACAGTTAGGCAAAACTCGAACACGACCAGTTACGATTCGATGGACAGCGACCATATTGACGTTTTGCTTACGAAAAGAGCTATTTGTCAAAGTGATAATGACTCTAAACTTTGTTCTAGTCTTGTGCTGACTCATAGAGTAAAATTACCAAAATCCTGATGGTATTCCATTATCGGCGGATTATCAAAGATTGTAAGATAACTTAATTTTAATATATTTAATTTAGGTTTGTTTCAATGTTAATATTCTATAATATCGGCATGCAAAAAATTATATCATCCCACTGTGCCTCCAAAAGTTTCTCTCATGTTATTGAACGTGTTGTATTTCAGCGGTAATTATGTAGGGTGTCATGTAATTGTTTATGGCGGTGTGCAATCTGATTATTTGTCTAAATAATTATGTGTAAATCATCATGTTACATTACTCCATCACCAAAAACAACAATAGCATAAATGGTAAAATTAAATAAAAATTTCCAAAACTCGCATATGTTTGAATCGTTGTTGTCGTTGGTGCCGTCGTCACTTAATAATATTACATTTTGACAACTACAAGACTCTCCATTGTTGTAAAAGTTACCAAATCGGTTAAGTTCATTATGACTGACGAACTGACGCAAAATGCAAACACTTGGTTGAGGGGGTTTCGACCACAATTCCAGCCATGTGTGTGGCACCCCCCACACACAAAAATCGAAGAAGACGGTGGAGAATGAGAAGGAGGTGCAATGCATCTGCTAAAGTTTTCTACAGCTTTTCACCAAACGTATAGATATGAACAGCATGAATCCAACCGCAGCTGACTTAAATCGTCATGGAATGAAGACAGCGGAGTCGTCTTGTGCATGTCTTGGCTTATGGTTGAGTTATCATCGTCTAAATACGATTAGAAACAAACTGCGATCATTTCAAATCGCTCGACAGAATTGGTGAAAGACATGATAACTCGCATCCTCCACTTTGTACGCAGTGTACAGTGGTTTGGGCATGTTTTGATTCAGAAATGATAAAACTTCACAAAAGTGTCTAACTCTACAGTAATGTAAACATTTCCTAGCGTAATTGAGTATAGTAAAAAAATATTTTAATAGAGACTTAACATTTGAAATTTACTTCATTTCAATTGAAATTGCGATTTTCCATTTGAAAGATAGTGTCATATTTTCGAGCTGCACTTTGATCACAAGAATAAATGGACATACGGACCGGCTCAGATAGTGATTCTATGCCGAACAGTATAATAAACCAAGGGGTTATCTCTCTTTTTTGTATTACAAGCAACTACACAAAGTCATAACGCCCTGTACCATAGTGTGGTGAGGGTTTTAATGAAATGTTGGCAGTTCCTAGTGTAAAATCCTAGTTCTTATAAAATCCCAATTTAAGCAACATTTTTGTTATTTACTATTGAAAATGATGCAAATGAGGAAGTCTTCTTCTACACTAAAGAATATCTAAAAAGAACTCTTCCCTATACTATAGTATGGAAGACTTGCTCTATATTAGCTTCCTTATTATTATAGTATGGATGTCTTGATCTATATTAGAGTACAACTCTCAGGATGTCTTTCGCTATAAAATAGTCTCCCTCCACTGACTAATCTATATAAGAGTTAACTTATCAGGTGTTCCTATACACTGAAAAAAAGATTCATCTAAGTGATGAATACCTTGGCCTGATAATTTTTTTTTCTTTTTTCAACACACAACACATTACAAATTACATTGATTCAAAGAATATTTGGCATCCATTTGAAATACATTTGACATTAATTGAATATCTAATTTTCTGTGAATTGAAGAAAAATTTACTTCAATTTAATGTTATTTTGACATCAATTCGAAGCCAAATAAAAACACTCCGATTGTGCTGACATTTTGCAGTTACGAGTCTCTCACACCTGGTAAGAACCCTATTGAAATTGGTTGAAATCGGTTCAGATTTAGATAAAGCTCCCATATATTTGTTTAGTCTGATTTGGTCCTTTAGCCCTATGGAAGCTGTTCTTTACATCCAATTGTTTTCAAATTTAGCATGGTAGAGGTTATTGATCTATGGGCCAACATTGCCGAATTTGAAGAAAATCGGTTCGGATTTAGCTATATCCCCCATATACAAGTTTCGTCCGATTTGGACCTTTAGCCCTATAGAAGCTGTATTTTAAATCCAGTTGTTTTGAAATTTAGCATGGTAGATGTTTCCTAGATCAATTTGAAGAATATAGGTTCAGATTTATATATAGCGCCCATATATATGTATGTTTCCTCCGATGTGGCTCTTTAGTCCTATAGAAGCTGTAGTTTACATCCAATCGTTTTGAAATTTAGCATTGTATAGTTCCTTGATCCATGGACCAACAAATCGGTTCAGATGATGTTTCGTCCGATTTGGCAACAGAGGCAGAGACGTATCAAATGTAAAATAGGTTATAAAATAGTCGGCACCGCCCGATTTCAGCCTTTCCATACTGGTTTTATTATAAAGGGTGGTTAAATTGTAAGGGCCGATGTTGATTGTGAACCGCAACTAAACGTCAAGTTTAGGTGCGGATTGAGAAATGTCTGCATTTCATTTGACATTTGTCAATTTCAGACTAACTCAATTTGAACGATGGAAAGATACACAATCGAGCAACGCGTTAAAGTTTTTTCAGCCTTTTACGAAAATGGGCGTTCAAATCAAAATGCGTTTCGTGCACTTCGTGCACTTCGTGATGTTTTTTTGATCAGCATAATCGACCAAATGTGTGCACAATCGGGAGAATTGTGCCTGTTCTGAAATTTCAAAACCGGGTCTGTAGGAGATGTAACAACACCTATGCATGCTCGACCAGTTCGTTTGGTGCGGCTTATGGGCTGGCGACGTCATCGGGCCATACTTCTTCGAAATGAGGCCGGTCAGGCAGTTACTGTGAATGGTGTTCGCTATCGTGAGATGATAACGAACCTTTTATGGCCCGAATTGGATGATATGGATGTGGACAATATGTGGTTTCAACAGGACGGTGCCATTTGCCACACAGCTAACGAAACAGTGGCTCTTTTGCGCAACAAATTCAATGGCCGTGTTATCTCACGTCGTGGCGATGTCAATTGGCCGCCAAGATCATGTGATTTGACACCGTTGGACTTCTTTCTTTGGGGTTATTTGAAAGAAAAGGTGTACGTCGATAAGCCAGCGACAATTCAAGAACTAAACCAGTAAGGAAAGGCTAAAGTCGGGCGGTGCCGACTATATAATACCCTACACCACTCTCGTAATTTTGAATAACTCTGATATATAAATTTTGTAATTCATGTATAAATTGTTTACATAAATTTACTTTTAGGACATTTTATACTTAAATAATACCCTGTACCACAGTGTGGTGTAGGGTATAAAAACGATTGGATCTAAAGAGCCAAATCGGATGAAACATGTATATGGGAGCTATAGCTAAATCTTAACCGACTTTCTTCAAATCCGGTAGTGTTGGTTCATGGATCAAGAAACTCTACCATTCTAAATTTCAACACGATTGGGTGTAAAATACAGCTTTTATAGGACTAAAGGGCCAAATCGGACGAAACATATATATGGGAGCTATAGCTAAATCTTAACCGATTTTCTTCAAATTCGGCAATGTTGGTTCATGGATATAGGACTAAAGGGCAAAATCGGACGAAACATATATATGGGAGCTATAGCTAAATCTTAACGGATTTTCTTCAAATTTAGCAATGTTGGTTCATGGATCAAGAAACTCAACCATTCTAAATTTCAAAACGATCGGATGTCAAATACAGCTTCTATAGGACTAAAGGACCAAATCGGACGAAAGATATATATGGGAGCTATATCTAAATCTGCACCGATTTTCTTCAAATTCGGCAATGTTGGTTCATGGATCAAGAAACTCTACCATTCTAAATTTCAAAACGATCGGATGTAAAATACAGCTTCTATTGGACTAAAGGGCCAAATCGGACGAAACATATATATGGGAGCTATAGCTAAATCTTAACCGATTTTCATCAAATTCGGCTATGTTGGTTCATGGATCAAGAAACTCTACCATTCTAAATTTCAAAACGATCGGATATAAAATACAGCTTCTATAGGACTAAAGGTCCAAATCGGACGAAAGATATATATGGGAGCTATATCTAAATCTGAACCGATTTTCTCCAAGTTCGGCAATGTTAGTTCATGGATCAAGAAACTCTGCCATTCTAAATTTCAAAACGATCGGATGTAAAATACAGCTTCTATAGGACTAAAGGACCAAATCGGACGAAACATATATATGGGAGCTATAGCTAAATCTTAACCGATTTTCTTCAAATTCAGCAATGTTGGTTCATGGATCAAGAAACTCTACCATTCTAAATTTCAAAACGATCGGATGTAAAATACAGCTTCTATAGGACTAAAGGGCCAAATCGGACGAAAGATATATATGGGAGCTATATCTAAATCTGAACCGATTTCAACCAAATTCAATAGCGATCTTAACAGCCGCGAAATACTCTAAACTGCAAAATTTCAGAACGATTGGAGTGAAATTGCGTCCTGTAGTCGACGAACAACTTTACATGGACGGACGGACGGACGGACGGACGGACATCGTTAAATCGACTCAGCTAGTGATTCTGAGTCGATCGGTATACTTTAAGGTGGGTCTAGCTGTGTTATTTTAAGGTGTTACAAACATCTGCCGTGAAACAAACTTATAATACCCTGTACCACAGAGTGGTGTAGGGTATAAGGATGAGATAATTCGGCACATTAACGGCATGAACCTCAATTATGCCTCAGCGTCATCGAAAATTTGGACCATCGGATGGAGGTGTGCCGCCGAGGTCGCGGCGGCCATTTGGCCGATATTTTATTCCATACATAATTGAGCCATACCAATATTATCATAATAAAAAGAAATGACAATAATTTCCAAAATAATTTGTGTTTTATTCAAAATCAACATCGGCCCTTAAAATTTAACCACCCTTTATATACAGTTTATATAGCAGACCACTCCCTCTTTCTGACTATTTTTCGAGTTACATATATGTTTTACACTTATCCACATATGCTTTCTGGCAGCCAAACCATGACAACTTATCCGTATGCCAACACAAAATCGTTGAGAATTATTTCCATACACATATTAATGCATACATAACTTAACCCTTTTGTTGTGGACTGTTTGGCTGTTAATAGCAAAAAGGGTAGTGTTTGATTTTCTAGTGAGCGTGAGAGGGGGCGACTATATGAGTGTCTGGATGTCCTTACTTATGTGCTTCTTTTGGTTTTCAATCATTGACGAAGCTTATAACATGGAAAACGAGCTGCGAAAGCACGAAGCATTGTGATGTAAGTGAGTTAGACTTCCAAACACAAGGTCATGAGTTCAAACTTCGGCTCAGGGAAATTTAATTTTTACTTTGTACAGCTACAATATATAGTTTTTTGAATCCTGAAGTCTTATGGTAACTTCGTTTGTGCAAAAAAACTTTAATTTTTTCTACATTTTACACTGAAACCTCATTTTTAGGTTCGTTTGTAAAAATGGTGCAGCCGTATGAACGGGATTTGATTTCGTTTGTAAAATTATTACACTCCGCAAATGCGAAAATATCGCATTTTCCACGCTCAGCCCAGTCCACGGTGTGGAGTGTTGCGCCTTCAAAAAGCAGACTTCAGAACCAAACCTAAATGAAAGCGTACATTCTTAATGTAATGTATTATGGCGCAACCAAATGGTTGCGCCATAATGTAGGTATGAGTTTCACTCACCGCACGATTTTTGTTCGATTGTTCGCATGCAAAATGCGAAATTAGCAGAGGGTGCAGGGAAAATTTTTAAAAGGTCGCAACATGATGTGCTGGCATTATTCTTCAGAAACGAACTAACCATTAGTCTATATTGTAGTGGACTCCTATTGACTTCCTCTATATCAGAGTTGACCTCTGATGAATTCCTCTGTATTAGGGTCGACTTCTGAGGTATTATTCATTTTTGTGTCCACCTCTAAGGTCTTCCAAAATATTAAAGTCGACATCTGATGTCTTCCTCTAGATTAGATAGTCATCTGAGGATCGGCTCTGGGGTCTTCCTCTATATCAGAATTTGCCCATGAGATATTCAGCTATATTAGAGTCGACCTCTGGTGTCTTCCTCTATATTACAGTTGACCTCTTAGGTCTTCACAATATTAGAGTCGACATCTGAGGTCTTCCTCTCTGTTAGAGTCGACTTTTGAGGACTTCCTCTATATTAGAGTCGACCACTGAGGTCTTCCACTATATTAGAGTTGACTTCTGAGGCCTTGCTCCATACTAAGATCGACCTCTGCGGTCTTCCTATATGCTAGGTTGACCTCGGAGGCCTTTATCTATGTTAGAGTCGACCTCTGAAGTCTTCCTCTATATTAGAGCCGACCTCTGAGCTCGTCCTCTTTATTACAGTTGGCCTCTTAGGTCTTCCTCTATATTAGGGTCGACATATGAGGTCTTCCACTATATTAGATGCGACCATTGATGTCTTCCTCTTTATTACAGTTGGCTCTGAGGTCTTCTTCTGTATTAGAGTCGACCTCTTAGGTATTCCTCTATATTAGAGTCAAACTCTGAGCTCTTCCTCCATATTAGAGTCGACCTCTGATGTCTTTCCCTATATTAGAGTCGATCTCTAAAATCTTCCACAATATTGCTGTTCAACTCTGAAGCCTTCCTCTGTATTAGAGTTAACCTCTTAAGTATTCCTCTATATTAGAGTTGACCTCTGAGGTTTTCTTCTATATTACAGTTGATTTATGAGGCATTTTTCTATACAAGAACCTCTTAGGTATTCCTCTATATTAGATTCGGATTTGAATATTTCTCTATATTAAAGACTACTTCTGAGGTCTTCCTCTTTATTACAGTTGATCTTTGAGGACTTCTTCTGTATTAGAGTCGACCTCTGAGTTCTTCCTCTATATTAGAGCCGTCCTCTGGGGTCTTTCTCTATATTAGAGTTCACATCTGAGGTCTTCCTCTATATTACAGTCGATCCCCGAGGCTTTCCTCTGTATTAGAGTCAAACTCTAAGGTATTACTCTATACGAGTATTAGAGTTCACCACTGAGGTCTTCCTCTATATTAGAGTCGATCCCCGAGGTCTTCTTGTATATTACAGTTAACCTCTGAGGCCTTATTCTGTATTAGAGTCGACATCAGAACTAATACCAACGTAGACAATCTTTTCCCCACTAGTGACCTTCTCGGGCATACCTTGGCCAGATTTGTCTAGCTACGCTACAGGTGCCGATTTCTGATTGATAAGCCAATGCTTGCACGTGGATAGTGGCGCACAAATATATCCAAATTCTTCGAGAATTTGTAATGTCGGTCCTTTCCTAGCAAGTTCATCGGCTTTGCAGTTCCCCGGGATATCCTTATGCTCAGGCACCCACATGAGGTGAATATTAAACTGCTCAGACATCTCGTTAAGAGATCTGCGGCAGTCGAGGGCTGTTTGTGAATTTAGGGATGTGGCCTCCAGAGAATTGATGGCAGCCTGGATTTCCGAGTAAATGACAACGCCAGTGTTGGTTGTTGCGATTCAGCCACTTGGCGACTTCATTATTGTCATTATTTCGGCTTGGTAGACACCTGCAGATATCTGGTATTCTGTGAGCTATATCCATACTAAGTTCTTCACAGTGTAGTCCGAAGCCATTGTTTTCATCAAGCTTCGAACCAACCGTATAAAAGTGGAGATGGTTTTTATTACCTGGTATTGTGTCAACCCATTTATCTCAAGCTGGTATCAAAGTGATATAGGTCCTCTCGAAGGTGTACACTATTGCTATATAGTCCACTCGGTCGGTTGCCATAGCACTTCTCTCGCCACTATATTAATCGGCAGTAGGGCTTGCAGAGACTCAGTCGCTGTAGTCCTTAAGGCTCCGCTTATGCACAGGCACACACTTCTCTGAACCTTTGATAGTATGTTGGCGATGGTTAGTTTGTCAGTTGCCGTCCACCATACCACAATGCCGTATAACAGCATAGGACGAACTAATGCTATATATATCCAATGGGCGATTTTAGGAGAGAAGCCGCACCGCGACCCTACAGCCTTCCTGCAGGAATATAAGTCGACGTTGGCCTTCTTTACACGTTCCAGTGCGTTAAGTCTGAATAACAGTTTCCTATCTACAATTATTCCTAAAAATTTTGCACTTTCAGAAAAGACTAGATCTGTTCCATTTATCCGAGGAGGAGGGTCCACATGTGGGACATTATTCATTCTAGTAAAGAGAACCAATTCTGTCTTGTTTGGGTTAACGACCAAACCGCTGCTTCTTGCCCATCTAGCCAACTTGTTCAGAGCCACCTGAAGGATGTCTCTGAGGACGTTTTAGAATTTGCAACTCACTGCGACTGCCACGTCGCCCACAAATGCCACGACCTTGCAGCCACAACGTTGTAGATCTAGCAGGAGTTCATTCACCGCTAGGTTCCTCCTTGTGGGATCCCTCTATTTACATGCCTTGTTTGAGTTGTGGTTAGTCTAATTAAGCTAGAGTTTACCTTTAGATGTGACAGTGCCACAATTGCCGCGTTTGAGTGAATGTTGTTAAAAGCTCCCTCCATCGATTCGGGATGTATGAAAGCTTGATACAGCCTACATAAATTTTCTGCAGCCTGGGGATATCCTCTACATTAGAGTCGAAATTTGAAATATTTATTTATATTAAAGACGACCTCGAAGGTCTTGCTCTATATTAGACTCGACCTCTGAGGCCTTCCTCTATTTTAGACTCGAACTCTGAGGTCTTCCTCTATATTAGACTCGACCTCTGAGGTCTTCCTCTATATTAGACTCGACCTCTGAGGTCTTCCTCTACTTTACATTCGACCTCTTAGGACTTCATCTCTATTAAGGTTGACATCTGGGGGTTTCATTCTATATAAGAGTCGACCTCTGAGGACTTCCTCTCTATTAAGGTTGACATCTGAGGGTTTCATTCTATATTAGAGTCGACCTCTGAGGACTTCCTCTCCTTACAGTCGACGACGACAACGACATTTAATGCACTGGGACCTAAGCACAGGCCTGACAAAAAAACATAGTGATCCAACGACCTCTTCTAAGTCAGGAGCACTACCTGGTACTTCGTTTTTTTGGCAACCATACCGTCCCTTAAATAAGAAGTGTAATGATCAACGCATGGCTCTCTCTCATCCTGCCAACAAGCAGAGAGATGCCCTAAAGGGGCACGGGGTATTTATAAAGAACAGGATATTGCGTCAATTTCCATACTGCAGCCTATTGAAAGGCTATGCTCTCCAGATGAACTACCGGCTTACAAAAAGGACCAAAATGTCGAGTGAAGTAGCATTACTCCTTTGCTGACATAGCTAAGGACAGCTTGGAAAAAGCTTGGTGAAATATATTCGGGTGCGGCACTGCATGTTGTCAACAAAGAGGACAACCCGTCTCGGTCCAGGGCACATGCTTGGATTCTGGCTATACCAGCCGAAGACGAATACATCACTATGATGATGAAGGTCTGCAATTCCAGGCTTCCAAGTGACAGCTGGGAGGTCGGTCGATTGGATGAGGCGGATAGGTCTCGCAGCCACGTAGAATTTATACTGAATGCCGCCAAGTCCGAAGGCACGGTATCATACGAATTCAACAAAATACTGTCATAGGTGTACAAAAGTGATAAAGGAGACGTTTCGAAAAATTCTCTGCCAGATAACACTGTCAGAACTGCATGTGGCGGGCGGGCACCCTTTTCCGATGTGCTTGGATGCGTGAAGAAGCTCTTCAATACGGTACCGGAGGAATCATTCTAGCGTACACAAAAGATAAACCTCCTTCAAAAGATAAACCTCCACCACTCTAAGGCTTCATTAGCTGCCTTAAAAGACCTCCTGATGCAAGGATGAGCTGGCGTTGTGCTAATCCAGGAACCATGGTTGAGAAGAGATATGGTTTGTAGGCTTAGGACTCAAGGGATTAGGCTGCTTCAAGGTACACGTAATGGTAATTGCGTGTCTGTGGTACAATTGACTATATAGTCGATGTAAGTCTGTTATACAGACTACAACTCTTAACCTAACCTAACCTGCAGACGAAACTCTGAGGCTTCCTAATTTTAGAGTAGACCTATAAGGTCTTCCGTTTTCTTGTATACGACTATTTTGACTCGACCTGGGATCTAAATCTATATTAGAACTATTAATCTATATGAGAATCGACGTCTGAGATTTGAGGTTTTTAGGAATTCATCGACCAATAAGTTCTTCACAAATATTATAATCGAACCACTCTGAGGATCTGAGATCGCTGAAGCCTTCGCTTACATTAGCGTTGATAACTGAGGATTTTCCTTTTATTAGAAGACTTGACCTCAGAGAATTTAGCGAGGGCATTTGGGAATTTCTTCCATATTATCATCTCCGATATATGACTTCCTCTATGTTACAATCGGAATTTGAGATCTTTCTCTAGATTAAACTCGAAATGATATTTACCTCTCTATTATAAACCAAATTTTAAGGCTTCCTTTATATTAGCATCTGCATCTGAGGTCTTCGTCAATTTTGGAGTCGATCGGTGAGACCCTCTTCTGTGTTATAATCTACTTCTGAAGACTTCCACTTTATTAGTTTCGGTACCTGCGATTTTCTGCTATATTGGTCTCAACATTTGATATCTTCCATTATACAAGAGTCGACATCTTAAAACTTAATTTATTCTACATAGAGTCATTATCATTGTAATATTCGTAGACATATTTTCACAATAAATTGCTCCTAAGCCAGTGTGCAGTACTCATCATGGGTTAATGATGCTGATGCTGATCATCTTACTCGCCAACAGAAAATGAAGACGGACATACAAACCAACAGATTGACGAGTAAAGAAACCATCAACCATCTCTCAAACAAAAAGATAAATTAAGTGTTTGCTTATGTTAATTACGGCATTAAAATCCATTATAAAAGGTGGGTGCCCTAAAGGTTGACTTTCTTGGTCTTTTGTTTGGTTGGCCGTCCGTCCCTCTATCAGTGAAATTACTTTATCATCAACCAGATGTTGTTTATTTCCATCCAATTTAAGTCAGAGGCTTTTCGGTCTTTTAGCTTTTGCTTTCCTTCCCAAAAAAATACCCAACGTTTTCTTCGGCTGCGTCTCGTGACATACTGGGTCGCTCCCTCCTCACGATAAGATTTCCAAAAATAGTTACCTTCAGTTAAAAACAAAAACGAAAAAACCTTAAGAAGCCAACCTAAACTATTTACAAAACCCTCAGCAGAAAAAACGAAAACCCAAAAAGAGAGTCTTAACATCGTAAATTAATTACGAAAATACAGAGGCGTTATGTAGGCTTTCTGGTGGGTTGGGGTTTGAATCAAAATTTGATTGATTTAAGAGGAAAGTTTCAATCAAAAACCTTGGACAAGAGTCTGCCTTATTTGGCTGAGAGGAAAACAAGGTTTTCATAGCCATTTGGAGTGGAGCCTACTCAGGCGGTAATGGTAAATGAGAAGCGTTTAAGCGTTTTGACATATATTCAAGATCAGATTAACAAGATAACAACGACCATCAAAGTTTAGAACTGCCTGATATGCAGTGGAATTGTTTTCTTCAGGTGATCACAACAACGAAACATAATAGAATTTAAGACATAAATTGAAATAATCCCATTTGAAGTGATATTTTCCACATGACAATGTAGTGATCTAGATTTTGGGACATAAATTTATATAAGCTCAGGTAAACATTTATTAAGACCGTGCTACACTTTTTTGGGGGAGGACAGTTCATTTGACTATACAATAAGAAAATGCTAAAGTCGGACCGAACCGACTATATGATAACTTACACCTCTTTGTTAGAGCAGTATAATGTAGGTATTGGTTTTACTCACCGCATGATTTTTGTTCGATTGTGCGCATGCAAAATGCGAAATTTGCAGAGGGTGCAGGGGGAATTTTTAAAATGTCGCTACATGATGTGATGACATTATTTTTCAGAAACGAAATCACCATAAGTCAAAGCCTGCTCAACAGAAGACGCATAACAGCATGTATTGGGTCCACAACTCTAACAAGGTTTGTAAACAGTGGGACCCCGCAAGGAACAGATCTAGTCTTTTCTGAAAGTGCAAAATTTTTAGGAAAAATTCTAGATAGGAAACTGTTATTCAGACCTAACGTACTGGAACGTGTAAGGAAGGCTAACATCGCCTTATATTCCAGCAGGAAGGCTGTAGGGCCGCGGTGGGGCCTCTCTCCTAAAATCGTCCATTGGATATGTATATAACAGTAGTTCGTCCAATACTGTTATACGGCATTGTGGTATGGTGGAAGCCAACTGACAAACTAACAATCACCAACCTACTATCAAAGGTTCAGAGAACTGCCTGCCTGTGCATAAGCGGATCCTTAACGACTACAGCGACTGAGTCTCTACAAGCCCTACTCCATATAATTCCGATTAATATTGTGGCGAGAGAAGTTGCAATCAGAGCGGCACTAAGATTAAACTGCCTATCAATGTGGAGGTACAAGAACTACGGTCACATGAAGATATCAAAGTGTAGTGCTATCGTAACCGACCGAGTGGACTTTATACCAACAGTGTATACCTTCGAGAGAAACTACATCACTATGATACCAGCCAGAGATGAATGGGTTGGCAGAATACGGATTGTCGAAGCCTGATGAAAAGGTTGGCTTTGGAGTACACTGTGAAGAACTTAGTTTGGATATAGCTCACAGACTACCAGATACCTGCAGTGTTTATCAAGCCCAAATAATAGCAACATGGGAAGTCGCCAGGTGGCTGACACTGGCGTTGTCATTTACTAGGACAACCAGGCAACCATCAATTCTCTGGAAGCCACATCCATAAAATCACAAACAGCCCTCGACTGCCGCAGATTTCTTAACGAAATGGCTGAGCAGTTTAATATACACCACATATGGGTGCCTGGGCATAAGGATATCCCGGGGGAACTGCAAAGTCGAAGAACTTGCTAGAAAAGAGAAGATATAACAAATACTCGACGAATTTGCATATATTGGTGCACTATCCACGTGAAAGCTTAGGCTTAGGCAGTCCAATGAAAGATGGACAGAGATCGGCACCTGTAGGGAAGCTAGACAAATCTGGCCAAGGTATGACCTGAGCAGGTCAAAATGTCTCCTCGCACTAGAGAAGAAAAGATTGTCTATGTTATTATCAGTTCTGGCGGGACACTGCTTGATCGGCGGACACGCCAGAGGATTAGGTATTGACTCCAATGACTTCTGCAGAAACTGTGGAGATGAGGAAGAAGTGGAGAGCATTGAACACTTCCTATGAGACTGTCCCGATTTGAGTAAATGACGGGTCGGCCTTTCTAGGCAGTCTAACAGATCTTTCCTGTATTCCGATATTCGTACTATCGATAAATTTGTTCAGCCCGTGGTAACACTAGGGAAACTGGTCTATGTGAGCTAACAAGCTACACGGTTCGTTCAGATTTTTAACTTGTATACCAAAGTGGGGGATCTACGAATCCTATAGGTTAGGTTGAATAGACGAGACGTTTAAACGTCTCATGTCCATGGACATACACTTAAGCCAGTGGTTCGGCCTGTTGTGCGCTCCTTATTTATGATTTTTATACCCCACGGGTTACAGAAAATCGGTACTAGACACGTATTTTCTCAGTATCTTCCAGTCATATCCTCTGAGATGAGTCAAGTCTGGCAATATGTCGGAACCGAAATATCGAGAACTTGCCTGTGTAAAAGCTGGGCAGTGACACAGAAAATGTTCCATCGTTTCGATGTTTTCCCTACGAATCCTATAGTTCCCATCTATTCCCAGGATGGGGACTGGACAGTGATCCCAGATTGGTCACCAGTCCTAGATTTTCTGGAGTATAACTGGTAGTATCTTCTGCTACGCACTCTGACCAGAGCACTTAATGTGCAACCACGGGATTCAGGAAAGCCCTCGGGACGCAGGTTCCGGCCTGACTATTGGTGAGGACCCTATTGGGTGCAACGTGGTGGCTGTGGTTGAAACCAAAATCGCTTGGAGAGAACATTCTCGGATGTGGAGTTGCAAACCAACCAAGCGCCATGACCCTTAGAATGGCAGGGAGTTTTAGATGGGCTCCGCTCCTAACCAAGGAGGAGGGCAAAAGTGTTCAGAAACACGGAATTTTTGGTACTCATGCACATTGGGGGCGTTGGTCGACACATGTATTCACCCAGGTGTTTAGAGCACGGTGGGGTTAAACCTAACGGCAGAAACTCACCTAAATCCAGAATACCTACTGGTATACCAAAATCTTAGGTTTAGGTAGTCTTACATAACGGTCGTCGATTTTTTAAAAGCAAATTTTCCGCAGATATAGCAGGAATTGTTTGGCTCATTTACACATTGAAAAGTTCTTTGTCTTTTACTCATAGTTTATAATTTTTACAAAATGGACTTATCACTTTAAAAAGTTAAATTACGAATGAAACAAAATTCATTCATGGATGCGACTTTATGGAAAATAGGTACGTAGATTATAGTAGTCTTTTGCCTTTTACATAGAAACCTACTTTCTGTTTAGTGGGGTTACATAATTTTAATATGTACCTGCGAATACGACAGGAAATTCTGTGGGATTCTATGAATGCCTAAAAAGGAATAACTGAATGGAAACCTTATAAAAAGTTAAAAAAAAAAACAAAAATATTGTTTATTGCCTTTGTACCCTGTTGATCACATTCAGTGTAATTTTCATACTGTACATATAGTTTTAGGAATAGATACGAGCGATCATAAAATCTAGTCCCCTCGACTATTTTATAATAACATCGAATTGTCAATGCTCATAAAATAAAAGTGATGCAGAATGTCTCATTTGAATGTCAATAAGCAATAAACAAATCAAAAACATTATTCGAAAACGGAAAAATATGAAACACTTTTTATTTTTCAAAAACAATATAATTTAAGAAGACATTCCTTCCCGTAGTAATTTGATTCTAACGAGTGAGGTTTTTCGCGGATTTTCAGAGCGTTTTTCCCGAATTTTTTCTAATTGTCACAATTAAAAAATTAATTTTAATCGATAAGTGCAAAAAAAGTTCGAGCAATGTTCGCGGAAAACTGATTTTTCGCGTGTGATAATTCATTCCTATTCGTTGGAAACTGACGGATTTTGACATTTAGGCCTGGAGGTAATTTTAGATTTTTTTAATTTTCCTTACTTCTACAAAAAGTGCTATAATTTTTTCTTTTATTAATAGATTTTCTTCAAATAATCTTTGTTTTCGTTTCGTTTTTATGTAGCTTTCAGATAATAGAAGAAATCCAATTTTTGCATTTTTTTCTATTTTTTTTGTGCCACAAAATTAAATTTTTTTCTAATAGTTTTATCGACAGCTACTAAACTACTGTTTATGTGTGAAAATTAAGGAAATTTCAATTTAAAGGAAATTTCGGTTCTATCGGATTTAAATTTCAAAAAACCAAATACCAAAGGTACAATAAATAAAAACATTAATTTTAAAAAATATAATTAAAAAACAATCGCCATAAAATTTTTTTTTAATATTTTTTTTCTATTGATGTTTCCAAATTGCGCCATAAAAATACAGCCCTCGATAAAAATGTTGTTGCGTAATCCCGAAGGTATTTTAACTTCTACGCTACATAACCGAATATTATATGAGTGTAAACTTACTTAGCTTTAACTTTTAAATTATTCATCGATTTTCTTCGGAATGACTTTATGATAAACTAATGTATAAATATATGTATTTATTTTATTTGCTCGTTATTTAAAATAGTGCATTTTTCGATGTTTATACCCTCACTTTAGTGTGACGAGGGTATATATCATTTGCTACGGAAAAAAGTGTAACACATCGAAGGAGTGATCTAAGACCCTAAGTATGTTCGGAGGAAATCCGTTTTGGGTCATTTTAAGTCGAATGAGCAATGTCCGTCCGTCTGTCTGTCTGTGTGTCTGCTGGCTGGTGCGCTCGATAACTCTCGAAAGGAGTAACCGATTGACTTCAAATTTGGTATGTGGTAATATTTTGATCTATCTCCGGATGAGTTCGAAGATGGGCCATATTGGTCTACTCCTTCTGGTACCTCCCACACAAAGGGTTAAAATTTAGTGTAATATTGATTCTTTAATAACTTATATACTACTTATTCGAATCTTTTGAAATTCTGCACATAATATTAGTATATTAGTCGCTATTAACTCGAGAAAAATGGGTGAAGTTGGCATGCCCCTTTTGGTACCTCCCACACAAATGGACCATTTTGCATCAAAATTTAACTGCTTATAACTTTAATACAAGTGCATAAAAATGCTTGAAATTTTCTACAGTATAATGTTTTTGTAGCGCCTATAGTCCGGTAAAAAATGGGCATCATTGTACAGCTCCTTTTGGTACCGCCCACACAAATGGCCCGTTTCGTACCAAAGTAAACGGCTTGTAACTTTAATACCAGTGCATACAAATACTTGAAATTTTGTACAGTGTAATGCTGTTGTAGTGCCTTTAGTCCTGTAAAAAGTGGGCGTTATCACCCCGCCCCCTTTTGTACCTCCCACACAAAATGACCAAATCATACCAAAATTACATAGCTCGTAACTTTAATATACCAGTTCACACAAACGCTTATAGTTCAGCACAATGCAATGTATTTACGAATGTACTGTTTACCGAAAAATATGTGTTGTTGTTTCGCAATAACTTGCAGGATATCGTCGAAGCTTAAATTTAACTTTACATTGAATTTTTTTTCTAATCTCACACTCATACAAATATTTTTCATCTTAACACACTGAAATGTATATCTGTTTTAATAAAAAATAAATAGATTTTCTTTTACGTTTTATGTTTGTTTTGAATTTAGAGGAGAAGGCTTCTTATCATAAGTGAATGATTTCCCTCAAAAAATTTCAATAAATCATGGTCGCGCTTACATCATTTTGGCGGTTTATATACACAAAATACACGTTTTGAAAATCCCGGGAACAGAAAAATGCCGGGGAAAAAACTCTACTGACGACAGTCTGACAATTAATGGAATTGACAACATTAGCACAGTAAGTGGTAAGCGACATATTTTGAAAAAGCCTTAGGAACTTTTAAGGCGCGGTTTTATATCCGGTTTGACCTCAGGATAGACACGAATTGTTGTTGTCGCATGTCCTTAGAGGTCAGCATGTACATTTACATTTTTATATTCTTAGCTCTTAAGGAACTTTTATAACACTATGCCAAAAAAATCTTTTTTGTGTCCGAGACCTAAAAATAAGGGGTTTCCAACAAGAGGTGTTATTTTGGCATTCAAAGAAAAATGCAATATTTTGAGATAAATGGTCGGATGTTTATTTCATAATAAAGAAGAGGGTATGCCGTTAATAATGAAAAACAACATCAGCCAAATGACCACCACGCTTACAGGACCATATTCTTTTCATGAAATTTTCCATAACCAAATCGCAAGTGGCTGCCATATATCCTCGATAGCCGCAAGGTGTTAAATCACAAGATCTCGGTGGCCAATTATGATCACCTCTTCGAGAGATAACACGGTCTGTGTGGCACGTAGCGCCGTCTAGTTGAACGTAAACGTTGTCCAGATCAATACCATCCAACTCCGACCACAAAAAATCATTAATCATCTCTCGATAGCGCAATCCATTCACCATAACTGTTGATCCAACCTCATTTTCGAAGAAGTAAGGTCCAATGACCCCGCCGAACCATAAACCGCATCAAAAAGTCACACGTTGAGGATGGACAGGCTTCTCAACAATAACTCTTGGGTTTTCCGAGCCCCAGATGCGACAATTTTGTTTGTTGACGTAGCCACCAAGTGGAAATGGGCCTCATCAGTCAAGATGATTTTTCGATGATTTTTCGAATTTTAATAATTTCAATGCTTGTTGAATCGTATATCGTTCCATTTTTATACCCTACACCACACTGTGGTACAGGGTATTATAAGTTTGTGTCACGGCAGATGTTTGTAACACCTGAAAATAACACAGCTAGACCCACCTTAAAGTATACCGATCGACTCAGAATCACTAGCTGAGTCGATTTAAGCATGTCTGTCCGTCCGTCCGTCCGTCTGTCCATGTAAAGTTGTTCGTCGACTACAGGTCGCAATTTCACTCCGATCGTTCTGAAATTTTACAGTTTAGAGTATTTCGCAGCTGTTAAGATCGCTATTGAATTTGGTTGAAATCGGTTCAGATTTAGATATAGCTACCATATATATCTTTCGTCCGATTTGGACCTTTAGTCCTATAGAAGCTGTATTTTACATCCAATCCTTTTGAAATTTAGAATGGTAGAGTTTCTTGATCCATGAACCAACATTGCCGAATTTGAAGAAAATCGGTTAAGATTTAGCTGTAGCTCTCATATATATGTTTCGTCCGATTTTGCCCTTTAGAAGCTGTATTTTACATCCAATCGTTTTGAAATTTAGAATTACCATTCTTTCTTGATCCATGAACCAACATTGCCGAATTTATATCGGTAAAAATTTAGCTATAGCTCCCGTATATATGTTTCATCCGATTTGGCTCTTTAGATCCAATCGTTTTTATACCCTACACCACACTGTGGTACAGGGTATTATTTAAGTATAAAATGTCCCAAAAGTAAATTTATGTAAACGATTTATACATGAATTACAAAATTTATATATCAGAGTTATTCAATATTACGAGAGTGGTGTAGGGTATTATATAGTCGGCCCCGCCCGACTTTAGCCTTTCCTTACTGGTTTATTTTAACAATTTGTTTTGGGAGGTACCAAAAGGGTCGTTGTAATAACGCCCATTTTCCCCGAGACAATAGGTACTGTCAAGGCAGTACACTCCACAAAATTTTAAGTATTTGTATGGTCTGGAATCAAACTTATAAGAAGTGAACTTTTTGTGCACAATGACCCATTTGTATGGGAGGTACCAGAAGGGGCGTGGCAACTTCGCCCACTTTTCTCAAGATGATAGCGACCAAAAAACTAATACTACGTGTGGAATTGAGAAAGATTCAAAGTAGTATAGAATATAGAAGTTATGAGATAATCAATATTTGACAAAATGTTGTCTTTTCGTGGAGGAGATACTTGAAGGAGTGGACCAACATAGTCCACCTTTGACCTAAGACTGAGATAGAAAAAAAAATATTGACACATACCAAATTTGAAGTCAACCGGTTAATCCTGTCGACAGATATCGTGCGAACCAACCATACAGACAGACGGATAGACTGACGGACATTACTCGAATGACTTAATGGCACAAAACGGATTTCCGCAAAAAAATTTGGGGTCTCTTAGGTCACTCCATCGATGTGTTATACTTTTGGGCCGCAGCATCTGATATACTTGTATACCCTTGTTCACAATAGTGGGGGTTTAAAAACCGGTTTATATTGAAATTCTCTCATTTCTACCAAAAGTGCTATATTTTCTACATTTGTCCATAGGTTTTCTTCAAATATGCATTGTTTTCTTCTTTCAAAAATTGGAACCAAAGACAAATAGAATATAAGAAGACATTCCTTCAGGCCGAAACGTCAAAATCTATCAGTTACGAACGAATAGGAATGAACTGTCACACGCGAAAAAGCAGTATTCCGCGAACATTGATTGGACTTTTTTTGCACTTATCGATTAATATTAATTTTTTAATTGTGACAATTACAAAAAATTCGGGAAAAACGGTCTGAAAATCCGCGAAAAACCTCACTCGTTGGAATCAAATTCCTATTCGTTCGTAACTGACAATTACTCGCTACAGGAAGGAATGTCTTCTTATATTCTATTTGTCTTTGATTGGAACAAAACATTTGTTTTCTATTTTTTATACCCTCACTTTAGTGTGACGAGGGTATATATCATTTGCTACGAAAAAAAGTGTAACACATCGAAGGAGTGATCTAAGACCCTAAGTATGTTCGGCGGATATTCGTTTTGGGTCATTTTAAGTCGAATGAGCAATGTCCGTCCGTCTGTCTGTCTGTCTGTCTATCTGTCTGTCTGTCTGTCTGTGTGTCTGCTGGCTGGTGCGCACGATAACTCTCGAAAGAAGTAACCGATTGACTTCAAATTTGGTACGTGGTAATATTTTTTTCTATCTCCGGCTAAGTTCGAAGATGGGCCATATTGGTCCACTCCTTCTAGTACCTCCCCCACAAAGTGTTAAAATGTTGTGAAATATTGAATCTTTAATAACTGCTATACTGCTTATTCGAATCTTCTGAAATTCTACACATAGCATTAGTTTATTAGTCGCTATCAACTCGAGAACAAGTAAGAAAGTTTCAGTCGGGTAAACCGACTAAGGTATACCCTCACTTTGTGAGTAATGTAATATTGAATATTACACAAATTATTCTGTCAATTTTTGTGGGAGGTACCAGAAGGGGTTTAAGAAATACACCTATATTTCGCTGAACAGTAGATACTTTAAATACATTGCACTGTGCCGAATTGTAACCGTTTATAAGGACTGGTATATTAACGTTGAGATATTAAATTGTGGTATAATTTGGCCATTTTGTGTGGGAAGTACTAAAAGGGGCGTGGTGGTAACGCCCATTTTTCACTGGACTATAGGCATTATAAAAGCATTACACTGTACAAAATTTCAAGTAATTTTATACACTGGTATTAATGTTATAAGCTGTTAACTTTTGGTGCAAAATGATGCATTTGTGTGAGAGGTACCAAAAGGGGCGCGGCAATAACGCCCATTTTTCACTGGACAGTAGGCACTATAAAAGCATTACACTGTACAAAATTTCAAGTATTTCTAAACACTGGTATTATTGTTATAAGCTTTTAACTTTTAGTGCAAAATGGTGCATTTGTGTGAGAGGTACCAAAAGGGGCGTGGCAATTTCGCCAATTTTCCTCGAGTTGATAGCGACTAACAAACTAATACTATGTGTGGAATTTCAGAAGATTCGAATACGTATAATATCAGTTATTAAAGAATCAATATTTCACAACATTTTAACCCTTTGTGGGGGAGGTACCAGAAGGAGTGGACCAATATGGCCCATCTTCGAACTTAGCCGGAGATAGAAAAAAATTATTAATTACCACATACGAAATTTGAAGTCAATCGGTTACTCCTTTCGAGAGTTATCGTGCGCACCAGCCAGCAGACACACAGACAGACAGACAGACAGACAGACAGACAGACAGACGGACGGACATTGCTCATTCGACTTAAAATGACCCAAAACGGATTTCCGCCGAACATACTTGGGGTCTTAGGTCACTCCTTCGATGTGTTACACTTTTTTCCGTAGCAAATGATATATACCCTCGTCACACTAAAGTGAGGGTATAAAAATGGGCCATGTTGCTGCGCCCCTTTTGGTACCTCCCACACAAATGCACCATTTTGCACCAAAAGTTAACAGCTTATAACATTAATACCAGTGCATAAAAATACTTGAAATTTTGTACAGTGTAATGCTTTCATAGTGCCTAGAGTCCAGTGAAAAATGGGTGTCATATTCACGCCCCTTTTGGTACCTCTTACACAAAGGTACCATTTTGCACCAAAAGATAACAGCTTATAACATTAATACCAGTGTATAAAAGCACTTGAAATTTTGTACAGTGTAATGCTTTTATAGTGTCTTTTGCACTGTGAAAAATGGGCGCTATTGCCACGCCCCTTTTTGTACCTCCCACACAAAGGTACCATTTTGCACAAAAAGTTAAGAGCTCACAGCATGAGTACCAATGCACGAAAATGGAACAACATTTTTCACAATGTAACGCTTTTGAAGTCCGTATGGCCCTGTAAAAAATGGCCGTTATCACCACGCCCCTTTTTGTACCTCCCACACAAAATGGCCAAATCATACCAAATTTAATATCTCATAACGTTACCAGCGCAAAAAACGCTTATAATTCGGCGCAGTGCAATGTATTTAAAGAATCTACTATTCAGAGAAAAATATGTGTATTTGTTAAAAACATTCTGGTACCTCCCATACAAATTGACAGAATAATTCGTTTAATATTCCATATTACATTACTCACAAAGTGAGGGTATACCTTAGTCGGTTTACCCGACTGAAGCTTTCTTACTTGTTATGTTTTTCTTCGTGCCAAAAAAAACGTTCTTTTTTAGAACAATTGTTTTAACGACAGTTACTAAACTTCTGTTTCCGCGTGAATGTTTCATTATTAACATTTGCAGTCCTCATAATTTTCCTTCCTTTAAAAGTACATATTTATTGTGCTTATACTTAAAAAAATATGGTCCAAATACTAAAGGCAACTTCCACGATAATGGGAATATTAAAAAAAAAATAATGTCGGTTGCTCAAAATTTTTTAGAAAAAAATGTACCTTAAAAATATGTCTTAATACTTATTTCGTGTTTAGAACACCGTATTACACCAGACAATTTTATGCACAGTCCTTCGACAAAAATTTTGTTGCATAGTGTAATCAGTAAAATAATGAAAATTGATCCGGTCACTACTACACCGAACAATGCATGTCTGAGAATTCAAATTAATTTGTTATTCGGTTATTTACTAACGGGTACGCAATCTAACGGTTTTTTCCAACTAGTGCGACAGATAATTAGTTTTATCCTTCCGCTGAACGAATATGGTTGTGTATACGCTTGAACAACGCTGGGAAATATTGCGACATTTCTATTGCCGATTTTGCCAAAAAAATCATCTTTTCGGATGAAGCTCATTTTGATCTTGGCGGGAATGTAAACAAGCAAAATTTTCGCATTTGGGGCACAGAAAACCCGCACGCACACATTGAAAAGCCGATACACCCAAAACGAGTCACTGTTTGGTGCGGATTTTGGTCCAGAGGCATAATTGGGTCATTTTTCTTCGAAAATGAGCAAGGAGTGGTCGTTACAGTCAATGGCGATCGTTATCGGGCCTCGTTGAACGAATTTTTGTTCACAAAAATTGAAGAGGAGGATATTGGCAACATTTGGTTTCAACACGACGGCGCTACGTGCCACACAGCCGAAGCTACACTCGATGTTTTGCGCCCTGTTTTTGAAGATCGCATTATCAGCCGCAGAGCTGATGTCGTTTGGCCACCTCGGAGCTGCGATTTGACACCGCTGGACTATTATTTGTGGGGTCCCCTAAAATATAAGTGTTACGCCGACAAGCCAGAGACAATTGACGCTTTAAAGGACAATATTCGTGAAGCCATTGGTGAAATACAGCTGCACACACTCGATAATGTGCTTAAAAATTGGACCGATCGTGTAGGCTACTGCATGGCCAGCCGAGGCGGCCATTTGAATGAAATTATTTTCCATTATTAACCGGAAGGATTGTACTTTCAAATAAAAAAAGAAATTTGAGAAAATATTCAGTAGTTTTTTTATAGCATTTTCAAAAAAAAAAGTTATTTGGCGGACCCTTTACATATTTTCAAATTGTATCTTGTAAGAGGCTTCCGCTGAAAGGAAATAACAATACTAATGTTTTTGATAGTTCTAGAACTGACCGCTGACAAATTACTAGTTTGTATATACTAGTTGCTTTTTACTTCAAGCTAGTAACATATCTGTCCTTTTTGCATATAACAAACTATCGATATTAACATTGCTAGCTAACCCAACTAGCTCATTTGTTCACAATTGAGTACTAGTTAATATCTAGTTCTGTCATTACTGTCTTTGAGAATGGAATGAGAGAGTAAAAGATAATGGTGGTGGGAAAGCGACACATGTCACAAGTAAATACCAAGCATGTATTTGCTCGTAAAGTAGCTCAGGTGCAGGGTTACCGTTGAGGATGCTGAAAAACTTACATAAAAAGTATTTTTTTTGTTTTCCCATAAAACATAGAAAATAATAAACAATTGTTTGTATAATTATAATAAGAAATTTATAACTTTAATATTAACCTATGAAATTTATTTTTGCATAAAAAGTTGCTAAATGGTAAAATAAGATCTCGCCATCATTTATGCAAAATGCATTTTAGTGTTTACGAAATTTTTAATTGCTTTTGAATGCCTGAAGCGATTTGTACAAAGTTCACGTCGTTTGAAAGATTTTTTGTTTTGAGAATTTTTTTTACATTTATAATTTATTTTTGGAATTTTTTTAAGACTTAAATTTAAAAAAAAATTGCTCGGCCTTCGTTTCACGTTTACACAGAATATGCACCAAATTCTCACAAATCCAAAACCGTAATTGACTTTTTTATACCCTACACCACTCTGTGGTACAGGGTATTTCGCGACTGTTAAGATCGCTATTGAATTTGGTTGAAATCGGTTCAGATTTAGATATAGCTCCCATATATATCTTTCGTCCGATTTGCCCCTTTAGTCCTATAGAAGCTGTATTTTACATCCAATCGTTTTGAAATTTAGAATGGTAGAGTTTCTTGATCCATGAACCAACATTGCCGAATTTGAAGAAAATCGGTTAAGATTTAGCTATAGCTCCAATATATATGTTTCGTCCGATTTTGTTCTTTAGTCCTGTAGAAGCTGTATTTTACATCCAATCATTTTGAAATTTAGAATGGTAGAGTTTCTTGATCCATGAACCAACACTACCGAATTTGAAGAAAATCGGTTAAGATTTAGCTATAGCTCCCATATATATGTTTCGTCCGATTTGGCCCTTTAGTTCTATAGAATCTATATTTTACATACAATCGTTTTGAAAATCGGTTAAGATTTAGCTATAGCTCCCATATACATGTTTCGTCCGATTTGGCCCTTTCGTCCTGTAGAAGCTGTATTTTACATCCAATCATTTTGAAATTTAGAATGGTAGAGTTTCTTGATCTATGAACCATCACTGCCGAATTTGAAGAAAATCGGTTAAGATTTAGCTATAGCTCCCATATATATGTTTCGTCCGATTTGGCCCTTTAGTCCTATAAAAGCTGTATTTTACATCCAATCGTTTTGAAATTTAGAATGGTAGAGTTTCTTGATCCATGAACCAACACTACCGAATTTGAAGAAAATCGGTTAAGATTTAGCTATAGCTCCCATATATATGTTTCATCCGATTTGGCTCTTTAGATCCAATCGTTTTTATACCCTACACCCCACTGTGGTACAGGGTATTATTTAAGTATAAAATGTCCCAAAAGTAAATTTATGTAAACAATTTATACATGAATTACAAAATTTATATATCAGAGTTATTCAATATTACGAGAGTGGTGTAAGGTATTATATAGTCGGCACCGCCCGACTTTAGCCTTTCCTTACTGGTTTTCTAATTGAAGCCTCTATAAATTTTTGGAAAAAAAATTTTTTCAAGAAATAAATGATATTGAGTTCATATTTTACCATTTAGTATCTTTTTATAAACTTTATAGTCAAAAATAAAATTCATAAGTTAGTATTTAAAATTTTGACCTATGAATGAAAGAGTTTAAAGCATTATTTTTGATAGAAAATTTCTTGTACTATATAACGGGTGATCTAAGTAGAGATACTTTTTTCAATACCCTTTTTTGACAGATCACGTGTGAGTCGTGTCATGCTGTCATGTTATTTTTGTTAAGTATTGTTTGGCATTTCATCATGGAAAGTCTTACGCCTGAACAACGTGCACAAATTATTCAGTTCTATTATGAAAATAATCGTTCGCCAATTGCGCTAAGTCCATTTTTTTTAAATAAAAAAAAAACACTTTCCCGTCGACCCACGACCTTGACACCCATGAGCAATATTTTAGCTCTCGTTAAGAGCTATCTTTTTGCCATTGACCGATTCCCGATCCGACGTACCGGAATCATCGGTCCATAGTTCTTCAGAAATGATGCCGGTGAGAACGTAACCGTCAATGGCGACCGTTATCGTGCCATGATAACCGACTATTTGATGCCTGAAATTGAAGCTCGCGATCTCGGCGACATTTGGTTTCAACAAGATGGCGCCACTTCCCACACATCGCATCAATCAATGGATTTATTGAGAGAACACTTCGGTGAGCAGATAATTTCACGTTTTGGGCCGGTCGTTTGGCCACCAAGATCGTGTGATTGTGATAATTTCTCGTTTTGGGCCGGTCGTTTGGCCACCAAGATCGTGTGATATCACACCGTTAGACTTTTTCCTGTGGGGATATGTAAAGTCTAAAGTTTATGCGGACAACCCCGCTTCGATTCAGGCCTTGGAGCAAAACATCACGCGTGTCATTCGCCAGTTACCAGTCGAAATGCTCGAACGAGTCATCGAAAATTGGACTCAACGGATGGACAATCTGAGATGTAGCCGCGGCTAACATTTGATTATTAGCAGTGTTAAAGCGTTCTTCAAACCTTCATTAAA
The DNA here is from genome assembly GCA_963930755.1 of Eudasyphora cyanicolor. Lineage (NCBI taxonomy): Eukaryota > Metazoa > Arthropoda > Insecta > Diptera > Muscidae > Eudasyphora > Eudasyphora cyanicolor. The sequence goes on along the minus strand of OZ005735.1, from coordinate 69,522,887 downwards.
TTTTTATGAATAAGGGCCATAATCTTCAAAAAATAAATGCCAAAGAATGTTCTTTCAAATGATAATAAACATTCCCCATTCAATTTGAACTTTATAGTCCATTATTCACCTAGTAAAAAGAACCAATTCTGTTTTGTTTGGGTTAACGCCCAAACCGCTACTTCTGGCCCATCTAGCCAACTTGTTCAGAGGCTGTCTCTGAGGACGTTTTCGAATTTGCCACTCACTGCGATTGCCACGTCGTCCGCAAATGCCAGGACCTTGCAGCCACAATGTTCTAGATCTAGGAGGATTTCATTCACCGCTAGGTTCCAAATTAGGGGAGATAGTACTCCTCCTTGTGGGGTTCCTCTGTTTACAAACCTTGTTAGAGTTGTGGACCCAAGACACGCTGTTATGCGTCTTCTGTTGAGCAGGCTCTGTATTAGTCTAATTCAGCTAGAGTTTACCTTTAGATGTGACAGTGCCGCAATTACCGCATCTGAGTGAATGTTGTTAAAAGCCCCTTCTATGTCAAGAAATGCCACAATGGTCACAAGTCATTGCAGGGCTGATTCTGTAGAGTTCCCCTTATATTTAGTAAGCATGTTGGTTCACCGACAGGAGTTTTGTATCCAGGGTTTCCCTAATGAAATAATCTAAAAGTCTTCCCAGACCTTTCAATAGGAAGGAGGATAAGCTAATTGGTCTGAAGCATTTTGGCCTAGTGTGCGATAACTTTCCCCCTTTGGGTATGAATACCACTTTGGTGTCCCTCCTTCGATTCGGGATATATGAAAGCCTGATACAGCCTACATAAATTTTCTCCAGCAAGGAGTAATGTACTTTGAAATTTTCTGCATTTCTGCGGGAGTGATGCCGTCTGGTCCAAGTGACTTGAAGGGCTCAAAGCTGTTTATTACCCAGCTTATTCTGGATCTCTCAGTCAACAAGCTAGAGACGCTTGTTGGTCCTGCTGGTCTTCGGGTTCTGTTGGTAAGTTCCCTGGGAAATGTGTGCCGTGCAGTACACTAAGCGACTGCTTGCTGTTTTTTGTACATTTATTTGTCTGATCCTGCAAATAACCAACTGTACAGGGTGAAGCTGATAGTACCTTCCTCAACCTTGTGGCGTCAGAGTAGTTTTCCACTTCGCCACAGAATGCATACCAAGAGCGTCCTAGCGCCTTCCTAAGCTCCTTCTTAAATATATTGGGTTGATCTTTATAGGCATCCCAATCATTAGCGACCCCAGCAGATTTCGCCCCGTTGAATAGCTTGCTGCAGGTCTTTTTCCTGAGAAGTCCACCATTGAGGTTTAGTTTAACCCTTGTACCTTGTTTTTGGACAGGCTTTTTCAAGGGAACTATTGAATGATGTGGTGGTATGCTCGACCAGATTATCCAGAGCGACATTGTCATTCGGTTCATAAAGAAATTTAGAGTTGAGGACTTTTTTCAAATTCTTCTCATACAGGTGCCACTTTGTCTTTCTGTGGACAGCAGGTTTAGGCACTTTTTCAGCGAGATTGAACTCTATATAAGTATAATGGTGATGTGAGAATGAGTGGTCATCCAGTACATTCCACCCAATAATTTTGTCTGACAGCCGGTCAGTAGGAAATGTTAGGTCGAGTACTTCTTGTCTGTCTTTAATTGTATAGGTCGGTTTATTTCCTATGTTACAAATAGTTAGGTTGGTAGTTAGAATAAAGTCAAGAAGCGAATCACCCCTATTGTTTATATCCGTACTACACCAGATAGTATGATAAGCATTCGTGTCTGTGCTAACAATCAGCTCGAGTTCGTCAGACGTTGCTTCTTCTACTACTTCCCTGAAGAGAGTTGCCGGTACTGCCGCTTCATAAGGTAAGTAACTGGAGACCACACCCAATATATGCGATTACCGATCTCCAGGCTAGCAGCTGTTTGGTCCTTACCACTAGTCAGAAGAAATATACTTAGATCTTTCCTGGCCAAAATGCAGGTTCTTGGAGTGTCTTCACAGTTGCCACAAGCTATTTAAAGTTGGGTGTCCTGATACGGCACACCCTTCCTCCTACAACGTAGGACTCCTGTATCAGGACGATGTCTACTGCATCTGTGGACAGCGCAGCAATAGAGCCGCTGAGGCTGCCTTAGCGTAATGGAAGTTAATCTGTACAATTCTTCTCATCCCTGAGACTTGCTGTTATGCTTCTTCTCTTGAGAAGGCTCTGAATTAGCCTAATCAAGTTGGAATTTACAATTAGATGGGACAGCGCCGCAATTGCCGCTTCTGAGTGAATGTTGTTAAAGGTTTCTATGCCATGAAAGGCTACCATAGTGAATTCCGTGAAATGTAGGGATGATTCAAGAGTTCGTGCAGGGCAGATTCTGTAGAATTCTCCTTGTTGTAGGTATGTTGGTTCCCGACAGAAGTTTTGTATCTAGGTTTTCTCTAATGTAAGAGAAAGCCTAGCCTCCTTCTTTCAATAAGAAGGAGGATGGGCTAAATGGCCTGAACTCCTTTGTCCTAGTGTGCGATAATTTTCACCCTTTTGGGTATGAAAAACACTTTTGTACCCCTTTATGTACAGCCTTTATAAATTTTCTCCAGCCAGGGGATAATTAACTTCAATATTTTTCGCATTTCTGCTGGAGTGATGCCATCTGATTCAGGCGATGTAATGCAATAACCGTAGACTGACAAAGAATGAGCAAAAGGTTTTCACCGTTCTGGCTGCCACACAAGGTACCATATTACATTACTCACAAAGTAAGAGTGTACCTTAGTCGGTTTACCATACTGAACAGTTTTCACTTGTTTTGTATCTCATAAAGCAGGTATACTCGTATATATAAGTACAACATGTTCGTCCTAACAATTTGATTGTGTAATATTTTTTTATAAATACCCAAAAATTATCTAAATTTCTAGGAATGGAAGAACATTTATTTGAAAATGTGTTTTATTTGTCATTAGTTTAGATGTCATATATTTTAAAATATCAATCTAAATGTTATCCTATGCAACTGAAGATACACTGCATTTCTCTTGAACAAATATCAACATTGTTTTATCAAAAAAAAGAAAAGAAAACATTTCTAAAAGTCAATAGTTTAAATTTATTGATGACGAATGGTTTTTTTCCCAGATAGAGTACAAATTGTAAAATATAAATATGTACATATTTGAAATCAAATATTTTCCCATAGTGTAGCATTAGAAAGTATTGTAATTTGATATAAAATAGCTACTATAAAAACTAATTATTGAAAAAACAATTCAATACTGATAAATGCCCCCAATAAATTCCCCAACGGTCAATAAAGTTTCATAAAAATATGTTCGATTTTCAATATTCTCAAATTTCGTAGCGATAAAATCTTCACCCTATCCCTAGTGTTTCATAAATTGAAATTCAATTCCAAATTATTAACTTCAAGTCAAAGATTAAAAACCCGAATAAAACAAACACTCACAACAGCTAAATCATTGTTATCTGTATTTCAGCCATAAAATAAACTAATTTAAATTAAAAAAATCCACAAAAATAAGTTACTTTCAAATTATGTGAATTTTGACTATGAATTCATAGTTGAATTGAAATAAGAGTTCTAATAAATATATGTTTTCGTTTATTTTTCTTATTGTTCACAAAAATCCCCCCGCGTTCAAAGCAAAATATTACGTAATTATTTCGGTTTTTTTTGATAATAATTATTATAAACTAATAAAAACAAAGACCGTAACCAAGCGAAACAGAGAATCTGAGACTGAAAACAAAGCATCGAATCTAAAATCTGAAATCCATAGCCAATGAAATTCTTTTCAAATGACCGCATCTATATTGTTGTTGTTGCTGTTTTCGTTAACAATTAAAAAATATTAAAAATAAAAACTATAAATTTTTCGAAATTATATACAATTAAGAAGCCGAGGAGAACACACGAGACTTGTTTATGACGACTGCAAATGCAATCACAATTCCAAATCGTGTCTGTTTGGAAATAGAATATTCTTCTTGAAATATGAGTAATATTCCTAATGTGCATTCAATTCAATATTTCTATTCGATAAGTTCCAAGTTTTGTTCCAATCCAAACCGAACTCATAATGAATGTGTGCCGTGCCGTGTTGGCGTAAAATCATGAAATGAAGTTTTCAACTTTATGAATGTCAAGAGTTCAATTAGAATTAAAGAGTCATTAAATGAGCATAGAATAAGTATGGAATTGTTTTCAAGTCAAAGAGTAATAGAAACAAAAAATATATTGTTAAAAAAACGTGAGATAACCCAAATCATATTCATCGATAAACACTTCAGAACTGCAATTCCAATATTTAAAATGTTTTATGTTTCCAATAGTTTTGGGTTTTCAAATTCTTTTTCCGAATGAAAATTTCCTTTGAAATTTTCCCGATTTTCACAGTTTGTTTAATTTACACGATTTCTGGGGTGTAGCCGTTATGCGCAGTCGGTTTGTTTTAGTTCTTAGCGAGGAAACGGAAGTCCCTCCATATGTGTGCAACCGCACTGTAGTTTTTGTTTACATTTCACACATTTTTCTCTTATCGTCGGTTACACTTCTGGGGCAGAGACATGTGTGTGAAAATCTCTTTGGATTATAAACCAGTGAGAATTCTTATCGGCGCCCTTAGTTCTGGGAATTATTCATCCACTTAAAGGTTAAATTCCTTTTTCGTTTAGTCTACGAATTTAATATATAATGCTCATTGGCTGTATTTCAATTTGTACAATATGTAGACAAAACAAGACTTTCCAACCACCTTTAAGTAAAAAGATCTTTCCATTCACCCCCTATCCATTCCCTGTAATCCGTTCTAAACAGAAATTGAATGCAATTCAACGAACGAGTAGGTATATTTTCCCTTTTACTGATAAACTCCAAATATTAATTAAAGTGGCATAAAGGGTCCGCCAAATAACTTTTTTTTTTGAAAATGCTATAAAAAAAACTACTTAATATTTTCTCAAATTTATTTTTTTAATTGAAAGTACAATCCTTACGGTTAATAATGGAAAATAATTTCATTCAAATGGCTGCCTCGGCTGGCCATGCAGTAGCCTACACGATCGGTCCAATTTGTAAGCACATTATCGATTGTGTGCAGCTGTATTTCACCAATGGCTTCACGAATATTGTCCTTTAAAGCGTCAATTGTCTCTGACTTGTCGGCGTAACACTTATCTTTGAGGGCACCCCACAAATAATAGTCCAACGGTGTCAAATCGCAGCTCCGAGGTGGCCAAACGACATCAGCTCTGCGGCTGATAATGCGATCTTCAAAAACAGGGCGCAAAACATCGAGTGTTGCTTCGGCTGTGTGGCACGTAGTGCCGTCCTGTTGAAACCAAATGTTGCCAATATCCTCATCTTCAATTTTTTTTAACAAAAATTCGTTCAACATGGCCCGATAACGATCGCCATTGACTGTAACGGCCACTCCTTGCTTATTTTCGAAGGAAAATGGCCCAATTATGCCTCTGGACCAAAATCCGCACCCAACAGTGACTCGTTTTGGGTGTATCGGCTTTTCAATGTATGCGTGCGGGTTTTCTGTGCCCCAAATGCAACAATTTTGCTTGTTTACATACCCGCCAAGATCAAAATGAAAAAATCTAAATCAAATGAAAATCAAAAATGAAAAATGAAAAAAAAAATTGAAAATCAAAATTTTCAAAGTAATGTCGCAATATTTCCCAGCGTTTTTCAAGCGTATACACAACCATATTCGTTCAGCGGAAGGATAAAACTAATTATCTGTCAAATCAGACATGAGCTAAGTGTTACCATTCACGAAATAAGCACTAGTTTAAAACCAGTAAGGAAAGGCTAAAGTCGGGCGGGGCCGACTATATAATACCCTACACCACTCTCGTAATATTGAATAACTCTGATATACATTTTGTAATTCATGTATAAATTGTTTACATAAATTTACTTTTTGGGATATTTTATACATAAATAATACCCTGCACCACAGTGTGGTGTAGGGTATAAAAACGATTGGATCTAAAGAGCCAAATCGGATGAAACATATAAATGGGAGCTATAGCTAAATCTTTACCGATTTTCTTCAAATTAGGCAATGTTGGTGCATGGATCAAGAAACTCTACCATTCTAAATTTCAAAACGATTGGATGTAAAATACAGCTTCTGTAGAACTAAAGAGCAAAATCGGAGAAACATATATATGGGAGCTATAGCTAAATCTTAACCGATTGTCTTCAAATTCGGCAACGTTGGTTCATGGATCAAGAAACTCTACCATTCTAAATTTCAAAACGATTGGATGTAAAATACAGCTTTTATAGGACTAAAGGGCCAAATCGGACGAAACATATATATGTGAGCTATAGCTAAATCTTACCGATTTTCCTCAAATTCGGTAGTGTTGGTTCATGGATCAAGAAACTTTACCATTATACATTTCAAAGTGATTGGATGTAAAATACAGCTTCTATAGGACTAAAGGGCCAAATCGGACGAAACATATATATGGGAGCTATAGCTAAATCTTAACCGATTTTCTTCAAATTCGGCAATTTTGGTTCATAGGTCAAGAAACTCTACCATTCAAAATTTCAAAACGCTTGGATGTAAAATACAGCTTCTATAGGACTAAAGGACCAAATCGGACGAAAGATATATATGGGAGATATATCTAAATCTAAACCGATTTCAACCAAATTCAATAGCGATCTTAACAGCTGCGAAATACTCTAAACTGCAAAATTTCAGAACGATCGGAGTGAAATTGCGGCCTGTAGTCGACGAACAACTTTACATGGACAGACGGACGGACGGACGGACGGACGGACAGACATGCTTAAATCGACTCAGCTAGTGATTCTGAGTCGAGCGGTATACTTTAAGGTGGGTCTAGCTGTGTTATTTTTAGGTGTTACAAACATCTGCCAAGAAACAAACTTATAATACCCTGTACCACAGTGTGGTGTAGGGTATAAAAAACCTTAGATGGCGGACCCTTTATAAATATACTCGTATTTGTGAGAAAATGTTTAATCTATATTTCGTCAGCAGAAATACATAACTGAAATAAATAAAGTAAAGCTGAAATCGGACTTAGCCCACTATACTCGTCCAACTACACCATCCTGTTACAGAGAGAGAAAAATGCATCCTAAATTTTAATTAATTGAAACAAAGACTTCCTAAACATCAGTATGTCGGCATAGTTCGGTCAAATACGGGTTTTGTTAGTAGTTCTTGTTAAATACAATTTACTACTTCCATAAGTATTTCAAGCTGATTTAAGTTAAATACATTCATTATTGTGATTGAATTCTCACGATGATAGAGTGGTGTCTATCAGAACTGCAGTCAATTCTACCAAGCAATTGAAATTCGCTACCATTTTTTGTATTGTTTCTATTGCATTTTTGCAACAGACAGAATATAGCCGAAACAAACCTAAATCAATTCTGAGTGAATAACAAAAAACAGGAACACTTAAATGTAATGTAATATGGTACTTTGTGTAGGAGCCAGAAACGTGGAAACACTTTACTCAGTCTATAGTCATTGCAGAAGTTGTCTGAAATGTATAATATGAAAACATTTAGATGATTGCTATAAATGTTATGGGCAAGTTGTGTTCGAATAAATCTGTCACTTTGGATGGGGGGCACTAGAAAGGGCTTGAAAAAATGTGCATATTTTGCGCTGAACAATAGATACCTCAAAGATATTGCACTGTACCGAATTATTTGTATTTATACCCCGCAGTTCGTGAGACCGGTACTAAACTGGTGATTTCACCGACCCCTAAGAACTAGTACCGGTCCCTTAACTATAGAATATACCGGTGATTTTAACATTTCGAAGTCCAAGGAATGGGTCAATTGACCCACTTACAGATAACCATATATCGGTTCATTCACCGTTTCTTAAGACTAGTACAGGGTGGAGCGCGGAAATTTGCTTATTTGGGAATGAAATCAAAAAGTTATGAAGGTTAGAAAAATTAATTTTATATATTAATTATATTGAGCAGTAAGGGAATTTTTAAATTAAAATTGGCTAAATTATTTTTTTTTCATTCTTTAGCTTGTATCTCCTGAAATACGTGGTCGATTTTAATGTGCTATACCTTTATTTGAAGGTAATTTCAACTAGGGATGTAACGAAAGTAACTTTAGCGAAAGCGAATATTGAAATATTATTCTTGCGAATGCGAAAGCGAGTAGTGAAATATGCATTTTTGCGAAAGCGAATGCGAATAATAGTTTGACCCTTTATTTATTTTATTAAGCAATACAATAAGCCTTCAAGGCCAATGATAGCGTATTGCAATTCTTGAATATCAAAACATTTACAATTTTCTTAATATCTTCTTTATATATAAAATCCTTTGTACGTTTTGTACGTTACTAACGCATGATTTCCGAAATCATAAAAGCGAATGGGCTAAAAATTGCACAATATATTTAGATTGGGGTAATTTGTGTTTTAGAATTATTTTCACCGCGATGAATTGCGGAGTGGTCAAGTTATTTGCAAAATTCGCATTTCCAGAGCGATTTGACCGAAATTTAAAATGTAGGTGTGGTTTGTCTTGATAATAGTTTATATGTATGATTCTAACCGGTAGATGGCGCTGTAGTGAACATATGGTCCATATAAATTTTTTGATGATATTTTCCTGAAACTCGGATTGTACGAGTATGCATTTTTGAATGAAATATCAATGAATAACAAACCAATACATCCCAAACATGACGGGCAGGACAACGTCTGCTGGGGTCAGCTAGTCTAAATATACAAATAAAAGTTAGTAATATGGCTAAAAGTTCGAAATGTAAATTGTAGGAAAATGTGTACCTTTAGGTTTAGGTTTAGGTTAGGGTGGCAGCCGTATTTTTCATACAAGCTCACATAGACCAGTTTAGGTCCCTAGTGTTACCACGGGCTGAAATGCCCCTCATCGAAACCAACCTGTTTGATATACAAATTTATCGATAGTACGAATATCGGTACCGGAAAGATCTGTTAGACTGCCTAGAAAGGCCGACCCCAGTATGTCCAGTCGTCGTTTAATCAGAGCGGGGCAGTCGCATAGCAAGTCCTCAATGCTCTCCACTTCTTCCTCATTTCCACAGCTTCCGCAGAAGTCATTAGAGTCAATACCCAATCTTTTGGCGTGTTCGCCGATCAACCAGTGTCCCGTCAGAACTGATACTAACGTAGACAATCTTTGCCTCTCTAGTGAGAGAAGATATTTTGATCTACTCAGGTCATACCTTGGCCAGATTTGTCTAGCTATCCTGCAGGTGCCGATTTCTGTCCATCTTTCGTTGGACTGCCTGATTGCCTCTTGCTTAAGCCAAAGCTTGCACGTGGATAGTGGCGACATTACAAATTCTTCGGGAATTTGTAATGTCGTCCCTTTCCTAGCAAGTTCATCGGCTTTGCAGTTCCCCGGGATATCCCTATGCCCAGGCACCCATATGAGGTGTATATTAAACTGCTCAGCCATCTCGTTAAGAGATCTGCGGCAGTCGAGGGCTGTTTGTGAATTTAGGGATGTTGCCTCCAGAGAATTTATGGCAGCCTGGCTGTCCGAGTAAATGACAACGCCAGTGTTGGTTACTATGTTGCGACTCAGCCACTTGGCTACTTCCCACATTGCCATTATTTCGGCTTGATAGACACTGCAGGTATCTGGTAGTCTGTGAGCTATATCCAAACTAAGCTTTGCACAGTCTACTCCGAAGCCAACCTTTTCATAAAGCTTCGAACCATCCGTGTAAAAGTGGATATGGTTTCTATTACCTGGTATTCTTCCAACCCATTCATCTCTGGCGGGAATCATAGTGATGTAATTTCTCTCGAAGTACACAGTTGGTATATAGTCCACTCGGTCGGTTACCATAGCACTACACTTTGATATCCTCATGTGACCGTATCCACGTTGATAGGCAGTTTAATCTTATTGCCGCTTTGGTTGCAACTTCTCTCGCCACAACATTAATCGCTGTAGTCGTTAAGGCTCCGCTTATGCTCAGGCAGGCTGTTCTCTGAACCTTTGTTAGTATGTTGATGATGGTTAGTTTGTCAGTGCCGTCCACCATACCACAATTCCGTATAACAGTATAGGACGAACTACTGCTATATATATCCAGTGGACGATTTTAGGAGAGAGGCCCCACCGAAACCCTACAGCCTTTTTGCATGAATATTAGGCGACGTTGGCCTTCCTTACACGCTCCAATACGTTAAGTCTAAATAACAGTTTTCAATCTAGAATTATTCCTAAAAATTTTGCACTTTTGCACAGAAAATACTAGATCTGTTCCATTTATCCGAGGTGGAGGGTCCACATGTGAGACATTATTCATCCTAGTAAAGAAAACAAATTCTGTCTTGTTCGTCTTGTGTACCTTTAGTACCAACAAATTTAAGGAACTGAATTGATACTTTTTCAGTATATTCATGTATTAAGAATGTTTTCCATAGTTTTACCTCCTGTTATCACAAGGACAAACATATTTCTTCAACTGTTTTGAAGAGAAGTGGTAGAGGTTTTCATTGGTATTAATATCTTCAAATTGTGTCATGGGAATAAGGAGATTTAACACTTTTAACAAATGGAAGCGAATACTGAAATATATTTTTGCGAAAGCGAATAATCCAAAGGTGGTTTTTGGGAATGCGAAAGCAAATGTTAAAATGATGCAAATAATTCGCGTTCGCATATGCGAAATAATCCATACATAAAATTTCGAAGCAATCAAAAATAGAAATGTCAAAAATCGTCCCGTTTGGCATGGAATGACTCATATACATACTCGTATATATTCCTTTCTAAGTAGTTTAAAAATAAGCACTATTATTTATTTATTTATATGAAAGTAAAAGTAAAGTAAATTTATATTCTAATTTTGTGGTCCAGGGAAAAGCCGGGTTACAAAGACCATGTGGCTGGATTTTGGCAGCGACAGACCAGAGCCTCCGGTGGGAATCGAGCCCACGATTAGCAAACTCATAGGCGTACACTCTTCCTAATCACCTACTGGGCCGCTCAATAAGCTTTATTGATGCTGAATTTTACATCAAAACATTGCGAAATCTGGCAGACACGAGTGTCTGCAGTTAAGAATGAGTACCATAAAATTTTGTTTATGAAATCTAACAGATACGATAAACTGTCCAATATCAACAAATTTGGATAGTATTTATATAAAACTCAAATATATGTATACATACGAGGGTGGTCCCAAATTAGGCGACCTGACTATAGATGGCTAGTAGTTATACCCTACACCACACTGTGGCACAGGGTATTATGACTTTGTGCATTTGTTTGTAACACCCAAAAGGAGAAGAGATAGATCCATTGTTTATTATACCGATCGACTTGTAATCACTTTTTGAGTCGATTTAGCTATGTCCGTCTGTATGTCCGTCTGTCTGTCTGTAGATGTATTCTTGTAATCAAAGTACAGGTCGCAATTATGGCCCGATCTTGACGAAACTTTACACATATCTTTTTTTTGGCCCAAGGACGATCCCTATTTAATTTGGTTAAAATCGGTTCTGATTTGGATATAGCCCCCATATATATGTTAGCCCCGATTTGACATGTAAGCGCTGTAAAAACTTTATTTTATATCCGATCAGTATGAAATTCGGCAGAAAGAGGTTTCTTATTATATGAATGAACACTGTTAAATTTGGAAGAAATCGGTTCAGATTTAGATATAGCCCCCATATATACGTTACCACCGATTTGAAGTGTAAGCGCTGTAAAAATGTTATTTTATATCCGATCAGTGCGAATTTCGGCAAAAAGAGGTTTCCTTCTACATGAAGGAATACTGCCAAAAAAAATCGGTTCAGATTTAGATATAGCCCCCATATATATGTTACCCCCTATTTGACATTCAAATGCTGTAGAAACTGTATTTTATATCCGAAAGAGGTCTTTTTACATGAATGAGTTTTCAGGGAAAATCGGTTCAGATTTATATATAACCTCCATATATATGTTCCTCCTGATTTGGTATCAATGCGCTATAGAAGTTGTACTTCATTTCCGATCATTAATATTTTCCGGAAAGATGTTTCTCAATTTAGGAACGAATATTGCTAAATTTAGCGATTATCGGCTCAGAATTAGATAATATGTTTCTACCCATTTACCAATTATTCCAAATTATTATGGCAATGACCCTTATCGCATTCTTAGGGAGGTGTAGGGTATTATATAGTCGGCCCCGCCCGACTTTCTGCCTTTCCTTACTGGTTTCAAAAAAAATACTTTTGTGAAAAATGGCAACCTTCTAAAACATACATATGTTTTCATTTTCAAGGAGTCACATTGTTTAATTGCTTTTAGCACTGTTGTTTAGATTCATGGAAAAAATTGGTCACCGATAATATTGTATTACATTTTATTCATTTAGAAGGTCTCAGTCCAACCAACAACAATGCACCAGTTCACAAATCTAGTATTGCGATGGCAAAAATCAATAAATTAATGTTCGAATTGCTTCAGTACGTACCTTATTCGACGGATTTAGTTCCTTCGGATTATTATACCCTACACCACACTGTGGTACAGGGTATTATAACTTTGTGCATTTGTTTGTAACACCCAAAAGGAGAAGAAATAGACCCATCGTTTATTATACCGATCGACTTAGAATCACTTTCTGAGTTGATTTAGCTATGTCCGTCTGTCCGTCTGTCTGTCTGTCCGTCAGTGCATGTATTCTTGTAATCAAAGTACAGGTCGCAATTATGGTCCGATCGCGACGAAACTTTACATATATCATTTGTTTGGCCCAAGGACTATCCCTATTGATTTTGGTTAAAATCGGTTAAGATTTAGATATAGCCCCCATATATATGTTACCCCCGATTTGACATGTAAGCTCTGTAGAAACTGTATTTTATATCCGATCAGTGCGAAATTCGGCAGAAAGAGGTATCTTATTACATGAAGGAATACTGCCAAATTCGGATAAAATCAGTTCAGATTTAGATATAGCCCCCATATATATGTTAGCCCCGATTTGACATGTAAGCGCTGTAAAAACTTTAATTTATATCCGATTAGTATGAAATTCGGCAGAAAGAGGTTTTATTACATGAAGGAATACTGCTAAATTCGGAGAAAATCGGTTCAGATTTAGATATAGCCCCCATATATATGTAACCACCGATTTGACATGTAAGCGCTGTAGAAACTGTATTTTATATCCGATCAGTGCGAAATTCGGCAGAAAAAGGTTTCATATTATATGAATGAACACTTTTAAATTTGGAGAAAATCAGTTCAGATTTAGATATAGCCCCCATATATAAGTTACCCCGATTTGACATGTAAGCCCTGTAAAAATGTTATTTTATATCCGATCAGTGTCTGTATTTTATATCTGATCAGAACTAAATTCGACAGAAAGAGGTCTGTTTACATGAATGAGTATTCAGGGAAATCGGTTCAGATTTAAATATAACCTCCATATATATGTTCCTCCTGATTTGGTGTCAAAGCGCTATATAAGTTGTACTTTACTTCCGATCATTTAAATTTTCAAGAAAGATGTTTCCCAATTTTGGAACGAATATTTCTAAATTTAGCGATTATCGGTTTAGAATTAGATAATATGTTCCTACCTATTTACTAATTATTCCAAATTATTATCGCAATGACCCTTATCGCATTGTTAGGGAGGTGTAGGGTATTATATAGTCGGCCCCGCCCGACTTTCTGCCTTTCCTTACTGGTTTTTTGTTTCCAAACGTGAAAAAATGGCTCGGCGGAAAAAGATTTGCCAGCAATGAAGAGGTGAAGGTTGCGGTTTTTAGGAGCTAGACAGATCTTAATATAAACTGGTTCAGCAACTTTGTTGTGTTTCCTTCGTTAGGTAGGCAAATTTTGGGACCGCCCTCGTAGGACATATTGATATTGTATATTTCATTTTAGTAGCGCACGATTTACAAAGAATTGGTAAAACGATCTCAAATATATTTTCCATTGTCTCCACACTGTGGTCATTGAAAATATTAACAATGATTTTTTCGGAAATTCACAATTGTTTACAACACTTGAGATATGTAAATTTTTCGTAAGTAAAGGAAAAACTGTCTCTTTTTGCCGGAGACAATGAAATATGAACATGACAAGCAATGACAAACATTTTTAAAACACTTGACGTCACATTTCAATACCAGGAAATGTCGATGCTGTAATGTAATTCCCAATATTGGGCAATGAATGACCAGTTACTTAAAAAACGGAAATGGCTAAATTTAGGTTATGTTGAGACCCCACATGACTTAAACAAACAGTTAAGTGATAACAATTCAATAATTCCACTTATCAAATTTATCACAAAATATCTAAATATCTCATCTAACCGTAAATATGTATAGCCACAAAAAATAAACATGAATTGTTTTGAAAAACGACTGCAGTCTGCAGACTTTGTCAACAATTTCTGGAGTTTATCTTTTCCTCTTAAAACAATTGATTGGAATGGAGAGACACACACACTTGATTGATTACCCATAAATACTGGGTTCGGTTACAATAATTTAAGACCTGTCATAATCTCTGCAGTAATTTAACACCTTTTTTGGGATTTGGACTTGGCACCTTTGCCGGACAATGTGTATTTGAAATATGTATACTTAAATTCTTGACTTTTTTTTGAAAATTGATTATTGTTTTTCTTCGGAATTCTTAATTGCCGCCTCAAATGCCATGATTTACTGTAAAAGTCATAAATGTATTATCATAAAATGCAAATAAAGCAGAAAGTTTAGAGCCCGAAGAAGTCAGGTTGTTAAATTACGACCACAAGACTATGAAGAAGACTAACAGAAGAAGCCACCGTGAAGGATTTAAAGAGAGTCGTCGAGTAAACGAAACAATCGATCGATTGGAAACAGCCAAGACACAATCCAGCAATCGAACAATCAGCCTTAGAAAAGGTCATAAATATTTTCGAGCAACCGACTGACAGACAGACTTGGCACACAAAAGGAAATTGTCATCTTTGGTGGGACATTGCAGTCATAAAACATAAATAAAATGGAAAAATAAATAAAAGATACTAGAAAAGACACATTAAAAATGTAAAGCCACTGTTTTATGGTCTTGAGACACATTCGAGAGCCGATGGACAATGGGGACAATCCGTTGGACGGACGCATTACCTGGCTACCTGAAAAGAAATTGCTGCCAATGCGGTTGATATTGATCAGAGTCAGAGAGAGAGAGAGAGACTTAAGCCCTGCTGCACAAGGTGTACCCTAGATAGGGTCATAAAAAAAAGTTGCGTTTGTCACCCCCTAGATTTGAAGATTATTCGAAGACAATTTCAGAAAAATTTTTTTTAATTTTTTTGGTGCACCCTACATACCGCACTTTTAGTTTTCTTTATCCTGTGTTGCTATTTGAAGTCCGATCATAACGGGATGTATACCGTTGTTCACGTTTTGGAAAGGGCTATATTTCGTCCAATGGCCATTTTTGACTCCGAGGTCAAATTCGATAATTGACCTCTGTTATCTCTTTTTCTACCCCACTTATTTGGACTTATTTTGAAACGATAATAAAGGCATTAAAAAATAATTAAACTTTCGTCTTTAAAGTACTCAGTTTTATTCATAAACAAAAAAGTTACATAGGGTTCAAAATTGTAAAATATATGCTGAGGTCAAATTCGACTAGTTTCTTTTGGTCTCGTTTCTGTCTCACTCTCTCTCGCAGACACATGAATAACCCAATGCCACAAACACACAACGACTATGGCGGTTCTTTACAGCATCAACAAATTAAATTTGCGGGATTCTCTAACCAATTTTGAATCTTTTTTAAGGAAGAATATAAGAATACATTCACTTTGTTTTCCCATTCACCCTGCACTCCACCAAAATAGTATTTTTTCCACTAATTCCTGATTTAATCTAGTATGATATTTTTGTATGATACGTCGATGATCATCTCTTGACAACGACAACACTTCTTCCTTACTTCAGTTTTGAATCCGAAGTAAATTTTTACTAGTGACTTCAGTTATTTGATTTTCAACCCCCGTAAATAACACTTATTTTGAAACACATGGGAAGGCATTTGTATGTAAGTTAAATATGGTGTTCAAACAAATTAATCATGTCTATAAAATTTTATTAATAATTCTCAAATCATCATTAGTTTTCATGTTTCAACGCTTCAATTGTCTTTGGATGCTTTGCATAGCATTTATCCTTAATGGGTTCCCACCGAAAATAATCCAAAGGACTCAAATCACAATGCAAGGTAATCGGTAATTCAAATTTTAAATGGCCCACCCTTTATAGTGGAAGTAGAAAATCTGGTAAAAAATCCAAAGTGACGTATGGAAGAAAAGTAGACCTTATAGAGATGATCCACGAGGTATCATACGTAAAGATAGGATAATAAATATGGAGTCAGTGGCAAAAATACTATTTTAGTGGAGTGTAGGGTGAATGTGAAAACAAAGTGATTTTATTCTTCCTTAAAAAGCTTCAACATTTGCTAGAGAATCCCGCAAATTTAATTTTTTGATGCTGGACCGAACTGCCATAGTGATTGTGCGTTTGTGGCATTGGGTTATTCATGTGTGTGTGAGAGAGAGACAGAAAACGAGGTCAAAAGAAACTAGTCGAATTTGACTCCAGCATATATTTTACAATTTTAAACCCTATGTAACTTTTTTGTTTATGAATAAAACTGAGTACTTTAAAGACAAAAGTTTAATTATTTTTAATTGCCTTTATTATCGTTTCAAAATAAGTCCAAAAAAAGGGGGTTAGAAAACGAGATAATAGAGGTCAATTATCGAATTTGACCTCGGAGTCAAAAATGGTCAGTGGACGAAATATAGCCCTTTCCAAAACGTGAACAACGGTATACATCCCGTTACGATCGGACTTCAAATAGCAACACAGGATAAAGAAAACTAAAAGGGCGGTATGTAGGGTGCACCAAAAAAATTAAAAAAATTTTTTCTGAAATTGTCTTTGAATAATCTTCAAATCTAGGGGGTGACAAACGCAACTTATTTTTCTTGGTTGGGCATCGACCCTATCTAGTGTACCCCTCTCCAGCGCTTCTTGCAGAGACATTGTCTCGTCCCGCATTGTGTCACTAAATTGTCAATAAATGTTTGTTTTGCTGTCGGTCTTCGAAAACATACCATTCTTGAGCTGATAATTAATTGTACCGGGAATTGACATTCATTTCATTTTCATTATACATACTCCTCTTTTAGCTTCTTTACTTTATTCTCCTCGCTTTTGTTTTACTCTCGGGTTTTTTCTTAAAGATTCTTTGTCATTAATATTAGGAGATTTCACAAAAAACGGACACCAGCTGAGTGTCTGTCTGTGCATTCGAAATGACCCTCAGCCCACACAATGGAATCTGATCTGAGGTTGTTGTTGATGCGCAGCACTGGACCATTTTTTTGTAGTTGTCATGTAAACCACGTGCCCGTTACCCAGATTTTTCCATTGTAAGGATAATGTGTTGATATCACAAACACATGTTTCTTGTTAACGGAAAAGATAAACCGTTGTATGATATGAATTGTATGCATTTTTAAATAGGGGCCACAATTCCATTGTTTGTGTCTGCAAACCCTTGTGAAGAGGAGATCAAGATTTTCCTATGTTTTCCCTGTATTTTAAACGGAAATGTAAATTTATGTAACTTGGTATTGTTTAAATCAGTAATCCTTTGTATTTGGAGGGATGCCACTCGTTACACAATATTTTCATTTTCTTTGGTTAGATCATAGTTATCATTTCGCTAGCCTAGAAACTCTGGATATATAATTTACACAAGCTGAAAAATAAATAGCTTCTGTATTGCTCCCAATATATGTATTCTGCTTGAAACATACATATGGGCAAATCCTGTATGACGGACATTACATTTTTTTACTAATATTCATTTTACTAATATTCATCCAGTTGGCGTTCTGAATGAAACATTTTCATATAACCATCAGTAACAACAATTATTTGAGAGTACTTCGAAATGATATTTTAATATTTACTTAAAAATTTTTGAGTAATGCAACGATCCGTTGCGGGCGTTACAAAAAATTTAAGTAAGTTTTTAGCTAAGTTTGTGTAGTAATCAGAAAAATGTAAATACATAAAAGAAAGAGAAATATTTAAAGATATTAAAATAGCTCTCATTCGAATTAAACACGTATTGGTTCATCCAAAAACATAAAACGTGTCTGTTGCAGACGTTACGCTGCGGACGTTATACAACAATTTCAATACGTTAAAGCGACATTATTGCGCGGAAATTTTTATTTAATGTTGTTTCTTATATTGTATAGTCCAGAGCTTCTTACCAAGTTTTGGGTCACGGCCCACGTCTAAGATCTTAAAGGCTCCATGTACTCCACCAAAAATTAAAAATAGGACAGACCTCCAGACACCCAAACGATTTAAACCCATTTAATACACTGTCCAACAGCATTTTTGGAACAGAATAGCAGCCCTATAATTTTTAAAGGGCATGTTGAGTAGATAATTTTTGTAGAATAAACTTATGGTCTAGCTTGTCTGATTTTTTTTTTACTGTGGATCAAAGTTTTTATTTTTTGGGCGAAGGGAGCATTATACACTCAGAAAAAAATGAACCCAAAGATAAGTTAAAATGAACTAAACTTCAGGAAAATTAAACTTCATATGGCGCTAAAGCAATTTTTTCCCAAATCAAGTTCACATTTGTCCTTAATATTAGCAAATGTTTTGAACTTAGTTTTAGTAAATACTAACTTGAATTTAGTAAATATTCCTTTATATCTAGTTCAATTGAACTCATATTAAGGAAAAATTAACTCAGTTTAAGTAAAAATTTACATGAAATTTGGAAAAATCTAGTTAAATTTTCACTAAAATCGGATATATTTTTACTTGAAATCAGGATTTTTTTTCTAAAAATTAAGAAAATGTTAACTAAAATCAAGTAATTTTTTTTACTAAGATTAAGTTAAATTTTTACTAAATGGAAGTAAAATAATTCCTCAAATCAAGTTCTATTTTACTTGAATATACGAAAATTAAACTAAAATGTAAGAAACGTTTAACTAAAAATGAGTTATTTTTGAACTTGCAACTTGTAGAAGTAAACTAAATTTTAGTTCATTACTACTAATATAATTCAGCAAAATATTCTCGGGAATTTTCCAATAAATATTTTGCTCCAATGTATTTGAAACAAATTCAAAAAACCTGAAACAAACAGAATTCTCATTCAATGTCTCAATCGTATGTCTTAAGTATTTCACATATAATCCTATATATTTGCTGCGAAGTTAAATTACTTAACTTCGCAGCTGCTGTTTGAAATGATATTTGAGCAGTTAAGGAAAGAATCTCTTGAAACGAACGGGAATTTTTTGCTTAACGAATATTCAAGGATTATTTGAAAACCGTATTATAAATTTCAGAAAAACATAAACTAGAACTAAGGAAATTCGGATATTTCTAGTTAAAATTTCCTAAAATGATTTATTTTCGAGGAGTAGTAAATGTGTCTTTGACGCTAGGAAATCCTTCCTCGGTAAAAGTCAAAATTTACCAAATAGTAGGAAATTTTTACTTGGTCGATGGAATTTTAAGTAAGTAAAATCATATCCCATTTCCGAGTATGTAACCAATTTGCTATATCTTTGAATTTAGTTCAATTTACTCATTGTAAGTAAAATTTCCCAGTTTTGAGGAAAATTTAACTAAACATGAGTAAAAATCTTGAGCTAAACTGAGATATAGATTTTACTCACATAAACGATTGCCATTTTTCTGAGTGTACTAAATGAAAAAAAATGCTGTATGTTAATATAACGATTAGTTATTGTCAGAGTTATATAGGGGAATTTTTCAATTTAGTGGAAGATCTTAACCATCTAGCTCCCCTCTTAATGGGTCAATTTGGCACTTTTTTTTCGAAAAAATCAAAAAAAAATTCTTTCAAAAAGGGCATTTAAGGATTGTAAATATAGCCTTTACGCTAAGTTGCAAATATAGCTTTTAACGCTTAATTAGCAAAATCACACGCCAAGAGCTATAGTTAAAACTTTGTTGTCTTGGACGACCCTTGAAATTTTCCGGCGAACATTTTCGTAGAATATTTTTATCCTTAAAAGGACTTTTTTGATTTTTTCGAAAAAAGGGCCAAATTGACCCATTAAAAGGGGAGCTAGAGGGTTAAGATCATAAAATTACACTATATAACACTGACAATGAGAAATCTCTTCGACATTAACTTACATCAGTTATTTCATTTAGTATAATGTTCCCTTCGACAAAAAAATGAAAACTTTGACCCACTGTAAAAAAATCAGACCAGCTAGACCATACGATTATTCTACAAAAACTATCTACTCAAATTGCCCTTTCAGAATTATAGGGTCGATATTCTGTTCCAATCAAAAATACTTAATTTGTTTGACAATGATATTAATATAGAAATTTTGCCAATTTTAGAAATTTTTGATATGTTAGACGTAACATTTTAAACCAGAATCTATACAAAAAAATCAGAATTATGCCCTAGCCGATTACTATAATATACGAGGTCTGTTCAGAAAAGGTGAACTTTCCATTTACGGCGGCTTTTTGTTATGTTGGTACAAATGACTCCTACACATGTTGACATTACGAGCCATTTTTATACCATCCACCATAGGATGGGGGATATATGTAGTCATTTTGTTACTCCGTTTGTAACACCACTAAATATTGACCTGAGACCCCATAAAGTATATATACATATTATTAATCGTCGTAAAATTCTAAGACGATTTAGCCATGTCCGTCTGTCCATCCGTCCGTCTGTTGTAATTACGCTACAATCTATAATACTTGAACTACACGGGGCAAAATCACCTTTTTTGATATGTTTGAATCGAAAGAAAACACAAATTTTTAAATATTATATATTTCTGAGCAAATAATTTTTATTTGAAAATCAATAAAATGTATTTGGAACGCATATATTAATATATTACAACAAAATTTATTTGCAAACTAAATTCTCAAATAAAATATGTGTTTAAATACAAATAAAATTATTGTTTAGGAATTTTTCCAAATATATTTTATTTAAAAAAAATTTCAAAATATTTACTGACTTTTTCGAAATTCAGTTTTAATTTTTCCTTGTTTTCGAATTAGACCTTCCAGTTATGATACCATATTAACTTCCGTTTTAAATCAATCATTTAAATTTTCTGAGTATTCCAAGCCATCATTAGTTGTCAATCCTCTAAGTAATTTATTTTAATCCAAGATTATACGATTTCAATTATTATTATTTTACGAACATTTAACATTTCTAAAAAATTAACTTTGTATTACTGAAAAATTTAACACAATTTATGTATTTTCCGAATACTTAAATGCAATATATAACATATTGGGATGTAAATAAAGATTTGTTTAGAACGACATCTTCCCAAATATATAATTTTTGTATATACCAAATACTATATGTTTAGAGTGTACCCTGAGTATATATATGTTTCAAGCCGAATATGTTTGGGACAATATACTACAGAAGCGATTTTTTTTCAGCGTGTAGGTGGCTGGAATTTGGTACATATACTTCTTATATCTGCAGGTATGTTTGGGATTGCAAATGGGCAATATCTGTCCAATTTTTGATATAGCACCCATAGATGGCATCTCCCCGATTTGACTTCTTAACGTCATAGAGACCACAAATGTCAACTGGTCGGGCTGAAAGTTGGTAACTGGGATTCAGTTATGCCCGGTATCCTTCACACGAGCAACGGTAGTCATAGGTCTATGTTTTGATATAGCCCCCATACAAAGGTCCCTCTAGATTTGACTTCTTAACGCCACAAAAACCTCAAATTTCAACGAATTGGGCTGAAATTTGGTATAATGAGTTTATTAGTACCCGTAATCATTCACGTGCGATCCATGGTGGAGAGTATATAAGATTCGGCATGGCCGAACTTTACTCTTTTACTTGTTCTTTCTTAGTTTGTTCTTGACAAATATAAAGATAACACGTGCTTTCGTATGATTGATAATTTTTAACTATCGAAAAATGGATCAAAGAATCTGTATTAAATTGTGTGTGAAAAGTAAAATTAAGTTCTCCAACGAAGAGAAGCCCGCGTAGATGTCGATTCGTCCCTAGATGTATCATCTCATTAACAACCGATGAAAATGTTGAGGCAGTGAAATAAATGGAGAATTACTATTAGAGAAGTGGATAAGGATGTCGGCATATCGATTCATGCTATTCTTGGGATATTTTGGTTAGTAAACTTGTAGAAACGTAGTTTTGCTAAATTTGTAACAAAAACACTGTAGCTCATGAGCTGTTCAATAATGTCTACAATGATCCAGATTTGCTCAACTGGTGAGGTGACTTTTTCCAAATTCCAAAACTGAAAAGAATTATTAAAGAAGATCTTATTTCGCATGTGTTTGGAGGATTGGAAACAGCACTGCTTTATAGCTGAGGGGGTTTACTTTGAATGTGATATAATTCATATTAATAAATAATTGGGTGTATTTTTCGAGAAAAATAAAAAGTTGCATTTTAGTAAGTCTCTAATTATATTTGTTCTAAAACTGTAGTTAAATAAATTCATAAAATAATATATTTGTTAATTATATTATAATATATTTGTTCTAAAACTGTAGTTAAATAAATTCATAAAATACAAATACATATTTTTGTTAACAAAGCTCTATCTTAAGCTTCTTAAATATTGCTTTATTTTAAAAATTTATAAAAAGAAAAAAAAACGCTAAAGTATCTCATTGCGTTTACAGCTTTTTTCAAACTAATATTTTTCGAATCCATCTGAATTGTTTTTCCAGTCAAAAATGTATACCTAATTTTCATCAGCACGTCACGGCCCCTGATATTCCGCTACGGACACCCATTGGGCCTCGGACCACCATTTGAGAAGCTCTGGTATAGAACCTGCTTTATGTGTCATTTCAATTGTGGGATCAGTAGAAAGGACCAAAAAATAATGATTTAATTTCACATCTCCGACAATTTCGTTGTTTTATATCCAGTTTGACCTCATACTGGAGCCAAATAATTGTTTTCGCATCTCCTTTGAGGTCGGTATCGGGTTTTCCAATAGGGACATAACAATTTCGTATCTTTATGTCAACGCACCCTCAAACATTTTTAAAGATCTTTCAGTGTCAAAACGTTAGTCGAAGTCAACATTTTCATCATGGTAAAGT
Organism: Eudasyphora cyanicolor; assembly: GCA_963930755.1. Taxonomy (NCBI): domain Eukaryota; kingdom Metazoa; phylum Arthropoda; class Insecta; order Diptera; family Muscidae; genus Eudasyphora; species Eudasyphora cyanicolor. The sequence continues at coordinate 69,499,635 of OZ005735.1, read as the reverse complement.
TCACTTACGTGCAACGTTTGGAAACCATTTAAAATTACCATGGTCGCAACTTTAAGAGCGCTAACCCCAATTTTCGGCCGTAATAATCGTCCCACCCGACAGGCTGTGCATGCTATAGTGGATAAATTTGAATCCACATTTTCATTTATGGATGTTCCGGCGCCAAAGATACGCCGTACCGCTTAAAGCGACGAAAAAATCACACCCATATGTAAGTGTATCCGTACAAAATAAGCCAAATCAGTTGATTCCACATCATTCTCAGGAATTGGGCATCTCTCGAACCACACTGTGGCGTATTTTGCGATAAGATCTTGGCCTTCATCCTAATAAGATCAAACTGACTCAAGAACTAAAGCCACTTGATCATTTGAAACGCCGAAACGCCGAAACTTCTCCGATTGGGCTCAGGCAAAGTTGATGTTATGCTCTTAATGGAAAACCCTTTACATATAAATTTTAAGATTATAGGCTATTAAGAAAATTTTAACAGCAGTGAAATAATGAAAATTATTTTTCGCGCATATATTTGTCGTGTATAGTACTTCATGATTACAATATTTAACATTTTTCTTTCCTTAACTCGACTCGTAACATACAGATCAATATTCCTATCATACACACCACTTTATTCGAACAATCATTTTTAGTAAGAGTACATCGCTTCTGGAGTCATCTTCCTAACTCTCTAAAGATGTTTTCCTTCTCAATTTTTTCGTATAAAAGGAAAATATTAAATTATTTCAGTGGCATTTTACCATAATTTATTTCTGTTACATTGAAATAATATTGAAAATAAATAAATTTTGTATCTATTAAGAGACTTCTGAAAGGACAAAAACTATACTCAAGATTTTGATAGCGCTAGACTGACCCCTGGAAAAATATGACTACAGAAGTAGCCAGTGGTTTACACAGCACTCCTGTCTATGCGTGTTCAAAATTTCAGCTTTCTAGCTCTAGCAGGTGCCCCAGCGGTCATGTGGTCGAAAATCACTTAGCGGTAAATCGAAAATAGAACTAACCTATTCTAATTTCCGGATATTGGTCTATCTATTCACCAAGTTTGAAGAAAATCGGGTCAGCCGTAAAAATGCCAAATGTGCCCAGTTATACAAAAGATATGGCCATATCAATTTATGTTTTCAAAATATAGGCAATTTTTGTATTTTATTGCGGAAAGGTACATGTAGTATTTTGGAGATACAGAGGAATTTATAACCCAAAAGTATAACATGTCTATATTCATCTTAAAGGACCCTTCATGGAAATATTTTTGAGAAAAGAACGAGTCAAAAATTTGTATTAGTAGTGTTGCCACGCTTCTCCAAATTACACAATTTTTTACGAAAATTTCAAAATATGGCTACATTTTCGACAATCGCAAAGCTTGGATACGAAAACCTTTACCATCTTTATATGTAATAAAGAATTTCGATCCCGGCTTTAGTATAACAGATTTTGGGGAAAAACCAAAAAATTCCCTTTTTTGGGGGATTTTCGAATTAATTTTCGGAATTGTGGGATTTATATATACAAATATAATAACATTATAATTAGCCTCTATTTCTGGTGTCAAGACGTACAAATTACATAAAAATAATTGAGATCTATTAATTTTTAAAGATTTTATGGAATTATAAAATTTCCTTTGAAAACATTTTTGTTTGTTTTTTCCGATCCTTTCTTACAAATCGGTATATATTATAGCCGGTTATAAATCGATTCCTTTCTCATTATATTTTCTGAAAAGACAACAAAATTTGCTAATTGCTGGCAAAATATGGCTATTTGATATACCCGCTGAGACAAAATTTCTGGCCATTTGAAGTTATACTACAAAATAATAGCACAGGGTGGGGGAAAAAATAAAAAAATTAATTTTCAAATGCAGATATCTCGGTACCTATACAAGATAATTGTTAGGTGCACAAAACCTTTTGTAGACCTATGTTACTAGAATACACAAAAATAAAAAATTAAATTTTCAAATGCAGATATCTCGGTACCTATACAAGATAATTGTTAGGTGCACAAAACCTTTTGTAGACCTATGTTACTAGAATACACACAAAAAAATTTATGAATCCGACGAAAAAGACGAAAGTTACACGGGCTTAAACATTTCGTTTACCAGAGGTGGCCGCCTAAAAGTTGGCTACCTCGTGTAAAACGCGCCTGTATACCACAGAGGGTCCAAACTCTAAACTTAACTTCTCTAATACTTCTTCTGCAAACATACTAAGTTTGGTCGCAATCGGTTGTCTGTAGCGTTATGTTGGTACTCATGTCTCTTACTTATGCTGACAAGGTCGGCCATTTTGAATGTTTAGTTAATTTTTGACAGCTGTTGTGCTTGGATGTGTTTTAACTTGTCTTCGATTTTTATCTATTTCAGAAAATGGATCAAAGAATCTGCATCAAATTATGTGTGAAAAACAATATAAAGTGCGATGACGCATTCCGAATGTTGACTGTGGCATATGGTGAAGCTACCTTGGACCAAAGCAACGTTTATCGGTGGTACAAAATGTTCTTAGAGGGCCGAGAAGATGCGAAGGACGAACAGCGTGCCGGACGCCCGAGCTCACAGTTTTCTTTGATTGCAGGGGCGTGGTGCATTATGAGTTCTTGCCACAGGGTAGTACGGTCAATAAAGAATATTACCTGCAAGCTATGCGCAAATTGCGCGAAGCAATCCGCCAAAAACGCCCGGATTTGTGGAAGAACAAAAACTGGCTTTTGCACCATGATAACGCCCCTGCACACACATCGTTGCTTGTGCGCGAATATTTGGCAAAAAACAACACAGTAAGCCGTATTCCCCTGACCTAGCCCCCTGTGACTATTTTTTGTTCCCAAAACTGAAAAGGCCCATGAAAGGACGACGCAAATTTTTTGGACATACTACGTATAAGGAATAGCATAAACGAGACGGACAGGAATAAAGGTACTATAAATACATTACACTGTAAAAAATTTTAAGTATTTGTAAGCACTAGTTTAAAGTTATAAACTGATAACTTTTCGTACAAAATGGTGCCTTTGTGTGGGAGGTACCAAAAGGGGCGTGGTAATAACGCTCATAAGCTGTTATCTTTGGTACAAATGTACCATCTTGCACAAAAAGTTACCGGCTTATAACTTCGATTCCAATCCATAGAAATACTTGAAATTTTGTAAAGCGTAATGTTTTTACAATGCCTCTAGTGCCGTTATGGTACCCCTTTTGGTACCTCCCATACAAATGGACCATTTTGCACAAAATGTTAACGGCTTATATCTTAGATTCCTGTACATACAAAAACTTGAATTTATGCAGAGTGTAATTATAGTAATCATAACCTATTAAAAAGGGCGTTAAAGTGGTGTCACTTTTGGTACCTCCCAAACAAAATGTTCAAAATAGAAAATGTGAAAAATATTTTTCTTTAATTTCCCCTACTTTTACAGTATGGGTCATAAATTTCACATTTATTCATTGATTTTTTTTCAAATACGACTGTTTTCTTCTTGAGGATGTTAGCAAAAAATGAAACAAATGAAAAATTTTTCGCGATTTTGTATCTTTTGTATGTTTTTTTCGTGCCAACAAAAAACGAAAAATTTATATAAAAAAAATTTAATAAATAGATTATAATTCCGACAAAAATTGTTTGCATTCATTTACTTTTGTGAAATATAGCTTCTATAGTGCTAAAAATCCAAAGGAAGGTGTACGGGTATATGGAACGTGTTTATGTTTGTAAGGGGGCTATATGTAAATCCGTGGCAATTTTTTTCTAACACTGCGCTAATAGGTCAAAACGGAAGGAACACATATATGGGGGTTTTATCTATACTGAACTGAATTTCGTGAAATGATTGGATGTAAAATACAGCTTCTATAGCGCTAAAACACAAAATCGGAAGGACAAATCTAAATCTGAACCAATTTTTCTCAAATTCGGCAATGTGGGTCCCTGGATGAAGAAACTCTGCCCTGCTAAATTCCAAAATGATTGCATGTAAAACAATAATAAGTCAATGTTGGCCTTTCCAACCCATTCCAATACATTTAGTCTGAAGGATGATCTCCAATCTATGGTTATACTATTCCATTTAGCCGAGCTAAGAGAACCGATTGCAATTCAACTCAAGGGCATTTCATTTCAATGCATTTCATTTCAATTTCTCTTAGATTTGCGATCTTCTTGCCACACGTGTGTCCTAGAATACTGTACATTGAATGATTAAAATGTGTCTACATATATATTCTGCCACAACTATATCAATAAATCAACCAAAGTCAAACATAAATTATTAATTACTCATTAAATAAGATTTTTTTGATGTCTTTATTCAAGAGCAATACCTCATGTCACATCTTATCCCCCCTCAGGTACATAATATTTTTTTACCCAGAATTGAAAGTGATTTTGGTAACTCTCTCTTATCTCTTCCCGTTTGTTTTCTCTCCTTATCATGAAATGGATACGGGAACTGTGGCCTTGTGCTAACCTTCCCTTCCTATGTCCAGGAATGCTAATCAAAACAAAAGAACAAAAAAAGTAATTATAATTTTAAAAAAATTCTCAATGATCATCTATCACCAAAACGTACGAAAGAGGGTATCTTCAGGTTTCATCAGCCCACATTTACGACGTACTCAGTCCATCCACGGGAAGATACTCATTCACTCTCGCACATAGAGATACAACCCAAACAAACACAGCACGAGAATAATCTGATCATATGACCGACTGCCTGACCGAACGACCAACCGAACCCCCGCTACACATGCGTGTTGTTCTGTACTGCGCTGTGGAGTGGAGAGTCATGCTGAGACTTGAAGTGATAGGGACAAATTAAAGGTTCTGCGCTGTGTGCAGGAAATCTATTTCTGTGTGTGACACTTTTTGCCTGCCCTGACATTTGTATTCACTCCGTCCTTCTTCGTATACACACTTATGCATTTGTGTTTGTGAATGACTTGCCCCTCACTTCACATGTGTTTCGCGTATTTATCTTTCTCAGTAGATGGAGTTACGGGCGGATAACGATCGCATGATCGCCAAGAAACAGCCGAAGAAGCAAAATATGGGTTTTTAAGGTTCGGTTTTATGCCATATCAACTCATACATAGTTATGTATAAGAATATGAACGAGTTCAGAGCCAAAAAGCAAAAAATGAACAACTTTGCGGGAAATTCTAGGCCTTTGCATATATGGCCTCATTATATCCTCTGTCATTCCGTGGGAGAGTTTCATGAACCAAAACAACATTGAGTCGTATGTATCGTTTCCACTTTGGTACAGAATATTATAAGTTTGTTTTGGGCGCATCTGATTCGAATTGACGACTTAAGTTGCTCGCAAAATATAGCTCGCAATTTCTACACTTGTGACAAAATTTATACAAAGCACTTCACTGCGTCGGAACGCCTATTGAATTTGTCATCTAAGCGTTATATTTTACATCACATCGTTATGAAATATGGTAATTCCCTCTGCTTAACATAACGAAGACTGCCGAACTTGAATAAAATCGGCACAGAAATAGGAATATGTAGCCCCCAATATACAAGGTGGCGCAAAAGTAACCTTTCGATGTTTTTTGGCTGTAATTAAAAAAAAAAATGAAAAACTTTGACTCTTCTTGTGGATTATTTTTATTTGGTCTTTTAATTTTTTTTACATCAAGTCGAGAATATGATGTCATGTAAATGGCCGCCGCCACAGTTGATTGTCATTTGAGCCCTTTTTATGGCATTTTCCATCACTTTGGCCAAAACTTCCGGCGATAGGTCCTCACATTCTTGACGGATATTGTCTTTAAGAGCTGCAAGAGTCTGAGGCTTGTTGACATAAACGCGCGACTTCAAAAAGCCCCACAAAAAGAAGTATGGAGCGGTAAAATCAGGCGATCTTGCTGCCCAGCGCAAATCGCCAAAACGGGAGATTAGGCGCCCGGGAAATGCATCCTTCAGCATATCGGTTGTGGCACGTGCAGTGTGTGCCGTTGCACCGTCCTGTTGGAACCACATGTTTTCCAATCCCAATTCATCAAGTTGCGGCAAAAAGAACTCGTTGATCATTGCTCTGTAGCGCTCACCATTCACAGTAACCGTTTGGCCCGCGACGTCTTCGAAGAAAAAAGGTCCGATGACTCCTCCAGCGAAAACAGCACACCATACAGTGACTTTGAGCGGGTGTAATGGCTCTTCGTGGGTTACACGCGGATTTTCAGTGCCCCAGAAGCGTAAATTTTGCTTATTTACGTACCCGCTGAGATTGAAATGGGCCTCATCACTCATGATTATTTTTGATGAAAAATCATCTTCCTCTTGGTGGTGATTAAGGATGGCTTGAGCGTATGTTAGACGCGATCGGCGGTCAGCAGCTAACAGCTGATGCACCGTCTGGACTTTGTACGGAAACATCTTCAACTCTTGTACCAAAATTCGCTGTAGAGACCGTCGACTGATACCCATTTGCGTGGCACGTCATCTGGTCGATGTCGACGGCGCTTCCATGACATCCTCGGCTACAGCAGCAATATTCCCGGCAGAACGGCTACTCCGGGGTCTGCCACGCCTGGCAGCATCTCGTGTTGTGCCAGTCTCTTCGAGGCGAGCGGCTAAACGTCGCAGTGTTTCACCAGTAGGCGTTGGACGGCCAGGAAATCTGCGACGAAATTCACGTTGTGCCAAAGCCACCGACCGATTATTGGTCAAATAAATAGTCAGCAATATTCCGCGTTCTGGAGCAGTGTAGCGTAACATTGTTTATTAACGTGTATTTCGCATGTGTTTACTACACAAATGTCAAAACAGAACTGACATTAGGGGCCAATCGCAAAATTTATAGCATTTTCTGATAGGAGGATTACTTTTGCGCCACCTTGTATGTATGTTTTTTTTCGATACGATCCTATCGCTATAGGCGCTGAATTTTACATCTGATCATCCGGAAAATTGGAGAGTGAAGTTTCTTGATTCAATGACCACATTGCCGAATATGAATAAAATCTCTTCACTTATGCTCAGTGCTCTGTCCAGCTCTATATAGATAGATCTATGCCCTTCGTCTCGGTCACCGATAAGACTGCACCCTCATACTACAGTGTACAAATTCTTCGAGTGCAGTTTACTTTTGTATTGTGTGTATTGTTGCTTAAGTATCCTACAGGTACCAAGTTGTACATCTATAGTGGGAAAATCTCAGTAACTATAATTGCAAATTATTGGAGTATTTGTAGTGTCGTCCCCATCCCAGCCAGCTCTCCAGAAGACAACTGGCGGTACTACCACTCCTTCATAGGGAAAATAAGTGGAGACCACCAACTATCTAGAGTACCTATCTCTAGACTGGCAGGTGTTTGGTCTTCACCACTGAAATTGTGTAAGAGAAAAATGTTAAGATCCTTCCTGGCTAAACTACAGATTCTTGGGTTTTCGGACCCGCAAAAGCAAATTCAAGTTGGTTGTCCTGATACCACACAGAATTCCTCGTACTACGTAGGGTTTATATATTCATCTGACCATAACCATTTTCCTTCCACAATGATAGACATTTCAGGGTTATTGCTGCGCTCGATGCAGCTTGTTTGGTGGCAATGTCGAGCGGCATGAGATTGTGGAGAACTTACAGGGCATATGTGGCTGTAGTCCTTTTTTTCTGTGATGTTTAGTTTCTCCGTGGCAGTCAACCACTCAACAATACCAACTGCACGTTGATCGAACAGTGGCCGAACCATTGTAGTTTATATCCACTGGACGTTATTTTAAAGAGACCAATTGCGCTCCCAAAACCAGCAAGAGTAAAGTGCCATGTTAGCTTTCATTACACGTAACAACCCAGTATATTCTCCAACATCATTGTGGGTGTGCTTCTAATTACCCCCTTATACCTAGAGAGAATATTCTTTGAACCTTTTATAATGTTATTTTTTTGTACTTCTTTGCCATTCATGCCCACCGCACTACTGAAGCTTACGATATTATAGAGCCAATGTGTCATAATTGGACTAAGTCTACAGCTTTCCAGCGTAACGATCATCCTGTTTGAACTTTAGTGGTTCTTTCTTCAACCACCCCCAGCTCAGTTTCCAATTCAAGATTACTCATAAGTATTTCCCCATGGATATGGTTCATTCATAACCTACTGATTAAGAAACATATTTCATCTAGCTTAGGGTCAACTGACCTCCACAGATTGCCAATATGGGAACGACCCAAAGGGATGTTCCTCCTCCTTTGCTGTGGAATTCGTCCATGAACTATATTCAGCTTTCTCTGGAGACGATGAATGTTAAGGTCATCGTCTAACCAGATGACGTGGCAATAGCAGCCAGATGGAAGTTTCCGAGTACTCTTAGAGACATCCTACAAAAGGCCCTTCATACAACCGCATATGGGTTTCCGATAATGGTCTTGGTATTTACGCGGCCAACACCGAACTAGTTCTTTTCATCAGTAGGTACATATAAGGTACCAACAGTTGCAATTGTCTTCTTGGTAGTATTGAAATTCTTCTCTGAAAGCGCAACATACTTAAGTACGTTACGAAACAGGATGTTGAACTTTAAACTCAATTTTCTAGGATACCCGTAAAAGGGCAATGGGAAAACGCCGGGGTCTGTACCCGCATACGGCAGTAGACAGACCGATAATGCTGTACTGCATTGTTGTCTGGTGGACAGCTCTTGTGCAATAATACTAACCACCTTCTGTGCAATAATACTAAACTATGTTCAGCGAATGGCTGTTATGTGCATCACTGGTGCGCTGAGAACGTCACCAACAGAGGCACTGAATGTAATACTAAACTTAATTAGACATTATAGTAATGCAATGTCGCATGTACTGGGATTAGACTTAGGGAACTGTATCTATGGTCAGGGAATGGCTACGGACATAGTGTCATTCTAAACAAAATGCCTGATATTTCAGGCATTGTTGATTATGCTATGACTGATCCACTTTTTGATAAGAATATATACCTCACCTCAGACTGGAATGGTCGCATCCCAGGACATAGGAGATTCGTTAACTTCTATACAAACGGTTCCAAACTCAACAAACAAGTAAGCTTTGGTGTCGTTTCTAGAGAACTTGAAATATGCACTGCTTGATCACTGTAGTGTTTACCAGGCAAAATCGTAGGTATTAAAGAGTTAGCTGAATGACTGAAAATTAATGTTCCGACCAAAGTCAATATTTTCTCTGATAGCCAGGCTGCTATCAAGTCCCTGGAAGCTATATTTCTGAATTCAAAAACTGCCTTCGACTGTCACAGATCTTAACGAGATTCACCTGATGTGGGTGCCGCAGCACAACGTCATACCAGGAAACTTCAAAGCGGATGAACATACAAGAGTAGAAACTACCTTAAACGCTCCATTAGAACTGGAATATGTTGGCATGTATCTAGCGACCTGCCAGCTATTTTTGAGAGATAGTGCCCTTACAGCAAGAAATAACTGGTGGTCACTTGTCAAGAACTACATCCATTCCAGGTTGATGTGGCCCTGCCTTAATTCACTTACCGTGGCTGCCATGACGGGTCAGTGCCTTAAAGGAAGGCGCGCAGAGAGATTGAAGGTATTGCATAATGAGTCCTAGCCCAGTCCTAGATTTTCTGGAATGCAACTGGTAGTATCTTCGGCTACGCATCTGGTAGTCAGGAAAGCCCTCGGAACGCAGGTTCCGGCCCGACTATTGGTAAGACCCTATTGGGTGCAACGAGGTGGCTATGGTTGAAATCAAAATCGCTGGAAGAGAATATTCTCGGATGTGGAGTTGCAAATCGACCGGGTGCCATGACCTATCCAAGGAGAAGGGGAAAAGTGTCCAGTAACACTGAATTGATTGGTACTCATGCACAATTGTGCGTGGGGCCGTTGGTCGACGCATGTATTCACCCAGGTCTTTGGAGCACGGTGGGGTTAAGCCTAACAGCAGGAACTCACCTAAATCCGAATACCTACTGTATCTGTGCCCCGTTTGGGTGATCAGTCCCGTGCTTTATGGAGCAAAAACTAGAAGTAGCTTTTGCTACAAAGTCTTACCAGAGACTTTAATCTGGTACTACGGGTGATCCGGTACCCCTCTATCTGTTGATAGATCAGATGGGAACGGCCCTTTATGGGAGTTTCGTGGTGGCTCAAATGCTGGTAGAGTTTCGAGTTAGAAGTTGCATTGCAACCAGGTGCTGTGACCCTTAGATCAGCAGAGCTAATTCGGCTGATGTTTAAATCCGCCAACTTTTGAGCTTTTTAAAGCAATCGAATCGAATTCAACGGGAGGGGCTAGACATAACTTATACTTTCCCTAACGTCCCTGTGGTATCACAATGGACTATACAGTCTGCCACTGTTAACCTAACGTAATCAGGAACTACGGATAGCCGTGAATATCTCTATTTTGTGTCTAAGAAGTATCACAGTGTCGTCTGCATTGCACAATGGTGTTTCGTTGATGTGGGTTCTTCGAAATCCAGAGCTTCCATTTAACTTCCTTCGAAGAAGGCATGCTGTTTAAACTTCAGCCTATTATCCCGCATCCTGCTTTTGGTCATGTTGTTCTTTACTTGGTCTATATCGTTGATCAGGATAAGAGTTTCACTAATCGATCGAAAAACCTTTGGGTGTGGCATAAATCCAGGCCACGCATGATTCTTACCTGATCCACAAAATAATTCTAATGGTGTGCCAGAAAAATGTCATTGCGTCCCGCTGCCTTTAAGTGATAGAAACTTTTTATCGCATATTTGTCGATAACAGCTGAGATAATAAATGCTGCATCTGTGGGTCAAGCAGTTCCCGGCGGAAAGTGAGAGTTCATTGTAAAGCGCTATATTTATTTAATTTTTTTTTTAATTGTATTGTTCAAAAGCAAAAAATGTCGGAAATAACATAAAATTTTAGAACAGTTTAGATTTGTTTGAATTGGCCACCTTTGGCACGAATTATGGCCTTCAAACGGCCGACAAAGCCATTACACGCTGCACAAAAGTGGCTGCGGTATTTTGGCCCATTCCCGGCGAAGCGCCGTCTTGAGATGATCGATACTTTGGTATTTTTTAGTGCGAACCCTACTCTCTAAAATGCCCCAGGCGCAAAAGTCCAACGGATTGAGATCCGGAGATCTTGGAGGCCATTGTGCGGTAGAAATGAAGCGAGGAACCTCCTTTTTAAGCCTGTTGGAATGTTCATGGTCTGCGGCCGAAATGTTTGTCTGCCCAGGGCTTCAATACTGTCTTTAGGACATTTTCCCGATAATATTCGGCATTTATTTTGACCCCATGGTCGATGAATACGAGCGGGGAGCGACCATCGGCCGTTACGGCGGCCCACACCATTACCATCGGCGGCGCTTGAGTTCTGGTGGCCAATCGAAGGTGTAAATTTTCAGCTGACCTCTTTGGCAAGTAAACCCGATCATTTTCTTTGTTCACAAACTGCTCAATTTGGAATGGCTTCTCATCGGAGAAAACCAAATTCGGTAACTGGCCACTTTCGTGCAAGCGAAGCAACTCCTTGGCTCTTTCCAGTCTTTGTGCATCGGTGAGCTCTTGCACTTTTTGGAACTTCAATGGCTTTAGTCCAAGCTCATTTTTTAATATGTGTTGTATCCGTTCTCGCGATATGTTCAGCTCACGAGCAATTTTTTCTACCTCTGCGGCGTGGATTTCGATCAAATCTGGCCTTCACTTTTCGGATCATTTCTGATGTTGTTACCGTTTTTTTCGTCCACTTTTTGGACGCGATGCAACACTGCCAGTATCACGGTAAAGAGCAATGGTACGAGAAACAAAAGATTTATTCACATTTAAATGCTGGAGGGCTCTAAAGATAGCCACTTGTGTTTTTCCACCCAAATATAAAGCAATCACACTATCACGCTTGAATTCCTTCACGAATAACTTTTTTCTGAATGCAATAGATCAAAATGCTTTTGTAAGCTTGTAAACAATAAAATGAACTGTCACTTAAATAAATCTGTCAGCTATCAGACTAGCGGTTTAGAAATGATAGCAACCTGAAGTTGGTTGCAATACATATCAGCCACCCTGTATTGTCTCCAGTCTTTTACCCGCTTCATCCAACAGCATTTCCGGTTGTTTGTAGATTTTTATAAAGATTTTTTATTTCGAGTCTACCTGCTTACAAGAGGAGTTACGGAGAAGTTACGTTTCGCGGCTCTAATTATCTGTTGTATTTGTTGAGTACTTTTATTAACCATCCAAGAGTCTACGTATATCCTCCCCAATAGAACGAATATCCCCTGTCATCCAAAATTTCTTTTGAGCATTTTTGTGTATATGAGCTGACAACTTTCTGCAAATGACTGTACTATAGATAGGGTCGATGCCCAACCAAGAAAAATAAGTTGCGTTTGTCACCCCCTAGATTTGAAGATTATTCAAAGACAATTTCAAAAAATTTTTTTTTAATTTTTTTGGTGCACCCTACATACCGCCCTTTTAGTTTTCTTTATCCTGTGTTGCTATTTGAAGTCCGATCGTAACGGGATGTATACCGTTGTTCACGTTTTGGAAAGGGCTATATTTCGTCCACTGGCCATTTTTGACTCCGAGGTCAAATTCTCTCTCACACACACATGAATAACCCAATGCCACAAACGCACAATCACTATGGCAGTTCGGTCCAGCATCAACAAATTAAATTTGCGGGATTCTCTAGCAAATGTTGAAGCTTTTTAAGGAAGAATAAAATCACTTTGTTTTCACATTCACCCTACACTCCACTAAAATAGTATTTTTGCCACTGACTCCATATTTATTATCCTATCTTTACGTATGATACCTCGTGGATCATCTTTATAAGGTCTACTTTTCTTCCATACTTCACTTTGGATTTTTTACCAGATTTTCCAGATGCCTTCCCATGTGTTTCAAAATAAGTGTTATTTACGGGGGTAGAAAATCAAATAACTGAAGTCACTAGTAAAAATTTACTTCGGATTCAAAACTGAAGTAGGGAAGAAGTGTTGTCGTTGTCAAGAGATGACCATCGACGTATCATACAAAAATATCATACTAGATTAAATCAGGAATTAGTGGAAAAAATACTATTTTGGTGGAGTGTAGGGTGAATGGGAAAACAAAGTGAATGTATTCTTATATTCTTCCTTAAAAAAGATTCAAAATTTGTTAGAGAATCCCGCAAATTTAATTTGTTGATGCTGTAAAGAACCGCCATAGTCGTTGTGTGTTTGTGGCATTGGGTTATTCATGTGTCTGCGAGAGAGAGTGAGACAGAAACGAGACCAAAAGAAACTAGTCGAATTTGACCTCAGCACATATTTTACAATTTTGAACCCTATGTAACTTTTTTGTTTATGAATAAAACTGAGTACTTTAAAGACGAAAGTTTAACTATTTTTAAATGCCTTTATTATCGTTTCAAAATAAGTCCAAATAAGGGGGGTAGAAAAAGAGATAACAGAGGTCAATAATCGAATTTGACCTCGGAGTCAAAAATGGCCATTGGACGAAATATAGCCCTTTCCAAAACGTGAACAACGGTATATATCCCGTTACGATCGGACTTCAAATAGCAACACAGGATAAAGAAAACTAAAAGGGCGGTATGTAGGGTACACCAAAAAAATTAAAAAATATTTTTCTGAAATTGTCTTCGAATAATCTTCAAATCTAGGAGGTGACAAACGCAACTTTTTTTTATGACCCTATCTACTGTACTAGTAACTCGTAAACTCTCCGCTCTTAAATTTCATAAATAAGCCTTTCTGATTATGTCATTATATCTAATACATTTTCCCCAACTTTGTTAACGAGGGTAGGTTTCATCACAAGGTCTGGATTAAGCCTTGTTTACCTTGAATAAAATTAGTACTACCCCAAAAAATATGGAGAGCCCTATCATAACAACCTACTAACCACAGTTATACTTTCCTCGTATAACTGAGGCGACAACCGTATGACAGATTCATTGGCGTTGATCTACATAATTGGAAGTACATAATTCTGGGACATATAATTTAATCTATTATACTTTTTTGAATGATCTTTTTTTGGTGGACATATAGCCCATGGGAATCTTTTGCCTCTGGAAAATAGACACTTCCTAATCCCGTAGGCCTCATAGCGTTTGCAGAGCGCCGCTGTTAACATTAACATGAATACGAATTTGTACCCGAATATCCTCTTCACATATGTATATTTATACATACATCAGGCGGATATTCTCTCACACGTGCATTCGAACACACACACCCATGTGGACATATGCACACATCTTGCATATCACTTTGTCCGTCTATCCATTTGTTTGTTGGTTGAATGTTGGGCCCGTCTTTGGATGTTTTGTTATTTATTTGTTTGTCATATATCATATGTTCTTCGCTCAGTGTTCTTCGTTCAGCGTTCTAAGCGTTTCTGCATTTGCTGGTTGTGTTGATTTTTTGTTGATATTATTATTGCTGCTACTGCTTCGTTTTCTCCCTCCACTCCCCTCCGTTCATAAGCATAGTGTAGGCTTGGCAGCAAACATCTCAGCCGGCCGGTCAACAAAAAGACCCACTCATTGTGCCACTGCCACTTACCCTGACGCTACGGCTTTTATTAATTTAGCCTGTTTCACGCTGCATTTAGCGTGCGCTATTTTATCACGGTCCGAGTATTGATAACATTTTTAACTAATGGCTATTTATGGGGTTGTATAGATTTTTGACAGTTTTAGAAAAAACGAAACTTGCACGAGAGTAGTTTACCCAGGACTCACCCTTAACACTTAATCGTAATGCAGTCAGTCGTTAGAAAACTGTTGCGGCCGTGTTAATTTAATGGGAATATTTTAAGGTATACGAGTAGATCGTATCAATGATATACCCAAGCTTACTAAAGTGCTTTGGAAACCGGCAGCAATCTTCTTCGACGCTTTCTTGGGGATTCCTAACATTGTAGGGGAAACAAAAAATTTTGGCCATATATGCTATAAGAGAGTCACAGCGAAAATGGAGCACTGAAAACATCTGTATCTAACCGTCCACATCTATCTGGAATAGGCTAGACTACTGAGTAAGATATCAAGAAATATTGTTTGAAAATAAATATCATTAAGAAATATAGTTTCATAATCCGTTTTCTCCAAGATATCTATCTGATAGTTTCACCAACAGAGACAAAGATAATCTCTAATGGTGTTTTCTTTTCTAAAAAAATATGTTGCCCTGTCAGAGAGCAGAATTTTAATAATGTCGTCTGCACCCTCTTGCACATCTGCATTTTTATGGTCAGAACCGAAAACAAAAGTGCCTTTTTACTCACTAAAAAAAAACTAAAAACAAAGAATAATCCACGGCCCGCCTAAATGAGGGATCTGTCCAAACTTCATTAGAAACCAGTAAGGAAAGGCTAAAGTCGGGCGGTGCCGACTATATAATACCCTACACCACTCTCGTAATATTGAATAACTCTGATATATAAATTTTGTAATTCATGTATAAATTGTTTACATAAATTTACTTTTGGGACATTTTATACTTAAACAATACCCTGTACCACAGTGTACCACTCTACCATTCTAAATATAAAAACGATTGGATGTAAAATACAGCTTCTATAGGACTAAAGGTCCCAATCGGACGAAAGATATATATGGGAGCTATATCTAAATCTTAACCGATTTCAACTATATTCAATAGGGATCTTTACAGCTGCGAAATACTCTAAACTGCAAAATTTCAGAACGATCGGAGTGAAATTGCGACCTGTAGTCGACGAACAACTTTACATTAAATCGACTCAGCTAGTGATTCTGAGTCGATCGGTATACTTTAAGGTGGGTATAGCTGTGCTATTTTCAGGTGTTACAAACATCTGCCGTGAAACAAACTTATAATACCCTGTACCACAGTGAGGTGTAGGGTATAAAAAGCACGAACGTACAAACGCGGGTAATTAGGCTATTCGCTCGACGCTGCAAACATCAGTTGTGTATAGCAGCGTCCACCCCTTCGATTAAATTCATGGCTGAAATGTGTGAATTTTTGCCTATATTCCGTATAGTTTACTATCCTTATCCGTACAAATATTAATTCCGGACCTATTTCCGGTACCATGTTCATACTTTTCCAATACAAGTCTGTTTTATATTTCCCCTGTGTGTGAAATAATGGGTGATCTAAGTAGAGATACTTTTTTCAATAGCCTTTTTTGACAGATCACGTGTGAGTCGTGACATGCTGTCATGTTATTTTTGTTAAGTATTGTTTGGCATTTCATCATGGAAAGACTTACGCCTGAACAACGTTTACAAATTATTCAGTTTTATTATCAAAATTATCGTTCGCCAATTGCGCTAAGTTCATTCTTTTTTAATAATCAAAAAAAAACACTTTCCGGTTGACCCACGACCTTGACACTAATGAGCAATATTTTAGCTCTCGTTAAGAGCTATCTTTTTGCCATTGACCGATTCCCGATCCGACGTACCGGAATCATCGTTCCATATTTCTTCAAAAATAATGCCGGTGAGAACGTAACCGTCAATGGCGACCCTTATCGTGCCATGATAACCTACTATTGGAAGCCTGAAATTGAAGCTCGTGATCTCGGCTACATTTGGTTTCAACAAGACGGCGCCACTTGCCACACATCGCATCAATCAATGGATTTATTGGGAGAACACTTCGGTGAGCAGATAATTTTACGTTTTGGGCCGGTCGATTGGCCACCAAGATCGTGTGATATCACACCGTTAGACTTTTTCCTGTGGGGATATGTAAAGTGTAACGTTTATGCGGACACAACCGCTTCGATTCAGGCCTTGGAGCAAAACATCACGCGCGTCATTCGCCAGTTACCAGTGGAAATGCTCGAACGAGGCATCGAAAATTGGACTCAACGGATGGACCATCTGAGACGTAGCCGCGGCCAACTTTTGACAGACATAATCTTCAAAAAATAAATGCCAATGAATGTTCCTTCTAACGATAACAAACATTCCCCATTTAATTTGAATTTTCTGTGTTTTTTATACCCTACACCACACTGTGGTACAGGGTATTATAACTTTGTGCATTTGTTTGTAACACCCAAAAGGAGAAGAAATAGACCCATCGTTTATTATACCGATCGACTTAGAATTACTTTCTGAGTTGATTTAGCTATGTCAGTCTGTCTGTGCATGTATTCTTGTAATCAAAGTACAGTTCGCAATTTTGGTCCGATATCGACGAAACTTTACACATATGTTTTCTTTGGCCCAAGGACGATCCCTATTGAATTTGGTTGAAATCGGTTCAGATTTAGATATAGCCCCCATATATATGTTACCCCAGATTTGACATGTAAGCGCTGTAAAAACTTTATTTTATATCCGATCAGTCTGAAATTCGGCAGAAAGAGGTTTCTTATCATATAAATGAACACTGTTAAATTTGGAATAAATCGGTTCAGATTTAGATATAGCCCCCATATATACGTTACCCCCGATTTGAAGTGTAAGCACTGTAAAAATATTATTTTATATCCGATCAGTATGAAATTCGGCAGAAAGAGGTTTCTTATTATATGAATGAACACTGCTAAATTTGGAAGAAATCGGTTCAGATTTAGATATAGCCCCCATATATACGTTACCCCCGATTTTAAGTGTAAGCGCTGTAAAAATGTTAATTTATATCCGATCAGTGCGAACTTCGGCAAAAAGAGGTTTCCTTCTACATGAAGAAATACTGCCAAATTCGGAGAAAATCGATTCAGATTTTTATATAGCCCCATATATATGTTACCCCCGATTCGACATGTAAGCGCTCTAGAGACTGTATTTTATGTCCGATCAGTACGAAATTCGACAGAAAGATGTCTTTTTACATGAATGAGTATTCAGGGAAAATCGGTTCAGATTTATATATAAAATCCGTATATATGTTCCTCCTGATTTGGTATCAAAGCGCTATAGAAGTTGTACTTTACTTCCGATCATTAAAATTTTCCAGAAATATGTTTCACAATTTAGGAACGAATATTGCTTAATTTAGCGATTATCGGTTCAGAATTAAATAATATGTTCCTACCCATTTACCAATTATTCCAAATTATTATCGCAATGACCCTTATCGCATTATTAGGGAGGTGTAGGGTATTATATAGTCGGCCCCGCCCGACTTTCTGCCTTTCCTTACTGGTTTTTATATAAAAAAGTAGAGAACCTCGAAATGACACAGAAGGTGTTCTGTTGATTCTTCCTAGGCAGAGCCACGTTCTACTGGAGTGTATACAGTTTCTGACTAGTGACCACATATGATTTTTTGCCGTAGCAAAGAGCACTATCTCTCAAGAAGAGCTTGCAGGTCGCTAAAGGCATTCACACATATTCCAGTTCCGCTGGAGAGTTTAAGGTAGTTAATAATTTTGCAAGTTCATCTTCTTTGCAAGTGAATGTTAAACTGTCAGTGTTGACTTGGTTTAGTTTCCAGGGATTTTATACCAATCTGCATATCAGAGATAATATAGCTACTGCCTTTGGTCAGGCAATCTTGTTGCAATGGATATCTTAAGTTTCTCAGAAAAGACACAAAAGCACACTTGGTTGAGGAGTTTGGAACCGTCTGTACAGAAGTTAACGCATCTTCTACGTCCTGGGATATGACTATTCTACTCTGATCTATCAGGTATAATAGTGATATACTTCTTGTCAAAAAGTGGTTTAGTCATAGTCTAATCAACTATTACTGGAAGATCAGGTACTGCATCTAGAATGATACTATATCCGTATCCATTTCCCGGCCGTAGTGTCAGTTTCCTAATTGTAAAAGTCTAATTGCAGTAACCGCGACAAATTGCATTGCTATAATGTCTAGCTGCGTTAAATGTAGTGTAGTATTTAGTGTCCTTGGTGTCGTTCTCAGCACATATTACAGCCATTTGCTGAACTTTGTTTAATATCGCGCTAAAGATAAATTTCTGCTGACCTGTCCATCAGACGACTAGTTCCGTCTGGGTCGGATTAACATCAAGACCACTATCGGAAGCCCATCTTGCGGTTGTATGAAGGGCCATGCCTCTAAGAGTTATCGGCATAGGCAATAACCTGAACACTCATCTACTCCAGAGAAAGCAGAGTTCCTGAAAGCAGCTCATCGAGTTCCTGAGACGAAAACAAATATTGCAAGGCTACCCAGCAAAATTTCTCATTACCAAATAATCCGACGAGTAAGCAAAGTTCGATAATGGTAAGTACTTATTATTTAGCCACTTTTCTCATTATTTTAACATGGGGATGTCATTGGAGGAAAGTACTTCCCAAAAGCATACAATAAAGTAGCATAATAAGTACTTATTTATAGCTCGATTTTATGTACTTGAATAATGCATTACCAATAAGTTATAAAATAAGTAGTATATATGTAGAAATGGCCATTAAAAATTATTTTTTGCATATTGTCGCGCATATTTCTCGAAACAAACAATTTTTTCATGCCAGATTCGAATTTCTGGTATTTTCATTCAAATCTGCACGTATTGTTTGAAAAAATTTTGAAATATAAATAAATCTTGTACAATAAATTGCATTATATTAAAATTTGCCAAAATGATTTTGATAACAAAAAATCATGAGATGTCATTATTTGGTAATGCAGGGAATAATGACAGGTACTTACCAAGATTTTGCTGGGTATAGTCTCGTGGAGTCGATAATACGATACCTAGGTTACATGCGCTTAAGTAAGAGCAACTGTCGGATTTACCAACACACATTGAGCAATTGAAGTCCTTTGTATGTACTACACGGGCCCATTTGCCCCACAAGATCCGCCAGACTACCTAGAACCATAGTTTATCCAGACATCGTTTACTCAAGAGCAGGCGCTCAATGCTTCTAAAGAAGCCATTGGGCTCATTTCTCACTCATTTGTTCACATTGGCAATCCCAGGTCGTATCGTTGCCACATTTGTCTAGCTACCCGACAGGTGTCAATTTCTGTCCTCTCTCATTGGACAACCTGACTGTGTTTTGTCTAATCCAAAGCTTGCAAGTGAATAGTGGCGCAGTAAATGGCAACGCCAGTATTGGTCACTATTATGTGACTCAGCCACTTGGCCAACCCATTCCTCTCCGGCAGGTATCTTAGTGGTGAAGTTCCTCTCGAAGGTGTAATACGTCGGGACATAGTCCAATAGGTCGGTTAAGATAGCACTGCACTGTAATATCCTCGTGTGGCCGTAGTTCTTGTAGCTCCACATTGATAGACAGTTTTACCTTAATGCCGCTCCGGTTGCAACATCTCTCGCCACAATATCAATCGGCAGTGGGAGTAGGGTTTTTGTAGAGTCCTAGAGCTTAGGCAGGCAGCTCTCTGAACCTTTGCTATTTGGTTGGTAATGGATTGTTTATCTGTTGCCGTTGGAGTTTTTTCCCGGTAACATGATCCCGGGAAAAAGTCATATTATTCAATCCCGCAATCCCGGGAAATCCGTGCGGGACTTCCCGGGATTATTAGATTATATACTTTCCCTTCGTATGTAGACAAAACAGCTTTTTTATTACATTTTGCTGTATGACTTTGCGTAGTTAAATTTTCAAACAATATTTATAATTTTTCAATGAAAAAGGCAGAAAATAGATATTTTTAATATCTTCTAACTTATATTCAATATTAATATCACAGCTCAAAAATGTTTTTGATGCTACGCAGGATTTTGCAATCGATTTTGATATATCGTCGGCGTAATGCGATTTTGGTCCCTACGCCATTTTTGTGTTTTTTGAGTTAGGAGTTGATAATATAGGTTTCAAGCATGCTCTTTCAGAATCTGCAACAGTTTTTTCCATAGTTTTCGAAATATTGCTAGGGTAAATCGATTTAACTTTAATTTACGGGAATTTTGATATTTTTGTTCTATGTCTTCATTTTTCTATCGCCCTATCCATGTAATACAAATACGAAAAAATATTAAAACAAAAGTGGATATGGACCAAAATGCAATGTACAAAAATTGTTATAACCCATCAACATCTTGGTAAGTACCTGTCATTATTCCCTGCATTACCAAATAATGACATCTCGTTATTCGCTGCATTACATTCGGCTTATTAATAATGACTTACCAATAACAACAGAAATAAGTGATTTTTTGCTATCAAAATCATTTTGGCAATTTTTGATAATGCAATTTTGGCTATATTGTACAAATATTATTATTGTACAAGATTTATTTATTTTTCAACATGTTTTCAAATAATACGTGCAGATTTGAATGAAAATACCATAAATATTTACGTATATCGTATAATGTTAGACCGTTGAAGAATTGTTCACATGGGGGTTTGGGTTCAGAAATTCGAATCTGGCATGATGAAATTATTAGTTTCAAGAAAAATGCGCGACAATATGCAAAAAAAAACACTTTAAATGGCCATTTCTTCATATCTACTACTTATTTTATGACTTATTGGTAATGCCTTATTCAAGTACTTAAAATCGTGAATATATAAGCACATATTTATGTGGTATGCCTATGCTACAAATAAGTACTTATTATGCTACTTTATTGTATGCTTTTGGGAAGTACTTTCCTCCAATGACATCCCCATGTTAAAATAATGAGAAAAGTGGCTAAATAATAAGTACCATTTATCGAACTTTACTTACTCGTCGGATTATTTGGTAATGAGAAATTTTGCTGGGAACTTGCTTATTTTTGAATGTAATAGAAATGCATGAGAATAATAAAGGGTTTTTCAACAGGGACGCTACAAAAGTAGACTGACAGGAACAGCAAACGACGCCATATTTTTTGCCGTTCTTTTGACATTTCTCTTCAGTAAGGTTTGTCATTTCATGATGGAAAGATATACGAGCCAACAACGAGTCGAAATTATTAAAATTTACTACCGAAATTCGGAGTCAGTGGCCTCAACGTTAAGAGCGCGAAAAATTGAAAAATCATCTTCAGCGATGAGGCTCATTTCTGGCAGAATGGCTTCGTCAATAAACAAAATATGCGTTATTGGTCAGACAGCAATTCACACGTAATCCATGAGTCATCATTGCATCCCGACAAAATTACGGTTTGGTGCGGTTTATGGGCGGCGGCGTCATTGGGCCGCACTTCTTCCATGATGATCAAGACCGGCACGTTACTGTGAATGGGAATCGCTACCGTTCAATGATAACCGAATATTTTTGGCCCCAATTGGATGATATGGACTTGGAGGACATGTGGTTCCAACAGGACGGTGCCACAAGCCACACAGCGTATGCCACAATCAATTTATTGGAAACCAAGTATGGAGAACGTGTTATCTCACGAAATGGTCCAGTCGATTGGCCGCCTCGGTCGTGCGATTTGACGCCGTTAGACTATTTCCTGTGGGGCTACGTCAAGTCTATGCCAACAAGCCAGCGACGATTGATGAACTTCGTACGAATATCGAACGTGAAATTGCAGCAGTATCGGCCGATTTATGCTTGAAAACCGTCGAAAATTGGGTTCAGCGTCTGGACTTCGGCACGCGTGCCCGTGGTGGCCATGCAAAAGAAATCGAGTTCCATACATAATGGCATCGAACGTACTTTCACAGGAATAAAGAATTTCATTGATATCCAAAATCGTTTTTGTTTTATTTAAAAAAACTTTTGTAGCGCTCTTATTGACTGACCCGATACAATCACTGTTGGGAACACTATGGAATAAACAGTGAGTAACTCTTCAGTGCCGTTTTTACTCAAGCAATAAATTGCGTTTTTTTTCGATCATACAAAATGGCGTATGGAACAAAATAGCATTAAGCCGACGATATGTTTGAGTTAATACACTTATCAGCTTATATGATGGTTTCTTTGGATTGCCTGAAGTTCTCGCGATAAATAATTATTGAATAATATATAATAGAGAGTTTGAACCATATTTTTTAGCATAAATCGAGAACCACTTCTCCTAATTTCTTCAGGATTGGTTAAATGATCAAAACTAAGTAGCCATAATTTTCTTCTAATATATTTTTTTTATCCGTTCAGCGGTTTTGACGTTATCTTGCCATATGTTGTCCTATTTTTCTGAGAAAAATTTAACATTTATAAATAAATCTTTTAAAAAACTTTGCATTCTATAAACCGTAATAGAGGAAAAGATGGTCTGGAGCCAGGAGAATATCCTACTGACAAATCAATTAAAATAGGAGCAATCCGAAAAAATGGAGGCATAACTTAATAAGATTTAGATAATTTCGCAAATCAAACTTTATGACCCCCTAATAACATAATACCAAAGGTATTTTAACTTCTACGTTACATAACCGAATATGCTACGAGTGTAACTTACTAAATTAGATATCACTTTTAATTATTCATCGATTTTCTTCGGAATGGTCTTTTTTATTCCTGGCCGATCAGACTTTACGATAAAATAATATATGTTTAATTATTTTATTTATTTAAATGAATTACAAAACAAAGTAAATTTATTTTCTAATTTGACGGTCCAGGGAAAATCCGGCTTACAAAGTCCATGTGACAAGAACTTACCTACTAGGGCGCTCAATTTAATTATTTTATTTATTTATAATTGTGAATTTTTCGATGTTTTTATATAAAAACAAGTAAAAAAGTTTCAGTCGGGTAAACCTAAGGTATACCCTCACTTTGTGAGTAATGTAATATTGAATATTACTCGAATTATTCTGTCAATTTGTGTGGGAGGTACCAGAACGGGTTTAACAAATACACCTATTTTTCGCTGAACATTAGATACTTTAAATTCATTCCACTGTGCCGACTTATAAGCATTTATGTGCACTGGTATAAACGTTATGAGACATTAAATTGTGGTATGATTTGGGCATTTTGTGTGGGAGGTACAAAGAGGGGCGTGACAACAACACCCATTTTTCTCTGGACTGTAGGCAATATAAAAGCATAATACTGTACAAAATTTCAAGTATTTTTATACGCTGTTATTAATGTTATAAGCTGTTAACTTTTGGTACAAAATGGTGCATTTGTGTGGGAGGTACCAAAAGGGACGTGGCGACTTCGCCCATTTTTCTCGAGTTGATAACGACTAATAAGCTAATACTATGTGTGGAATTTCAAAAGATTCGAATAAGTAGTATAGCAGTTATTAAAGAATCAATATTTCACAACATTTTAACCCTTTGCCGGAGATAGAAAAAAATATTACCACATACCAAATTTGAGGTCAATCGGTTACTCCTTTCGAGAGTTATCGTGCGCACCAGCCAGCAGACAGACAGACGGACGGACTTTGCTCATTCGACTTAAAATGACCCAAAACGGATTTCCTCCGAACATACTTGGGGTCTTAGGTCACTCCTTCGACGTGTTACATTTTTTTCCGTAGCAAATGATATATACCCTCGTCACACTAAAGTGAGGGTATAACTAGTTGACCCGGCAAACTTCGTTTTGCCCTTAAGAATTTTTTAGTTGCATTAATTTTGAGCATTCACGATTCCACCAGGATTTTATAAATCAAATCAATTAGCTATTGTTGACTGATATTTATAAGAAAGCTGATTCGGCATACTACGTACCGTACAATATTTGGTGAAAATAGTCCCAAGAAAATACTAGTAAATTTATTTATTTTGTTGTTTTAATTAAATTATTATCAATATAAATTGTATTTAACAACTATAAAATATGTACTGGTATTAAAGTTAAAAGCTGTTTACTTTTGGTACAAAATGTTCCATTTGTGTGAGAGGTACCAAAAGGGGCGTCTTAAAGTATTTGTATGGACTTGTCTTAAAGTTATAAGCTGCTTACTTTCAAGTATTTGTATGGACTTGTCTTAAAGTTATAAGCTGCTAACTTTGGTCATATTGTGTGGGAGGTACCAAAAGGAGCGTGGCAATGATGCCCATTTGTCACTGTATTTTAGGTACTATTAAACAATTACACTGTACACAATTTTAAGTCTTTGTATGCAATAGCAATAAATTTATAAGCTTGTAACTTTTGGTTCAAAATTGTCCATTTGTGTGGGAGGTACCAAAAGGGGCGTGGCAACTTCTAGTGACTAATAAACTAATAGTATGTGCAGAATTTCAGAGGATTCAAGTAAGTAGTATAGAAGTAATTAATAATTTAATAATCAATATTTCACTAAATGTTAACCCTTTGTTGGGGGGAGGTTCTAGAAGGAGTGGACCAATATGGCCCATCTTCGAACTTAGCCGGAGATAGAAGAAAATATTACCACATACCAAATTTGAAGTCAATCAGTTACGAGTTACTTTCGAGAGTTATTAGACAGACAGACGGACGGACATTGCTCATTCGACTTCAAATTACCCAAAACGGATACCCGCCGATCATACCCGGTCTTAGGTCACTCCTTCGATGTGTTACACTTTTGGCTCGTAGCAAACGATATATACCCTCCTCTCTAATGTGAGGGGATAATGAAGTAATTCCAATAAATAATATTAGTTATAATGAATTCTAAAAACAGCAATGTACAATTATTGTAAAGGGTGGTTAAATTGTAATGGCCGCCGAAGTCGCGGCGGCCATTTGGCCGATATTTTGTTCCATACATAATTGAACCATACCAATATTATCATAATAAAAAGAAATTACAATAATTTCCTAAATAATTTGTGGTTTATTCAAAATCAACATCGCCCCTTAAAATTTAATTCAGTGCTGTCCGATACACAACATTTTTTGTTTTATGCTTTGAAGCGTGAGGATGGTTCATACAGCGGGCCGTGTGAAAAGCATGACATTTCCAGATTTACTCCACACACTTCCAGCGATTGTCCTTGTGACTTGTTTATGGTAATATGGTAATCGCAAATGCAAGTTTCACTGGGAACTGAAAATATTTGAACTTGAATGGGAAATGGCTTGTCAAGGGAATTCGCGGAATTAGGCATTCTTCTCCCTTGAATAACCGTTTCAAAATCCTTGCCAGCATCACATTGTTCATTACAATCAGCCGGATTCTCTGCACAGTTTCGGGGCATGAAGATTTCGTAACATAAAGGCAAATCCAAAGTGTTTCATTTTCAATGCGACCGATTGATTTATATGAATATTATTCTCCCGGAATTTTATTTTGAATCAATTCATTCACATCAGCATTGTGCGTGCTCTAAGCCAGTCTTAGCTACGATAATTATACCCTACACCACACTGTGGTACAGGGTATTATAAGTTTGTTTCACGGCAGATGTTTGTAACACCAGAAAATAACACAGCTAGACCCACCTTAAAGTATACCGATCGACAGAATCGATCAGAATCACTAGCTGAGTCGATTTAACGATGTCCGTCCGTCCGTCTGTCCATGTAAAGTTGTTCGTCGACTACAGGTCGCAATTTCACTCCGATCGTTCTGAAATTTTGCAGTTTAGAGTATTTCGCGGCTGTTAAGATCGCTATTGAATTTGGTTGAAATCGGACATACTTAGGGTCTTAGGTCACTCCTTCGATGTGTTACACTTTTGGCTCGTAGCAAATGATATATACCCTCCTCTCTAATGTGAGGGGATAATGAATTCGCGGCTGTTAAGATCGCTATTGAATTTGGTTGAAATCGGTTCAGATTTAGATATAGCTCCCATATATATCTTTCGTCCGATTTGGCCCTTTAGTCCTATAGAAGCTGTATTTTACATCCGATCGTTTTGAAATTTAGAATGGTAGAGTTTCTTGATCCATGAACCAACATTGCCGAATTTGAAGAAAATCGGTTAAGATTTAGCTATAGCTCCCATATATATGTTTCGTCCGATTTTGCTCTTTAGTCCTGTAGAAGCTGTGTTTTACATCCAATCATTTTGAAATTTAGAATGGTAGAGTTTCTTGATCCATGAACCAACACTACCGAATTTGAAGAAAATCGGTTAAGATTTAGCTATAGCTCCCATATATATGTTTTGTCCGATTTGGCCCTTTAGTCCTATAAAAGCTGTATTTTACATCCAATCGTTTTGAAATTTAGAATGGTAGAGTTTCTTGATCCATGAACCAACACTACCGAATTTGACGAAAATCGGTTAAGATTTAGCTATAGCTCCCATATATATGTTTCGTCCGATTTGGCCCTTTAGTCCTATAAAAGCTGTATTTTACATCCAATCGTTTTGAAATTTAGAATGGTAGAGTTTCTTGATCCATGAACCAACACTACCGAATTTGAAGAAAATCGGTTAAGATTTAGCTATAGCTCCCATATATATGTTTCGTCCGATTTGGCCCTTTAGTTCTATAGAAGCTATATTTTACATCCAATCATTTTGAAATTTAGAATGGTAGAGTTTCTTGATTCATGAACCGACATTGCCGAATTTGAAGAAAATCGGTAAAGATTTAGCTATAGCTCCCATATATATGTTTCATCCGATTTGGCTCTTTAGATCCAATCGTTTTTATACCCTACTGTGGTACAGGGTATTATTTAAGTATAAAATGTCCCAAAAGTAAATTTATGTAAACAATTTATACATGAATTACAAAATTTATATATCAGAGTTATTCAATATTACGAAAGTAGGGTATTATATAGTCGGCACCGCCCGACATTAGCCTTTCCTTACTGGTTTTGACTTATATTTGGATACCCATTAATGATGAGTTCATCTTTTGTTGGAGTGAATTGGCAAATGGGTGGAATCGATATTATAAAACACTGAAAGTATCTACCGGTATTTGTCCATTTTCGATTCTCATCAGAATCTGGTTTCCGTAGCACATGACCTATCCAACTTCACTTCCTTTCACGAGTTTCGGTAGCAAAAAGTTTCATATTGCTTTTATTGTATAACTCCACATTTGATACCCAGTTGTGTGGCTAAATATGTGGAGAATATAACGCAGGGATCTGTTGATGTAAGTTTAGTCTTGTGGTTGTCCATTAATAATTTTAAAAATTTTATTCCACAGTTATTGAATGTTTTCTCTGATATATTGTAGACTTATCGGAGATTCGAAAAAGCTAAAATCGTATAATCTTGACGACCATTCTGCAACATCTTTTTTTGGAAAGATGTTCATGTGAAAAGTATTTCGCATGAGCATTCGATGTTTAAAATTCCCAGAAAAAAATTCTTTAAAAAACAACAAAATCTAACAAAATGTAAATTCTTCTCCTTATTAGTTCCATGTATGTTGACATATTTAGACATTGCATATAAATTTCATTTTGATTCCGAGCCTTTTTTGGTCGAAATAAATCCTCTATAAAATATTTTTTTGTACGAGTATGTACACAACAATTTATATGACCGAACTTGACCTACTATAACTGCCCAATCAAACCACTTCACTTCACCGCTTTACTTGCTTTGGTATTCTTTAGAATGTTTTCACCAATTTCAGCAAAACGTTAACCGGTCTCGACCGAACGTTTTGTCAACACTGCTCTACTATCTCAACGCCAAACACACGAACACAACGACGATACAACGCCAACAACAAAGAATGAACGAAAAAAAATGATCATCATCGTCATTCAATTTAACGTTCAGCGTTCGACGGTGGTACAGATCATCATTATGAGGTTGATCGTCGTCACAAAAGAGTGTATCTATCGCTCATACGATGTACTGTACGTATGTACTGAAGTTGAAACGACCTTACCAAATACGTAAGCAGTGGATGTTTGTGTTGTGTTGGTGGGTCGCACAGACGGTCAGAGAGACGAACTGCCAGCCGGTGGCGTGATGGATGGTTGCTTGGATGGATGGATGCAATAGATACATGTAAATACTCTCGAACTCTTGGATACCTCCAAAACAACTACAACAGCAGCTAGCCAGCTAGTATGTTGTTGTAGACTGTCGTACGATATTGTGGTTATATGTATGAAGTTAACTACCTACTCTAGTGGCCCAACCATACTCGTTTGTTACGTATAACATCGGATCATTTACTACGTCACTACTTATACGAGCAGTAGTAGTATCTCAGCAACGAAGTATTCGATAAACATGAAAAAAAACTCTCGCACTCACTCTCTCAAACCAGAGGAACAAAAACAGTAGTAGACTTTCCGATAGAGAGAGTGAAGTGTGAGTTGTTTACTTTTTTCGCATTACCAACAGAGCTGCCACTTCTGCTGACATGTATTTAGAAATTTTGTGATTGTTTTTAAAATATTTACAAAAAACACTATGGAACACAAAAAATACAAGTAAAAGCGTTAAGTTCGGTCATGCCGAATCTTATATACCCTCCACCATGGATCACACGTGAATGGTTACGGGTACTAATAAACTCATTATACCAAATTTCATAGAAATTTAAGGTTTTTGTCACGTTACGAACTCAAAACTAGAGAGACCTTTGTATGGGGGCTATATCAAAACATGGACCTTTGACTACCGTTGCTCGTGAGAAGGATATCTGCCCGATCTGTTGGTCTCTATGACGTTAATAAAATCGGGAATATGCCATATATGAGGGCGATATCCAAAATTGGACTGATATTGGCCATTTTTATCCCCTCACCACATCGAAGGAGTGAAGGAGTCAGTATGTTCGGCGTCAGTATGTTCGGATATCCGTTTTGGGTCATTTTAAGTCGAATGAGCAATGTCTGTCCGTCCGTCTGTCTGTCTGCTGGCTGGTGCGCACGATAACTCTCGAAAGGAGTAACTGATTGACTTAAAATTTGGTATGTGGTAATATTTTCTTCAATCTCCGGCTAAGTTCGAAGATGGGCCATATTGGTCCACTCCTTCTAGTACTTCCCCCACAAAGGGTTAACATTTACAGAAATATTGATTATTTAATAACTTCTATACTACGTATTTGAATCCTCCAAAATTCTACATTTAGTATTAGTTTATTAGTCAGATAAATGGGCGAAGTTGCCACGCCTATTCTGGTACCTACCACACAAATGGAGAATTTTGAACCAAAAGTTAAAAGCTTATAACTCTATTACCAGAGCATACAAAGACTATAGATTTTGTACCGTGTAATGGTTTAATAGAACCTAATATACAGTGAAAAATGGGCAGTATTGCCACGCTCCTTTTTGTACCTCCCACACAAATGGACAATTTGGTACCAAAAGTTACAGGCTTATAACTTTTATACCAGTACATACAAATACTTGAAATTTTGTACAGCGTAATGCTTTTATAGGACCTAGAGTCCAGAGAAAAATGGGCGTTATTGGCACGCCACTTTTGGTACCTCCTACACAAATGGACCATTTTGTACCAAAAGTAAACAGTTTTTAACTTTATTACCAGTACATAATACTTGAAATTTCGTACAGAGTAATGCTTTTATAGTACCTAGAGTCTAGAGAAAAGTGGCCGTAATTGGCACGCCCCTTTTGGTACCCCCCACACAAATGGACCATTTTACACCAAAAGTTAACAGCTTTTAACTTTAATACCAGTACATACTTTAAAGATATTAAAGGCTATTTAAATGGATAATGAGCGCCCCAGTAGGCGAGTTGGTAGCGTACTCGCCTATGAGTTTGGGGGTCGTGGGTTCGATTCCCACCAGAGGCTCTGGTCTGTCGCTGCAAACATTTAGCCATATGGTCTTTGTTACCCGGCCTTTCCCTGGACCTTTAAATTAGAATATAAATTTACTTTGTATTGTAATTCATATAAATAAATAAATAAATAAATAAATAAATGGATAATAATTTTATTAAAACAAAAAATAAATAAATTCAATATTTTTTTTGGGACTCATGGTGAGGGGATTCATAAGTCGGTTTACCCGACTGAGCTTAAGTATTATAGATTGTAGCGTGATTACAACAGACGGACGGACATGGCTAAATCATCTTAGAATTTTACGACGATTAATAATATATATACTTTATGTTGTTTCAGATCAACATTTAGTGGTGTTACAAATGGAGTGACAAAATGAATATACCCCCCATCCTATGGGAGAGGGTATAATAAAAAGGTTCTGACAACGGTTTCCGATAGAGGGGTAAAAACAAGAATATACGTGTATCGGCGTTTTGAAAGTTTGTTTTTCCCTTTTGTATATTCTTATGATGAATCGGCGTAAAAAATACATATTACAGACTTCGTCATATTCCGTTTTTTTCCAATTCATTACATTTATTATTGAATCTTTCATTATTGAACAGTGAAAATTACAATAAGTGGACAAATCTCAATCTAGAATACTATTCTCTGGGTTATTGCCATTGCGAATAAACCACTGTGACTTTACACGATTTTTTACTTTAACAAAAGGTTAGTATTTTAAATTTAAGACTTCATAATTTAATTGTTGTTTAGTTTTAATTGAAATCAAGTCCAGCGTATCTCTCCTTCTTAGGCGGTTAAAACCTTCAAAATTTAGTAGTTCTCGTGCCAGGAAGTTGGGATGATTCAATAGTTTGCCCACGTAACACAGGCAATATTTTTCAATTTCCTATTTTCCTGTTACCATGGTGCACCTGTAATAAAACGAAGAATATTTGATTGTCTTCTTTGTAATTTGAATACTCGTACATTTGAAGCGCACGCTGTACCCCAGAGCTGGATACCATATGTCCAAATGGGCTTCAATAGCGTTTTGTATAAAAGAACTTTATACTCTTGATCTAGGGCAGATATTTGGCTAATAAGCCACTGAAGTTGATAAGTTTTGAGTTTTGTTTGAGTCACTTTAGTGACTATGCGGCGCGAACACGTCAAGCGCCGATCTAAATGGATTCTAAGATATTTAGTGAATTGAAAATAGAAATTTGAGGACTGTTATCCCTTCGTAGTGTAAAAGTAATATGAGAACATTTTGAGGCATTCACCATTATTCTCCACGTTCTTAACCATTCTTTTAGGATTCGGACATGAGACTGCAGTTGTTCGGAGGCAACTGAGGGGCTTTTGTGAGTACTGACGAAAGCAGTATCTTCCGCAAAAATAGACGTGTGCGTAAAGTTGGTTATGGACATATCTGCCGTAATAAAAACGTACTGTATATGGCCAAGAATGCTCCTCTTTGGGACACCGGCATTTATTTTCTTAGGGCTAGAAAAATGCCATTTGATTAACATGGAAAGACCGGTTAGTCAAATAACTCTTGAACAGTTTATGAGTATTGATTGGGAGATGGTCGCATATTTTGTGCAAAAGTCCTTCGTGCCAGAATTTGCCAAATGCTTGGGAAATGTCTACGAATAGTGCCGAACAGTATTCTTTGTTCTCAAAAGCTCTTTTGAGGCAGTTTACGATACGGTGTACCTGTTCTATAGTATTATGACTTTTTCGTAAACATAATTATAATAATATTGTTACAAATTATATGAGGTGTGATTTTTCTTCATGAGAATGGACTCAAACATTTTTGAGAGTATCGATAGTAGGCTTATAGGGCGATAGGATTTGACTTGAGTTGGATCTTTGCCTGGTTTCGGTATCATCACGATTTCTGACCTTTTCCAATCATATACTTTACACAAAGTTTTATACAACAATGGATAATATGTGCTTTTGCGAGGACATTCCTGGATTGTTTGAGGATCTTATTTAAACATACAAATCCAAGGAATACATGTGCATACATCGCTCATGCTGTCAACACTGAAGCTAAGTTAAGACGATTGCCAGATCGGACAATATTTCCAAAAAATGCTACCCTGTGAACGTACAACCGTGTGAACATACAATTAGTGTCTTGCAGCGTTGGCAGAAAAGTCATTGTGAGATAATTTGCCGACTGTTAGATGTGCGAAGATTATGCATGTGACAACAGCGACATTGTCAGAAAAACATTTTATTGGCAACACTGTCAATAAAATATTTTTATTGGCAATCCTGCATATAAATATTTACAAAGTATATTGTAAATATATGAAATTGTAAGGTTTTCCTGCAATCGTCTGAACTGTCAATTCAACTTTTGCCTAACAATCTGTCATTGTCCGTACATTTGCAGCACTTTAACAGGGTTGACAACGTTGTCCGATCTGGCAATCGTCTATACTTAGCTTACGGAATCCTACGAAACAATGGCTAAAGTGTTAAAATATATATAATATGAACAACGTGATTGGAAAATTTGTTGCGATTAAAAGTAGTTGCCTTGTTATGTGGAATGCAAGATGGATAAACAAAATATTGTTGTTTGTTATGCCTCTGGGATAGCCATGCTCGAGAAGATCATCACAAAAGGAAGCAATAGCCAACTAGAGAACAAATTACATTGGGTGAAAACAACATCAAATACACAGCTTTCGTCAGAAAAGAAAACATTTTTTTGTCACAACCGCACATTTAGCTGGAACTGCATATTTCGATGGGCCAAAAATAAGGAGTCAGTCTCCAAAAATAAGGAGACTGATGAAAGATGTTAGATGTTTCGAATCATATATAACATCGGAGGAAATTGCAGCATGGAGGTCATTTAAGCTTGTAGTTTCAAATTTCCTTGGATCCAACAAAAACCCACAATATGAAACAATGTTTAATCGTTTGTTAAAAAATGCTTTTATATATTTATATTTCATGTGACCTATATTTAGTTTTGTAACTTATTTGTCTTAAAATTATATGTCTTATATGTCCCTCAAAATGTAATTCTTGCATTTTCATTTAAACTTTTTTCCTGAGAATCATCAAGAAATGAAGTCCATCGAGCGGCGGTACCAAGGACACTTGGATGAAAGAATCATGGGCGATTATATTTGGTTCCTCATTGGAGAAACCGATTATGAAAAAATGGAATGGGAATTTAAAAAATAATAAAAAAAACTTTACCATAAAAAAATTTTATTTCGGTTTCATAAAATAGTATGCCTCAATCTACACAAAAAAGTTTTTAGGTCTAACACGCAAAAAAATGTTTTTGTTACATAGTGTTATAATTCTTCTTGCTCATCTTCTCAGGACGAACACAATGTACCAAATGGTCTCCGAGTGAAGTGGTGCACGCCAGCAATGGCTGTGTGCCGCGCGTCCTTAACCTAACCAAACCTTATAATTCTTAGAAAACAAACCTGCTAAAACTTGACAATATTTATTATTATTCTGCAGTGATATTGTAGTGTAGGGTATCGTATAGTTGGCTCAGCTCGACTGTAGTCCTTCCTTAATTAAATAAGCTTTGATACATACATATACAGTGAAGGCTCGCTAATCCGAATATCCAGTAATCTTAACTACATTTTCAAATGGAATTCTACAGTCCGAATTGGTTGCAACTCAATAATCAGATTTGGGTGTTTTGCTTCCTTTTACTAAAATGTTCTCAAAAACACGTTAGAATTCTTTTCGGGTGGTGTTTTTGTGTGGTCTTACAAATAAATATAAAAAAACTGAACCAGATGATGATGATTTAAAAAATGAAATAGAAGATTATTTAATAAATGAAATAGAAACGGCCCAGTTGCCTTATAGCCTTCGGACTGTTAAGGAGTCATAAACAGCGATTGAGAATATTCTGGTTCTGAATTATCTACAAATCTCGACAATAGAAAAATCCTTAGAAGAACGTTCGTCAATCTTCCATTTATGACTTCTTTAAGAAAACATATTGATTAGAGCCTAATATATTTGTTCTCTTTATAGATTTTTCTTAAATAAAATAGTTGTTTGTGTAGTTTTATGTGAACAGAATTTTTGTCGAGAAATACATTTGATTTATCCTCAACTACTTTTTACGAAGTTAATACATATGTAACTTATTTCTAAGTTCAAATGTTTTTATGTATAGATCTTATTTTGTTTAAATAAATAAAACTCATTTCAATTTAAAAAAAAAAATATTTTTTTCTTAAGACTGTAATCCGAATTTTTCAATAAACCGCAATCAATTGTTCGGATTAGGCGAGACTTCACTGTATCTCTCATTCAAAGGTCTACACGACTTAACATCCTCAAAATTGTATTTCGATTCCAAAGATTTTTCCGTTATAATATTAAATGTTAATATTATTAGGATATATAGGATTCGGAATGGCCAAACATTACACCGTATTTATTTGTTTTTAACTCATATATCCACAAATCAAAATTTAAACTGAATAAAACAAGGACTATGGTAAAAGTGATTTTAGCGATTTATATTAAAATATTTTGGCAACCCTGCCGCTAACTCGTTCTTATGGATACATCTGCATGTGCCCATATGTTTCAATGAGTGTCTGTATTACTCGTGTTTACTTATACCGCAAACGAGTGTATCTGAGAGTACGTTTATGATTTGTTTTGCTGTCGTTCTGTAATGTTGTATTTTTCTGCTACGAGTGGTGTTGCTTCTTTTACTGTAAACAAATGCCGATCCTCTCTGGGGTACAATATGCGGGATTTCTCACTCTCTCTCTCTCGCTCGCCCATCACCATTTAGGCTTGAGAGTTGCAGTAGGAATATTTTCAACTTCAGTTCGTGTTTATGCTTCGTTGTTAACGTGTCGTGCTATCCGAATAGACGCGCATGCGTTTCTGTCTTATTACTTTTTTCGTTCGTTACGGAAAACCTACTGAATGCCAAGTGTTTTATTTTTATTTAACTAACTGAAGAGAAAGAGGCTTTAAAAAATATACATCCAATCAGAAAAAAGAGAATACTTTTCGAAATTTATCTCCAGAAAAAAATTAAACATCAAATTTGCTGGCAAAAAAAAAAGAAAAATTTGTTTAACTCGAAAAAGCCCAAACTTTACAAAATTTGCGGAAAAGGCAAAAAAAATTATACATATATGCAAAGCAAAGATTAATGGCCCTAAGAGAGGTGTTTGTGTCAAAAATGTGCTTAAACCGCCATGGCTGCTAATGATTTTTCTGTGTTTTGTGTGTGAAAAATGTCTATTGAAAATTTCGCCAAGTTTCGATTCAATCTGGGATTTACTTAATGATCGTCGTCGTCGTCGTCATCGACATCGAAGTCTCTACAGCTCAAAATTCATAAGAGGATTATTTTGAATTTTCGACAAAGAAAAAGGTAAAGGTGGTAAACGAACAAACAATGGCTTAGGTTATTTATTAAATTAGGTGTTACATAGCAGCCCCATACCACTTGGGTAAGGTTAGGTCGGCGGAGTACCGATTTGTAACGCTTGTGCAGAATGAAATGTGGTAATATGTATAGGGGATTTGTAAGTTATATTTCGTTCCGAGTAGTTGCCATAGCAACTGTGGCAACACAGAGGACCCGGAAGTATTAATGCTACACATGGAATGGATGATACATATATTAAAATTTTGTTTTGTTTGTTTCCGTAATTTAATTTTCGTTTCTGATAAATGGTACGAGTAATATCAATTTAAACAGCTACTCCGCATTTATCTTTTATGCAAAATCAATGGACAGAAGATCAACTTAGGGTTCACTTAGAAGCACAATGAGTTACTTAAAGACTTCTAGAGGCTGATAATGGTAAAATTAAATTTTTGTATATTCCTTTTTTTTGCATAGTGTGCAAAGCGACTTTTTGCCAATTGAGATTGTCAAGAATAACTGGCAAAAAAATAATTTGCTTACGTAAAGTTAAGCCGTAAATCCAGTTAAATAAAATTTAATCCATTTGTTCTTCTGGCCCTTTCTTCTTTATAGGAACCACAGGGTTCCTATTCGCTCAACTATTATTTATGCTCTCTTATAATAGGGGGTCCGTAAAAATAAATTGTTTGAATTTCTAAGTCATCATAACTGATTACTTAATCAAATCGACTATATTTATCCACCCTAGATCCTACATTAGAGTCTTGAAAAATGTTTTGCCTCTTGAATATGTTACAATCATACACGCATTGCCAAAATGCCTCCGCAGGTACATTGCACTGTGATACAGGGCATATTGTAAGTTTGGTTTGGACCCAGATGTTTCAACCACCTACCGATCGGGTCCGAATAACAAGCTCATTCATTCCATCAATGCCTGTCTGTCCGTCCTTGTAAACTTTGCTCGCAATCCTTACCCAATATTTACAAAATTCTATCGGCCCAGGGAGGAAATTTGTGTAAATCGATTCCAGATTTTGAGATAGCTCCCAAATATGTATGCGCCAGCAGATTTGTAGTCTATCTTTATGAAATTTGGCAGAGAGGAGCTGTTTAAGCAAGGAACGAATATTGCCACTTTTTTAATTTGGCAGAATAATGAACGAGCACTGCCAAATTTGTAGAAAATCGGTTTAAATTTAGATATAGCCTCCATATATATACCCACAAACCGATTTTTAATATAAGCACTACAGAATCCTCATTTAACAGCAGATTTTTATAAAATTTCACAGACATCAGTCTTCCGAACCAGAAGACAAATTTTAAGAAAATCTGTTTAGATTTGGCTATACGAAAAT
Source organism: Eudasyphora cyanicolor (assembly GCA_963930755.1). Classification (NCBI taxonomy): domain Eukaryota; kingdom Metazoa; phylum Arthropoda; class Insecta; order Diptera; family Muscidae; genus Eudasyphora; species Eudasyphora cyanicolor. The sequence continues at coordinate 69,462,392 of OZ005735.1, read as the reverse complement.
CCCATTTATGTACAGCAGTTTCGACGTTTATGCTTTAGATAAGCAGCATTTGGCAACCAATAATTACGATATTTGACAGAGTTTTTTGAGTAAGGAACCAAAATTGCCAAATTTGAAAAATCTCGTTTCATATTCGGATATAGCCACCGATTCTGAGAGAATCCTCTGAGCCATCAGATCTTTATACAATTTGGAAGAATTTCGGAAAAACATCGGATCCGATTTAGATATAAACCCAATATAAAGATATGTACCTATAACCAAGCACTGTAGAATCCTCATTTCTTAATTAATAATTTTTATTAAATTACATAGTACAACATAGACAAAATTTACGGGGTTCCGACAATGAATCTGGCAGAAGAGACCAACAATATATATCTATGTATATTTTGTTGGTCTCTTCTGGTGTTTGATTGAAAGATTACATCGAAATCTTATTTGTTAAGATGGGTTGTTAAGATTTTCCCCCTTTGGCATGTACATGAAACTATGTGCCATTTACATCTGAGGTGTATGTAGGTGTAGGTAGGTTCAATATTTTTGTGGCTGTTCGTGAAGCATATCAGTATATCGTCACCTGAAATCCAAAATAACGTAACCCACATGTTCATCATTTTTCAGTAGAAGCAAAAAACAAAGTGAAGTGATTTTATGCCTTTGACCAAATTTATGGATTTGAGACTATTAAGGCGAAATCAAATAACAAATCTAGCGCAATTAGTTGTGGCGTACATCCTGAACTAAATAAAATAAAATTTTATGAATCTTTCCGCTTTTTTAATGACATTGTTTGCTGTAACGTCATTTTGAATATAACTCATAAAATGGCCAATTGTAGGAATGTGTAGTTTAGCCCAAAAATAATAAATAATAAGATATGTCATCCCGGAGCGAGTAAGTTGTCAGTTACGAACGAATAGAAATTTCAACGAGTAGGACTTCAAAGAGTGAGTTTTTCCGCTAATTTCGGACCGATTTTCCAGTATTTTTTGTAATTCTCACAATTAAAAAATTAATATCTATCGATTAGTGCAAAAATAGTCCAAACTATGTTCGCGGAAACCTGTTTTTTCGTGTGTGACATTTCATTCCTATTCGTTCGTAACTGATAGATTTTGACGTTTCGTCCGGACGGAACATCTGTATAATTTAATTTTAAACATTGAATTATACAGACCGTTCTATCGACTCAAATTAAGATTTCATATATATCTCTAAATTTTATGTGTTTTTTTAATAAAATTCGAAAGCTTTTTAAAAATCACTCTATACTTCAAACAATATGGTCCAAATACTAACCTGAAAATTTGATTTTAAAAAACTTTACCATCAATTTTTTTTTGGTTTCATAAAATAGTACTCGTATGCCTCAATCAACAAAAAAAGGGTTTTTAGGTCTCGGACACAAACGATTTTCTTGTTGCATAGTGTAGGATTTCGTAATTGGGCTCAAATATCTTTTCTCCCAGCCATTTCTTCAGGTTTTGAAACAAGAAAAAGTCACTCGGGGGCTAAATCTGGAGAATAGGCGTACAAAGGACCAATTCAGAAATGTGCACCCATTACATTGTCAGAACCTCATTAAAACGACCCAATAAGTTGGCATAATAATCGCCATTTATTGTTTTACCCTTATTGTGGTCAATGTAGATTATACCGCAGACATCCCAAAAAACCATCGCCATGACTTTATTGGATGATAAACCCACCTTGGCCTTCTTTGGCCCGATTCACCCCGATAAACCCAGTGTTTTGACTGCTGGTGTGTATCCACGTTTCGTTCACTACGCAAAAATCTTCCATATTCCGATCTAACAATGCCAAACACTCCTGCGAAGTTGTCAGACGATTACGTTTGTGGTCGATTGTGAGCAAACGCAGCACCCATATTGCAGAAAGCTTTCGCAAGCGATCATTCCCAATTGATCATTTAAAATTTAAACCACTAAGCCCTGTGAGAACACTTTGCATATTGTTTTTGTTTACACACCTAAAAAGAATGTCATCGGTAGTATGTATATTCCAGAAAATATACATTACTACACTCAAAGAAAAAAGACTGCACTCGAAAAAAATGAATTTGAAAGTAAAAAAATTGTTATCCTTTGTGAAACATGAAAATTATTTTCCTCAACTTAATTGTTATTATTAGCAAAAGAATTTTCTATTGAAGGAATATCTTTTGGAATTAAAAAATCGCTTAATTTGTTAATAAATCTTTCCTATAGAGGTCGCTTCGAAAAATTACTATTTAAACCATAAAAGCCATATTTTCCAAGAAATTTAGCTGACACTTTGCAGTTTGTATTTTGTTTTGACAACATGTCATCACATCAAAAATTACTCAAATCGATTAAAATTTAGTTATATAGGTCTCTCTTAAATTTTTATTTATTTATTTATATGAATTACAATACAAAGTAATTTATATTCTAATTTTACGGTCCGGGGAAAACCGGGTAACAAAGACCATGTGGCTTGATTTTACAGCTACAGCCCAAAGCCTCTGTTGGGAATCGAACCCACGACCCCCAAACTCATAGGCGAGCACGCTACCTACTTACCTACTGGGTCGTTCTTTCTCTTAAATATGTTTATTTATGTCACAAATACCACATTTTCAAGACGTTTAGTCTGAAATTTTGAAGATTGTGTTTCAAATCTACATACATAAAGTCTTCTCACCGAATATGGGCAATATGGATAAATGTTTTGATATAGCTCTCCTACAGAGGTCGATCATAAATATATTTATTTAGGATGTATACGCCGTATGCATTTGGAAACTATACATTTTGAACTTTTTAGACAAGATTTCTTAACAACAAAAAATAGCCACATCGATGCAGTTTTTGATATACATAGTTACCATATAGATGTCGATCTCATATTTGCTTCTTTGTGCCATAAAAAACAGATTTTCCAAACAGATGTTCATGACAGATGTTTGTAACACGAAGAAATAGTACAACTAAACCCACCTTAAAGTATACCCATCGACTCAGAATCACTAGCTGTATCGATTTAACCTTCTATGTCCGACCGTCTGTCCATCTTATGTTGTTTGTTGAGGTTCGCAATATCACTCCGATCGCGCTGAAATTTTGCAGTTACGAGTCTTATGCACATGGAATGTACCCTATTGAAATTGGTTGGAATCGGTTCAGATTTAATAATGCTCCCATGCATATGATTCGTCCCATTGGCCCCTTTAGCCCTATAAACGCTTTATTTTATATCCAATTGTTTTGAAATTTTGCATGGTAGAGTTTATTGATCTATGGACCAACGTTCCCGGACTTTGATCACGCTGAAATTTTGCAGTTACGAGTCTTTTGCACATGGAATATACCCTATTGAAATTGGTTGGAATCGGTTCAGATTTAATAATGCTCCCATGCATATGATTCGTCCCATTGGGCCCTTTAGCCCTATAAACGCTGTATTTTATATCCAATTGTTTTGAAACTTTGCATGGTAGAGTTTATTGATCTATGGACCAACATTGACGAATTTGAAAAAAAATCGGTGCAGATTTAGATATAGCTCCTATATATATGTTTCGTCCGACTTGGTCATTAAGCCCTATAGAAGCTGCAGTTTATATCCAATCGTCTTGATATTTAGGATGGGAGAATTTCTTGATCCTTGGACCAACATTGCCGAATTTGAAAAAAATCGGTTCAGATTTAGTTATAGTTCCCATATATATGTTTCGTCCGATTTGGCTACAGTGGCAGACACGTACCAAATGTAAATTGTAGTCGGCCCCGCCCGACTTTCTGACTTTATTGACAGTATTTGACATAGTCCTTACATAGAAGTCGCTCTGATATATATATATATCTAAGCCTAATACGTCACATTTCTCAAATAAGTCGGCTGAAACTATGCATTTTAATTTTTTTTTGACAATAACTCTTTACAACAAAAATAGATTAATGTTTTGATACAGTCGGCATATAGAGGTCGCTCTAAAATTTACTTATCTATGTCTTAAATACCATATTTTACAGTCGATTTGTCTGAAATTTTGCAGTATAAAACCCAAACTGCAAAATTTCAGACAAATCTAACAAATCTAAATTCTGCAGTATGAAAATGTACGTTAGATACCACACATTCTATGCAATTTGGCTGAATGCAATCCATGGTGGAGAGTATATAAGATTCGGCCCTGCCAAACCTACTACCGTTCTCATTTGTTATATTCAGATTTTTTTTCTCTGTCTAAATTAGGGAATACTTCCAATAATATCGCTGAGACAAAACAAACACTAATGAATTAATAAATTGATTGTTACCACATAAAATTGTTGCGTTGCTCAAATTTTGTAATAAATATTTCTTATAATGGTAAAGACAAACTCATAATTCCACAACAACACCATCTGTACATACATCGCCCCTGCACTGCATCGAACAGCAAAACGTGGAATGTTGTAATTACACTCCCATTTCCTCGAAAATCGAAAATCGAAAAAAAGACAACACTTGGAGTGCCTAATTATTTCAAACAAGCCTTGTCATCGAAACATAAACACACCGATTTTGTATTGAATATGACACGTACATAAATTATACAGAATTCAATATACGAGCACATATATTGCCGATGAAGTAATAAATATTGAAAAGTAAACGGTATTAAAATTTCTTGGAAATTTAAAAAAAATCAAAAGAATTTCAAGAAGTTTTATATAAAGCCTATTGGAAATGTTAAATGGAAAAATTAAATATTCATTTAATATAAGAGAAATGTCATGTATTTTAATTGTAAAAAATCTATAAAGGATATGCTTTTAATTGTAATTGAAATAAATTAATAATAAAATAATGGTTATGTTTAGAAATGAGAAATTTTCGAATTACACGACAGAAATGTCATATAATTTCAATTGGAAATAAATTCACAAAGGATACTCTCTTAATTGTAATGCAAGGAAATATATATCCGGTTAAACAATATAAAAAAATTATACCAAATGGTAGAACGTTGTACCGGCAGGCATACATTTTTTCGGCTTTCGAACTCAATAATCAAAGATCCCCAATTAAAAATACTTAAGGTTTCAGTCTCAGCTTAGCAAACTTTGCATGCATCATCCATTGCTGTCAATTATGTTTGTCCGTCCGTTCTATTTATTTTTTGCTTTTCGCATTTTTCAAATCCTCCGCCTTTCTTTATCATATTTATCATTTTTGTTCATCTTTATAGCTTTTTGTTTATATTTTGAAGAAGAAAAAAATCTGCAAATGTCTGTCTTTATGTCTTCTAAATTAATTTGCGAAAACAAGTTAGATTCTTTGTTGTGATTTTATGTTAACAACTAATAACACTCTTTTTCCAGGAACATATTCTACTTTTTTGTAAATATATTGTTGAACATCTAAAAATCCACATGAGAAAATTCTAGTTTGAAGACGTGACTCTAAAGACTGATTAGCAGTTTTGTTGAATATAGAGTACAATAATGTGAGTGTATATTAGAGTGGGCCGTTGGAAATAACTATTTTAATTATATCAACAAAACTTCAATGATTGTTTTTCAACGAATGAGGAGAAATAACAAATTTGAACCATGTAGGTTTTGTAAGTAATTCCATAAAAATTAGATGCCATGATTTAGATGATTTATATAAGGAATGCTATATAAAAATCTGCAAAAAATGCAACGTCTCTAATGCTACGATCCAAAATCGAGATATATTTACATAGGTTATATTTAAATCGAAACCGATATATATGTAGACGTATTATGCAATATTGTTTATTGGTTGAATAATTGATAGCTAAATTTCATAAAAATCTGTTCAGAAATGTGGGCTTTGTAGCGTTTAGCTGCAAAATTGGGATATGTATATGCCATTATTATATTTTATTAAGAACTATAGAGAAATGTGGATTCTATAACGCGTATCTGCATAATCGTGATAATGGGGGGGGGGGGGGGAATATGTGAATCTAAACCGATATTTGGCAAAATGTGTTCCTGGCAAATATATTTGGCAACATATATTCCTGGTTCGGAAAATTGATATTCGTTTATATGCATAGCTATTTAAGGGGCTTTCTATGCCCAAATCTGAACCGTTTAGTTCATATTTGGCAATGTATATTCCTGGTGCAAAACAATTATAGAAATTGGATTCTATAGGCTTTAGATGTAATATTGGGATATAGCATCAATCTACGTCAGTTGCCTTCAACTCTGGCAACGTTTGGTTTGGTCATTGCTCAAAAATGTCCTCTCCACCAAATTCCATAGACTTCAAAATCTGGTGTTATTTAGATATTTATCAGAGCTATATTCGTATCTGAACCCACTTCCACCCATTTTAAATGGCTTCGATAAAAAAAACTACTGTGTAAAATTTTGTTCACATCAAATAACAATTTAGAACTGTGTCTTGCGAACAAACTTTACAAGGACGGACAGACATGTATAGATAAATCTAATCAACTAGTGATTCTGAGTCAATCGGTATAATTTAAGGTAGCTAAACTTCAGTATTTCCAAGAGTTACCAACGTCTGCACACTCACTCAGTGTGGTGTCGTACATAGACCTTTTGAAAGATACATTGGACATTGTGAACTCTCACGCTGTCATGTCAGAACATTTGGATATTAAAAGCTAACAGTATGCCACATAGGCCGCATAAACTAGTCAACGCATATTATTTCTCTTCCCCAATCAGGCCATCCAACTGGCCTTCGATTAGACTTTCCAGAATAGTTGATAAACATAGATACTGCAGTATTGACGAGGCTCTGTTGGGGGGATAGTTCGACGGATATACGTAATCCAATGAATATGAATCTATACTCATGGATTTCGAACGGTTTTAGGATTTATTTATTTAAAAAAAAACAAACACAAAATTTTATTAAAACAGTGTTTCATTTTAGTACCCTAATAATAGTCATAATATCTTGTACAGAGATACCACCGGTGGAAGTACATATTTAAAATTTGTGGTAATATTCTTTGCAAATATTTAAATATATGTCATGTGTGAGGACGTGCTATCATTATAATCTACACGACGTTGTGGTCAGTGTTGCCTGTCATCTGGACGAATACAAATGTCAGATCGAATCACTATGTTTCATTTGTCGACTGATAGGAACAATGACAAAAAGAACCTTATTGAAAGCAAAAATAAGTAGATATTAATATAATTGTGGTAAAATCAATTAAATAATAATAATAAAATTGTTATATTTTTAAGCTTAAAGAAGTCAACATTGCAGTAGCTCGCTAAAGGCTCATTTCCGCACACACCGTAATCGGCAAACGAAGTTTATTCGGCGCAAATGTATGACATTTCGTTTTCGGCGCCGGTTACGGTGTTTGCGAAAAAGAGCCTTTTATGGTGAAGGTCACGCGTCATGGATATTTTCAATAAACTTGAACAAAAAATTGTGTCAGATTAAAACAATTGAATCTGGCAATGCCAAACCAAGTAGCGGGGCGAAGAAGTTGAATAAATTTCAACTTTTCTGACATGTCGCCCCGCATTCCGCTTGCAATGGCCCTTCACCATTAAGATGAAAAAAAATCATCAGTGCACAATGAGAGGAGGGGAAGAAATGATAGTCTTGACAAAGACCATTCTGTTATTAAACACCCAGCGGCCTTTGCAGAAGTACATTCGCATCTGCAAACTCTAGTTGGCTACCAAAGAATCTTCTCACTCGTATACAAACGTACGCGAAATTGACTTTTCTCCCACCTTGTGGGAAAAAGTTGCAAATGCACTGGGGTGTCTATAACCTAAATTGTCTTAAGTCCTGGTTCAGCTCAGCTGACCCACCCAGGGTTGATTTTGTGTCCACCGCTAGTGTAGAGAGTACAAAAATGTGTACTTTTTCAAATCGGAAGTTGTGAAATTATTGATATGGAAATTTAATTATTTTCCAATTGGTACTAACGTTAACGTCATAGACGTAAGTACAGGCGAACGAACCTTAGAGAAACCAAATTCCTAACGAAAGTGTGTGATTGTATTTCGTTGGGAATACAGAAACAGGCTGTAAGATTTGGTCCTGCCGAAATTATTACCGCCTTGACTTGTTTATACCCGACACCACACTGTGATACAGAGTATTATGACTTTGTGTACTCGTATGTTGCGCCTAAAAAGGGAAGAGATGGACCCATTCTTTATTATACTGATCGGCATAGAATAACTCGATAGAGACGTTCCCTATTGAAAATGAGGCATATCGGTCCATGTTTTGATATAGGCCCCATATAAAGGTCCCTTCAGATTTGTCTTATTGACGCATTAGGGAACGATTTTTATAACCGATCAAGCTGAAATTTAAAAATTTATACTTTATACTGGTACTGCAAATAATCGTCTAGTAAAACAGGGCGACCATAGTCCATGTTTTAATATAACCCGATGTCATTTCTTGACGCTCTGGCGGAAATTTAAAATTTATATTGAACTTAAGCGTCCCCAGTAAAAAAAAATGGCCACATCGGCCCATGTTTTCATATAGCCCCCATATAAAGGTCCCTTCCGATTTGACTATTTAACACTCTATGGAACCCATTGTTCAATCGAACATGCAGAAATATAGTCCCAAGTGAAAATTGGACACATCGCTCCATATTTTGATGTAGCCGCTTTATAAAGGTCATAGGCGAATGTGTAGATCTAACGTTTTTGAACAGATGTGCTTATAATTTAAAAATTTACTCTTCTTAACGTGCAACAATTCTTACAGTTTGTTTATTTCGAACGAAATCCTTGGCGAACGAAAAGGTTCGTTCGTTCGCCTGGCCTTACGTCTATGACGTTAGCAATTTACCAATTGGAAAATAATTTAATTTCCAGATCAATAACTTCCGGTGAAAAAAAACACACATTTTTGTAAGTTCGACCTTAGCAAATACACCTCTGACTCTCTTTACTAGCAGTGGCCACTAAATCAACTCTGGTAGTGTCAGCTGAGAGCTGATCAAGACTCTCATTTCTTTCTTTCTCTTAGGTCTCTCTCATTATGCACTGATGTCTTAAATCCCTTTTAAATTTAGTATTCCCACCAGAGACTCTGGTCTGTCGCTATCAAAATTTAGAATGGCAAAAGTCGGACGGACCTAACTATATGATAGCCCACACTTAGATCATAATAAGAATAAATATTGTCTAGTTTTATTAATATTGTTTTTCTAATGATAATGATCAATCCAAACCCTTTTCTTAGAAAAAATGTTACCCCGTCGACGTGAATTAGCTTCAAAATCTCGCGGCCAAATCACAAGGGCCTGTTCATCGCTTACAGAAACCATATCGAACAGGCCATGTGTCTTATGATATCTACCTACAGTTTATATTTTCTACGCGTCTCTTAACTGGCGCTACAGAAATAAGTAACTAGTGAGAAGATTTCAATGGGATAAACCGACGAAGGTATTCTGACACTAGAGCTATCCTAGTGTCTAAAACTGGACCAGGTTTGATCCATTGTTGTTCCACATGTTGTATTATGCTCTTTCGATTCATTTTATTATGGTTATTGTGGCGGGATTTCCCATATCGCCAGTCTGTCCCCAAATATCATCTTGTATCACGGATTCCATTTTGATGACCTAATGAATGCCATTATTCTTCTTGGTTCGATGCCCCGAATTTCAGTCATAGCCTGAAAAGAAAAGGAGCCGAGTATCTTGTTCCTTCTTTTGCTAAAGGCAGGGCACTGACAAAAGAAGTAGTAACAGTCTTCCGAGTAGTCAGCGTCGCCACACCAGCTACATAAATCATCATTTCTGATGCCGATTCTTACCATGTAAATTCCTAAGGAATTGTGTCCTGTTATTATTCCATTTACGGCCCTCAGTTCATCTCTTTTCATCATTAGTAAGAATTTTGCGATACTTTTTCGTCCCAAAGTAGTTTAGACTGTTCGCTGGCTGCCGAGGTGTTCCACAGCCTGTGCCATTTCGCCTTGCTCTTTTCTTTGATTCTAGAAAAATTTTGAGACAACGGTAGTAAAACATGCGGATCATAGCCGCCTGTAAGGCGTGCTCCATTCTTAGCTAAAACATCTGCTCCCTCGTTTCCCGGAATATCTTTGTTGCCTGGTACCCAGCACAGAGTAATTTTATGCTGTTCTGTGAGAATTATCAATTCTCTACGACAGCGGCTGACTACCTTTTACCTTATATCCGGCCCCTTTAACTCTTTTATTGCTGCTTGGCTATCAATGAAAAAACTGATATCGCTGTTGCAAAACGGTCTCATTGATATAACTTCAGCAGCGTTTAGAATTGCGTTTATTTCCCCTTGAAATATACTATATTCATCCATTAATTTCACTTTTTCCATTAATTCACGAATGTTTAGTTCCTTGAAGAAAATACCACTGCCGTGCCCAAAATGTGCCCTTTCATTTCACAGCCATATTGTCTTAATATGACTTTCAGAAAAGTAAAAAAAAAATTTTGGAATAATTATATCCTTAAAAAAATGTCACGTCCTTTTAAACACGAACTCAACCAAACAAAATGAGTTTTGTTTTGTTTCTTGTCAGAATTATGTAGAGATTTTCATGACCAAATATTGGTGTCGCATGGTGTATGAGTACATTTTTAGGAAATGATTCCTAGAACCTAGGAAATGATTTTTTAAATTTCAAGGTATGGCAAAAATTTGGCTGGAGAAGTTTTGCTAAAATGATATATATAGATAGATTTTCGAATATGACTTATTTCTATCATTAAAGGTTAGAGTTTACAATAAAACTGGAAAGTATTAGAAGCAGTGGATTTGTTGTGCTTTTGTTGCCTTTAAAATTCAATAATACACACATTCAATAGCAGTCTAGAGTACTTCGGCACTAAATCGTAGATTCTCTTTGGTTAACTTAACATTATACGTCGTGCAACCTATTGATTACTAGAAGCCGCTCTCCCCCTGGGTCTTCTTCTAACCTCTTGAGCATTTATGGAATTGTTTGTTTTGAAAATATAGTTAAGCCAGTAATTTTCTTAAACGTCCCTCTTTTGTTTATTTAATAATTCATTCGTCTAATCACTGATTTCATTTTCCTCTTTCTTTACAGAATGATAACACACCTGCCGTCGCAAAGTAATTTAAACCCGAACAAAATGTTATTACAACTCCTAACATTAATAATCACCTTGGGGTGTGCGTATCACCCCGCTGAGGCGGTGTTAATAGCCCCAAATCCAAAAAGTGGAGCAGATTATGAGCACATAGAAAATGATTCGCGATTCATATCATATCAAGGTAAGAACAATTATGATTGTATATTCTATATACGAGCATATACAGATATAGAAAAAAACAAATATCAATTCAATTTGAAAGGGATTGCCTAACATTTGGTGCGTTTAGACATATGTTGGCGTTTGGCGGTTTGTTTGTCTATTAATTCAAATTATCAGTTTTCGAAATTCTAAATAAAAAATCGAAGAAATAATAACAATTACCACATACCCCATGCTTTGAAAACTAAACCAACAAACATTGATATTCTAATGTATTTTTTCTGATTTGGTTGAATGTACTTGAACTTTATGTAAATCGCTCACCACCCCTCCGCATCGCTCTCTCGCCATCCGCACACATATGGTGCGAATAGATGATAATTTTCATTCTCATCATTAATTCCGATGCCAACATCAAACAAATGTCTCCCTCAAACTCAACCATCCATCATTGAAACAAAGATCATCATTTTGGTATATTCCTCTTCTTCGTCATTTCAACCGATCGTAGCCTTTCTCAATTCATTTTTTGTTTAGATTCAATGTTCACTTGCTTCAGATCGTGGCGCAAAAAGTGATTAATTTAAATTTACTTAAAGCAAAAGAAAAAAAAAACGAAAATAACGATGATTATTGTTTATTGTAGTAACATAAACTAAATAAATAAATGTATTATCTCTGTGTACATTTTGCGTTTGTCAGTGATAATGGGCCAAGCGAAGCGATACGCCACGCCAGAAGCTGAAGAAAAAGTCTTCTCTGACGCGCATCTTGAGATTTTGTGTTTAGGCATTGATAACGCACATTTTTTTCTGTCGCAATAATGCGGAAGATTTGTTAATTTTTTTTTACGATTCCACCGCAAATTGAATGTAAGTGTAATGTGTACATATGTAGGTGAGCATCAAAATATGTTAATTGACAATAAAAACATTTTTACAATTGAAAAGATTAGAGATAAGAATAGTTTAACTAAATTGTTCCGATTTACATAGAGCCCATAAAGTACGAGTACAATGGCTTCGAATGAAGGCCGAAAAAATATGCCAACTACACCGAAAATAAAATATTTTTGTAGAACTTCAGAATTTAGGAAAAATCAAAGAATAACATCTTATTTTTATATGGCCCCCGAGTTGATAACGATGAAAAGACAATTGATATGAGCGAAATTACACAAAATTTGGATAAGTCGTATGAGTAATATTTCACTAAATTTTAACTCTTTGTGGGGGAGATGCTGGATAGGGTGGACCGCTGTTGGACATCTTTGAACTCAGATATAGGAGAAATTATATACACGTACAAAAATTTGAAGTCAATCAGTCACAACTCTCGACAGTTATCGTGCACACGAGCCGGATAGATACACGGACGGACATACTAAAATGTCCTGAAACGGATTTCCGCTAAACAAACCTTCCTTCGACATGATACACTCTGTACACCCTCCACAACCGTTGATATAGTTCCATGTTTTGATATTGTCCCTATACAATGATCCACCCCTGGATTTTATTTTATTTTATTTTATTTTATTTTATTTTATTTTATTTTATTTTATTTTATTTTATTTTATTTTATTTTATTTTATTTTATTTTATTTTATTTTATTTTATTCTATTTTATTTTATTTTATTTTATTTTATTTTATTTTATTTTATTTTATTTTATTTTATTTTATTTTATTTTATTTTATTTTATTTTATTTTATTTTATTTTATTTTATTTTATTTTATTTTATTTTATTTTATTTTATTTTATTTTATTTTATTTTATTTTATTTTATTTTATTTTATTTTATTTTATTTTATTTTATTTTATTTTATTTTATTTTATTTTATTTTATTTTATTTTATTTTATTTTATTTTATTTTATTTTATTTTATTTTATTTTATTTTATTTTATTTTATTTTATTTTATTTTATTTTATTTTATTTTATTTTATTTTATTTTATTTTATTTTATTTTATTTTATTTTATTTTATTTTATTTTATTTTATTTTATTTTATTTTATTTTATTTTATTTTATTTTATTTTATTTTATTTTATTTTATTTTATTTTATTTTATTTTATTTTATTTTATTTTATTTTATTTTATTTTATTTTATTTTATTTTATTTTATTTTATTTTATTTTATTTTATTTTATTTTATTTTATTTTATTTTATTTTATTTTATTTTATTTTATTTTATTTTATTTTATTTTATTTTATTTTATTTTATTTTATTTTATTTTATTTTATTTTATTTTATTTTATTTTATTTTATTTTATTTTATTTTATTTTATTTTATTTTATTTTATTTTATTTTATTTTATTTTATTTTATTTTATTTTATTTTATTTTATTTTATTTTATTTTATTTTATTTTATTTTATTTTATTTTATTTTATTCAAGTATTTTTTGTTGAATACCAATTTTTTACGTTATTATTTAGAATTAATTTCAATTCAAATCAAATCAAATTACAATTCATTTCAAATTTCAAACATTAAATAAATCTAATAAAATTAAAAATTAAATCGATCATTAACAAAAAACTTCTAAAATACAATAAAATAAAATGAAATGAAATGAAATAAAATAAAATAAAATAAAATAAATTAAAATAAAATAAAATAAAATAAAATAAAATAAAATAAAATAAAATAAAATAAAATAAAATAAAATAAAATAAAATAAAATAAAATAAAATAAAATAAAATAAAATAAAATAAAATAAAATAAAATAAAATAAAATAAAATAAAATAAAATAAAATAAAATAAAATAAAATAAAATAAAATAAAATAAAATAAAATAAAATAAAATAAAATAAAATAAAATAAAATAAAATAAAATAAAATAAAATAAAATAAAATAAAATAAAATAAAATAAAATAAAATAAAATAAAATAAAATAAAATAAAATAAAATAAAATAAAATAAAATAAAATAAAATAAAATAAAATAAAATAAAATAAAATAAAATAAAATAAAATAAAATAAAAATTCAAAATAAACACTTGGTCAGCATCATATCGTCCGCAGGTGGCTCACGTGAGGATATTGGTAAACGCATAAACGAGGCGAACCTTCGGAGCCCTCCAAAAAGTGTGGAAATCTCCCCAAATCAGCTTTGAAACCAAACTTCGTTTTTTCTTGTCAAACGTACAATCCGTCTACTTTACGACTCTGAATAGTGGAACACCTCAGTATCTACAGGTGTTCATAAACCGGTCCCTTCAAAAGAGAGTGAAAATATTTTGGCCGAACGTTGTCTCGAACGAAATTATGGGCAGGAGCAGGACAATCATCAATCCGTAGTCAAATAGTTAAAAGGAAATGGAATTGTATCGGAGACCGCATAATGAAGCGGAAGTTGGCTTAGTGGGAGTGACTTGGCCGGAAGTGATGCTGATGGCGCAAGACAGGTCAACTTGGAAGAGTTTTGTTGTGGCCCTTTGTTCCACATTGGAACCATAGGAATAAGTATTAGCAGATGCATTTACTACTGAAAATCATATTCATTTTCCTTAATATGACTGACATAAGTTTTTCAGATGATTTCTCCATTAAATCCCAAATTGCATTCCACTATATTTGGCATTAATCGCAAAACTACAGACATGTCGTTTGATATCACAAGTTATCCTATTGTAGGAGTAATATTTTATGAGATAGGCAGCAGATAAAATTTGCTATTAATACTTAGCAGACCTATTTTGTGTGCTGTGCAACGCAATAATTTCTTGTCTTCTTAATACGATTCTCCCACTTTTAAAGCAACGTAATTTTTTAAGAACAATGGGCCACCTTTTACAAAATTTACCAACGTTATTAAAATACGGGTGCATATGTATAATATTATACTGCTTTCGCCGAATTGCAAGAGTTTAACCTTAAGTCAATACAAAATTTCACCAATAACATTATATTTATTCGGTTCCTTATCGCTGTGTGTAAAAGCAAACAATAGTTAAATATAGTTTGGTTTTTTGACAAGCAAATATTTATTAAACTTTTTTAATTTCCTCTTGAATTTTTTAATTCTGAATTTTACACTCATTCTGTAAAAGCTAAAATTTTTCAAAGTTTTATTTTCTTTGTAGAATATTTATTTAACACTTTATGTCTGCGTGATTTTTTCAACGACTTTAGCGTTTTATTTTTCTGTCCAGTGTTTTTTTTTCTTGGATTACCATTTATCATGAGTTACATATACTCGTATGTATGTGGCTGAAGCCGCAATATGAGCTCTGCGTCTGTCTGTCTTGTCTTATCATTCGTACAGTTCTCTTCCTTCTCATATTCTGTTGATTTAGCAAAAAATATACACATTTTGTTTTTGGGTGGTTTTGTTTATTTTTTATGCTGTGCTTAAATTTCAAGCCTTTGTTTAAAGTTTCCAACATAATGTTGATACGTTATTATTTAATAAAAAAAATCCCTCTGCCCCTTATCAGTCTTTCATCTCGAAAATTATGGAGAAATAAATATTACAGACATACCGAACATTAAATAAGATTATGAGGAAAACTGGGGTGCCCAGGTTTATTTTTTGAGGAATTTTCTTAACAAACATAAGAGGGACTACGAGTATTTCCATGACGTTATTGATATAGTGCCAGGTTCATATCATGAGTAAGATCACCTGTCTTTATTCAACGTTGATGTCAGTTCATTAATGCTGCGGGCATAACTGAGAAAAATCCCTATATAAAATTCAAATTGTAATAATTTCAACTTTCCATATTGGTTCATAATTTGTAGACCCTTCTTCATTATAATAAATTTCTCATTATTTCTGATATACCAATTTTAAATGAAAATTTAACCCTTATAAAGACAACACATCTTAAAAGGGACCATTCCACACCACTCAATCATGTCGAAGACCACAGGAGGCAGCAGGACCGCCAGTAATTAAAACAAGTCGGCCTCATGACATCTAAATGATTTGTCTCAAGACCGTTAGTGTCACCAAATTTTGAAAGATTGTCCCGCATGATATCAAAATATTCAATCGTGCTAGCGCCCTGCTGGGACACTGGGCGCACTTTGGAACGTGTACAATAGCAGAACGATATTGTTTTAATGTGAAAATGACTGGGAAATCCCCAGGAGGTATAATCACAGTAGAGAAATATACATACTTAACGAATGACAAATTACAATTATTCTTGATAATTTAGATATGACATGCAGAGGAGAGGATTGTCATGTGATATATTATAATTATTTTAAACAAATTCATAGACGAATACTGTGATACAAATCTCATCAAACTTTTGTTTGTGATAGTACTTTTCCGTATTTTGGAGACTAACTCATAGCAAAGCAGGAGATGAAGTTTAAACTTGTATTGATTTATTGGAGTGTAAATTAACGTAAAATGAAATAAGATAAAAAATAAAATAAAATAAAATAAAATAAAATAAAATAAAATAAAATAAAATAAAATAAAATAAAATAAAATAAAATAAAATAAAATAAAATAAAATAAAATAAAATAAAATAAAATAAAATAAAATAAAATAAAATAAAATAAAATAAAATAAAATAAAATAAAATAAAATAAAATAAAATAAAATAAAATAAAATAAAATAAAATAAAATAAAATAAAATAAAATAAAATAAAATAAAATAAAATAAAATAAAATAAAATAAAATAAAATAAAATAAAATAAAATAAAATAAAATAAAATAAAATAAAATAAAATAAAATAAAATAAAATAAAATAAAATAAAATAAAATAAAATAAAATAAAATAAAATAAAATAAAATAAAATAAAATAAAATAAAATAAAATAAAATAAAATAAAATAAAATAAAATAAAATAAAATAAAATAAAATAAAATAAAATAAAATAAAATAAAATCAAATAAAATAAAATAAAATAAAATAAAATAAAATAAAAAATAGCGTACAATGAATTCCTTCCAACTGTAGTATCACATAAGTTCTTCATATTATTTTGTGGAGTTTCGCAAAGCTTTAAAATCATTTTTCATAATATACATACATATATTTTAAAGCATCAACTCATTATTATTCTATTCTCTTGTTCTTACAGATTTAATGGTTACAGCCAAACGGTTCGCAGAACCGAAAACAGCTTCATATTCTGAATTATTGGTAGATGTGGCAAGAAATCAAATAATTGTGGGAGCAAGGTAAGTTCCAAATGATAATAATATTTTATATCATGTATAATTGAGTAGAGAATAAAGTTGTATAAATCCCTAGGACCTTCGTTCAGTAGGTCCACATAAATTATCTGTTGAAAGAAAATGACTAACGGGATTTTCTATCTATTTTATCATGAAGGCCATGCATGTTATCAAATATCACATACGACGACCTCGATGAAATGCAGGTTTCGAAATTGTAAAATGTAACACTATCTAATAAAAACACTGAAATGGACTTCATCCGATAAAAGTAACATTGCAATATTTATGACTTCGCTAAATAGTAATATTACTAAAGTATGTACACGTTCTGGCGCTTGACCACAGCGGCTTCTTATCGCATTTAAATTTGAATTTTGTGTTTTGTTTGCCAATACATAATCATATTTCACTGTTTTCTTTGTGCAATACATAATACTCTTTCTAGAAAACAAATAAATTCACAAAAATCGATTATATTTACTTTTATTTTATAAAAAGGAACAACAATTTCCGTAATTAAGTCAATAGCAAAAAAAAAACACAAAATAAAAAACATCTACTCCCGCCACAAATGAAAACCTATTTATTGATAACATAATTTATTTAACAAAGCCAAAAGCAAAGACTATGCAATTAAGTCATTTAAATACACAAGGGGATTCAAATAAAAAAACATTGCCCAAAATTCACTACTTTTCAAATCGAATTAAAGGTGGAGGTAAACAGTTCGAAACAAAGCAGTGGTGGCTAGTTTTTATCAAAAAAAATTTTACTACAATTTTTTATAAAGACTTCTAAAGATAAGATATGTATGGGGTAAGCAGTATTATACACTTATATACTTCATATCTAATGCCATATAATATATGCGTATATATGTGTTTGCCTTTCCTGATTCCATAAATGGTATGGGGGAGAAGGTATAGAACAAGTTTCTAGGTACTCTGAAGAAAACCATATAAAGTTCTGCCAGACCACTGAAGTACACTGAACAAATTTTGTTCACCATCGAGATGTTTTATTATTTTTTCAGCTAAAAATTTTAGTTAAAACAGGGTTAGAATATTTAATATCGCCCTATGTAGTTTATTTTTGGATAAAATGTTTATAAGCTGTTACTAAATAAGATAAGATCTCGCTATCATTTTTTAAATTTTTTTTTTTTTGGAAAAAATCTTATGGGCATATTACCTTTTGAAAAAATTAAAAAACGAGTTTTTGTGTTTTACGAAATTTGAAATTGCTTTAGAAAGGCTGAACCGATTTTGCAAAGTTTACTTTGTTTTAGAGAGGACACAATGCGTCATTTTAAGCAAATTTTTTTTGGTAATTTTTTAAAAAAAAATTTACGACTGTTTTTTGTAAAACCATTGTAGAAAAAATTGCTTCCACCTCGATTTTCTTCAAATTTTCACAGAATATTCGTCGCACTCTCACTTATCCAGAATAGTAAATAATTTTTGGGACCGAGACTAGTATGACAATTTCCGTCTGTTTTTGCAAAACCCTGCACAGTGGTACGAATTCAAAAAGGGGAAATAATTCGACCGTTTCTTAACCAAACAACCGATTGCGACCAAACTTGGCATGGTAGATGAAGAGGTGTTAGATAAGTTGAGTTTTATATTTGAGCCCTTGTGGTGCACAATATGCACCGATTTCATCCGTATCAACATGCCTGGATGGGCAATAAAATTTCCTATATGACGAAATTGGTTCGATATTACCAATAGTACAAATATTTCTAGCCCCTTATTAAAGTTATATTTTTCATAAGCTAAAGAATATTCTATTAAATTCAGAAATTATACTACATAATTATTCTTAGTATTACTGATACTCCAAGTAAACATCATAAATATAAGAAGAATATTTCTTAGATATAATTAACATAATTTTTTCAAAGTACCTACACACTTTTTTGTGTGGAATATATCTTTACTTTACTTCTAATGGACCGTGAAACTTAAAATGGATATAAATCCTTAAATATGCGACACAGGTAGAGCGACTGAACTGTTATATTCCATTTACTTTGAATGGAATTCGAAACTTTGAATGGATATAACTCCTTCGACAAACGTCCAAAAGCAAAGAGCACGAAATTTTGTTATCACTTATTTTTGGTGAAAGAGGTATAACTTAAAATAGTTATAACTATTTAAATAAAAGACTAAGAGCGAAGAGCATGAAATGTTGTGAATTTAATAAAGATTTTTCATGGGTTAGGTTAGGGCGGCAGCAGGTGTGTCAAATTTCCAGCTAAATTTGCCATTGCCAAATAACCTGACGTGTAAGCTAAATTCAACAGTAGTAACTGTCTATAATTGGGCCTCCCTCCAAATTAATTGTGCACATACATCTCATTCGTGGAAAGTGTTTTAACTCTAGCATACCAGAAGCTGAAAAATAAACATTTACACCCACGCTTACAATTAATTCAAAAGTAAGCGTGAATGTAAGTAATACTTTTATGAGTATGAGTAGTGGATATTTACGAGTTGCTATTGCCTGTACACCACCAGCAGTGGTGGAATGTGGTGAGAAAGTAGAAGAGCGTAAATAGCGATTGTTGTCGTCTAGTCTGAAAAATTGTAATTTGCCGGGATTTTGGCCTGAACTCGCGAGCTCATGGTTTCTTAGTGTAGCATCATAACCGCTGGGATACCTCGAGCTTCATAGAAAATCTTTATTTGTTGGTGCAGAGGGTAATACGATTTCATTACTAGATAATGCAAGTGTCATGTACTTACCAAGATTTTGCTGGGCAGCCTGAATTGAGGTCCCTACTGCTATCATGGGCCCAGTTGTCCCACTTCGGAACCAAACTGTTCGAAACTCAGAAATACGATTATCGGTACCGGCAAGATCTTTCAGACTTCCTGGAAAGGCCGACCCCAGTATATCCAGACGTCATTTACTCAATACGGAACGGTAACAAAGAAGGTAAGCAATGCCCTGCACTTCCTCTTCATTACCACAGCTTCTGCAGAAGTGTTTGGACTAAATTCCAAACCTCATGGCATGTTCGCCGATCAGGCAATGTCCCGTCAGAACTGACACGAACATAGATAGTCTTTTCCTCTCTAGCGAGAGGAGAGATTTATCCCTTCTTAGGTCGTATCTTGACCAGATTTGACTAGCTAGCCCCAAGGTGTCGATTTCTATCCATCTCTCATTGAACTGCTTGACTGCACCTTGCCTAGGCCAAAGCTTGAATGTGGACAGTAGCGCATCAATATATGCAAATTCTTAGAGAACTTGTAATGTCGTCCCTTTACTAGTAAGTTCATCGACTTTGCAGTTCCAAGGTATATGCTTGTGCTCAGGTACCCATATGAAATACATATGCGTTAAAATACTCAGCCATCTCGTTAAGATAACTGCGGCAGTCGAGGGCTTTTTGTGAATTTAGGAATGTAGCCGCCAGAGATTTACTGACAGCCTGGCTGACAGTTACTTGGCGACTTCCATTATTGCCATTATTTCGACTTGTCAGACCCTACAAGTATCTGGTAGTCTGTGAGCTGTATCTAGACTGAGTTCTTTGTAGTGTACTCCGAAGCCAACCTTATCACAAGAAGTGGGGATAATTGTTATTTCCTGGTATTCTGCCAATTCATTTCTCTCTGCCAGATATCTTATTGGTAAAGTTCCCCTTGAAGATGTACACCGTTGGTATATACTCCACTTTTTCGGTAACCATTGCACTACTAGTGATATCCTCATGTGGCCGTAGTTCTCTTTCTCTGATTGCAACTTCCCTAGCCGCAATATCAACAGGCTGTAGATCGAGTAGGACTTGAAGAAGCTCTGTCGCGGTAATCCTTAAAGCTCCGCTTATGCTTAGGCAGGCAATTATCTCAACCTTCATTAAGTGATTTGGTGATGGATCGATTATCAGTTGTCGTCTAAGGGTCTGTTTACATCATGAGATTTTGTCGCGCTATCTTTCAAAAATACATCCCTAGCGACTAGTAGTGCGATTCCGAGAGAGAATCGAACGACAAAATTACAGGGTGTGGGAGTTGCCACAACTTTAAAAATTGTCGAAAATATCTGGAATTCGATTTCACCACGGTTGCGTTTCGAGCAAATGTAAAGGAAGAAAAATAAGAAATGCAAATAAGGAAAGGAAATAAATAAAAGGAAGCAAAGGATTGCATAAATTAAATCTTGACAACGTGTTCGACGTGTACAACATTTCTAAATCGTACATTTCCTTTGTGCTGCTCTTTCTTAAGTCAGCTATTTTTGACAGAAATAAAAAGTTGTACGACTTTGTCTCTTGCATGTAAACGCGCAAACGACTACACGTGAGATTTTGAAAAATCGAGAGAGGATCAATTGCAAATTCTTACTGGAAAGTCACTTGACAGATCGCTTAGATGTAAACTGGCCCCAAAACACAACAATCCCGTACAATAGTATTGGACGAACTACTGCTATATATACCCAATGGAAGATTTTAGGAGAGGCAGACAAGATTCTTCATCGTTCTTTTTAATTTTGGGAAAACAGAAAAAAAGGTTTTTTATCATATTTTAACCATTTAAGTTTTGTTGTTTACAACGTTATTCGTTACTATGCTTCGGTTATTCGTTTCCTTTCATTAACTTATAGTCAAATGACAAACTTAAAATGGTTTTAACTTCTTAAATAAGCATTCTAGAGAGAAGAGGGCGACAATTTGTAGTCATTTGTTGGTGAAAATGTTAAATATACACATGTGTATATTAGGCTGCAGCCTAACTTTAAATTAATAGGCTGCAGCCTAACTTTAAATAGCTATAACTCCTTAACCACTCTAAGGCGAAAAAGACAAAATTTTTTTGAGAACGTTGAATATCCATAACCAAATTTAAAATATCTATAGCTCCTTAAATAAATAAAATGTATATCGACTAAGTCTAAAATACATATTCCATTTAATACTTTCATAGCTTCTTATTTATATATCTGAAATCTTCTTAGAGTATCATTAGAACTTAAAACTAATTTTGATGAATCTTTTATGAAATTATGAAAATGTTCTGAAATGTTAACATTAACTAGAATTTAAAGAATTTTTCTTAAAAAATATTTTTCAAAAATACAGGATTTTTCCTTGTTTTA
This sequence comes from Eudasyphora cyanicolor, assembly GCA_963930755.1. Classification (NCBI taxonomy): domain Eukaryota; kingdom Metazoa; phylum Arthropoda; class Insecta; order Diptera; family Muscidae; genus Eudasyphora; species Eudasyphora cyanicolor. The sequence goes on along the minus strand of OZ005735.1, from coordinate 69,439,862 downwards.
ATGAAGAATTTTTTTCACACAAAGAAAAAATCTTTCAATAAAATCTATACTCTGTGTATTTGGGGCAAGCGAAATTCTCTTAGTACAAAGTAATACATTTTTATATGAGCAAAATTATATGTATATTCTACAACAGAATTTTCATTTGCGGCACACACAAAGAGTATTTTTCTTAAAATTTTTCGCTAAAATAAATAATATTTTTCTTTGTGTGTAGTCTACAAAACATTTCCCAAGAATACAAACAAAACCTCTTATTGATATAGAAAATAAATCAAGCATTTCTTGAAGTAGTAGAAGACGATGAGACGATGAAGACACAACAAGAATAAAGTTTGAAAAAGAAAACAAATCATCAACTGACACTTGTTGTACTGATAAGATTTTGTTATTATTTATTTTGACGATTTTTCCTTTCTTTCTTGGGACTTCTTCTATTATTTCGTTGCTTTACGTTTTGTCTACGCACATTTTGTATATCAAGTGTCAGTCAGATATATATGTAAGTATATTTATAAAAAAGAAGACGTTACCTTTTCTATTGACGTCTGCTATGGTCAACTTGCCAACGGCTCTATCTAGCCATAGACTGGGTTTTGTCTGTCTGCTCCTCTGTGGAGACAGGTCTAAGAGATTTTCAATAAATTGATAGGCTGGCGGGCAGTCGTCGTGGTATAGTATTTTCTAATGTTCACCTTTTCCTGCAAATGTCATAATTGTAACGTACGACGACGACGAAGACTATGACTTTGTACGGGATGACAACTGGACATTAGTTATTCATAGACATGTCGCGTTAAGTCAATTAAAATTTTCTTTAAAAAATCATTAGGTATATGATGACATTAAGTTAAGTGTGCCTGAAGAAAATGAGCTATTTAAAATATGAAAAATTTCTATAAAAAATAAGAAAAGAGAATCAGAAACTGATCACTAACTCAATTTATTAAATTTTGCTTTTCTTAAACACTCTCAAATGAAAGCTACTACATATGTCTAAGTATGTACATACTCGTAAAAGCAAGAATGCTATGAGTTCTTCTTCCCTTTTTATTAACATTTTCAATTAACTCGTAGGGAATTTATAATTTACTGAAACAAAATAAATAGTGAATCCGAGACCTCTTTGGAAAAAGAGATTACCACTGAAGGAAAAATCCTTACAGATTGAGGGAAAGAAAGACCCAAAAAGGTGTGCCACAAAATCTTGCTTAATCTTCTTAACAGTTTGTTGTAAAAATTTGAATTTGAATACATGAGAATATTCCGACGATAATAACAATACACATGAAGAAATATGTAGGTTTATGCAAAAGCTCTTTCTGTCGCTTTTTAAGAAACTGACTGTAAATTTTACACAAATCCATGTTACTTCTTAAATATTAAAAGAAAATACCAAAAACCATTTTTCTTCTTATTATTTTTTTATTCAAGAGTTTCGTTATTTATTGAACACGTCAACCTAATTTTCCAGATCTTTCCAGATCTCGAAAATGTCTTTCTCGATATTGGCCTTAAGGACCTAATTCGATAATGGATTATTTAAAATGTTTAAACGCGTCAAATCACAGTGCCGAGGGGCCAATTGGAAACGACATAACGGCTGATAACACTATTATCAATATTGACGCGGCAAAAAATTGGTTTACAGAGGGATTCATGATCATCTTTCTGAATCCAAAGATCGTGCAAATCCATGTCTTCAATGTACGACCACCAAAAATAGAGTTGGTTTATGTAAGTCATCCCTCATTTAAGTTCGGTTCAATTGAGTGAACTAGTTTGTTCATTTAGTTCACCAGCTAACTTAAGCTCATTAGTTCACCAGCTCTTTAGCTCACTTAAGTTCAAAAGCTCTTTAATTCTCCAGCTCTTTAGTTTACCAGCTCTTTAGTTCACCAGTTCTTTAGTTCAGTAGCTCTTTAGCTTGCCAGCTCAGTTCAACAGCTCTTTAGTTCAATATCCCATTTCGTTCAGAAGATCACCAGTTCAAATCACGCGATTAACGGAATCTGTTTGGAACATGAATGGAATGAGTTGAATATAACGGGTTTTCCAACAAGAGGTGTTATTTTGAATCACCCGGTATTTCGGTAGTTGTCACTTTTGAAGCTTTTATTCTTTGACATTTGACAAGTAGAAACTACGCCATTACTAAAAATGGAACGGTACACGATCATCGAACGATACAAAACGATCAAAAAAGATCGAACAAAAAACGATACGAACGATACAAAATCATCTTGACTAATGAGGCCCATTTCCACCTCGGTGGCTACGTCAACAAGCAAAATTGTTGCATCTGGGGCTCGGAAAACCCAAGAGTTATTGTTGAGAAGCCTCTCCATCCTCAACGTGTGACTGTTTGGTGCGGTTTATGGTCCGGCGCGGTCATTGGATCTTAGTATTTCGAAAATGAGGTTGGATCAACAGTGATTAATGATTTTGTATGGTCGGAGTTGGATGCTATTGATCTGGACAACGTTTACTTTCAACAAGACGGCGCTACGTGCCACCAAGCAACGAAACCTTTACTCTCTTACGGGAAAAGTTTCCGAACCGTGTTATCTCTCGAAGAGGTGATCTCAGTTTTCGGAAAAAGGGCAATGCAAGTGTTGCACTTTTTTGCAGAAAAGAATTCGCCATAAGAGTGTCCAGGGCTTAGAGTTCGGCCAACTCTTGAAAGAAAACTGAAACCAGTGTTTTGTTGTGTCTTCTGTAAGTTAAATTGGACTTTGCCCAAGGAAATGAAAAGTATCTTCCACTACGTCAGGGTTTTGACACCAGCGACACAAGTCGTCCTTTCTTAGGCCAATTCTATATACATATATGCTTACCAAGACTGTTACGTCCAGTAATAAGGCGCAAAATCTATCGTAGATACGCTTTATCTAGGCCTAGCAGTATTTCCGTGTTCCAAGAAGACAATTCGTCCCAAAGAGCTTTTATCTGCTCACGCCCTACTCTTTATTTCCATCTCCGATGCCAAAGTTTTTTATATTTCGATTTTATGCTGAAGTAGATTAACGAAACGGGTTGGTATACATCAGCCTCGGCGTTGCTCGAGAAAATGGCCCCTGATTTTGATAATTTATCAGCAATATTAAAAAATAAAATTTAAATTCTGTCTTTGACACAAGAACTTTCCATTAATGTCACAGTTTTTAAAATTCAAAGATATTAAAGACCTAAAATTGGTCTGAAACTTATGATTCTTTCCAAACCGCACACCGTCGACTTGAATGTTTTGCTTAAGTCTAGATTTTTCTTCCATTTTGTTTTTTCCCATTTTTTTTAATAATTTGATAAATATATGAATTTTTTTAAACCACCAATTCTGTATCTTTAGATTTTACTTACATTCTCAATAATCCAGAATATGTTGTATTTTCGTTTGTTTATATGTATATGGCAAAACCACAAAAATCCAAAAAAGATAATTTTTTGATCTATTGATATTTTGATACTTTGAAAAAAACTCTTTTTTCTCTTTAGACTTTTCTAAATACTCCATAATATGAGAAAACCACAAAAAATGTTCTCACATAATATTTTTCTTTGATGTGGTTTTTATAATCCTTTATTACACATAAACCACAAAATAATTAATTAATTTATAAACCGACCAAGTTAAAATACTCAATCCAAAAAAATACTACAAAAATATGAAGAAAAACAGATCAAATTTAATTACATTCTTGTGTTACAAAACGTATACAAAAAAGCAAAAAAAAAACTTCACCATTTAAAAGTCTTTAGCCCAGGTTTATGACACACATCAAAGAAACGAATCTGACAAAATAAACACTTGACATTCCAGGTCATTCGATGACTGGAAAATAAAAAAAAAATAATAACAAAAAAAGGATCAGATTTCCGGATGATGTTCCAGCCTTCGTAGTTACCCTTAATGGTCACCACAAAAATGACTTTTATAGTATTTATTTTTTCCGCTTTTTCAAGTACCCTCAATAAGGTTCAAAAAGGTAATTAGGTACATTTTGTTTGTGTCTGTCTTGTAGCTGGTCACTTTGCAAGACAATAACAGCAGAACTGTAACACTCAACAAAGCGCAGGCGCAGCGGGGCTCGGTGTGTCTTCTTTTTATGTACAGGGTAATTGCTTTGGAGTTATGTGTTTTTACAAAAACAAAAAACACGTTTGCTTGTAATTCGAGTTACAAGTAATCTGAGTTTCTTTGCAGCAGTAGTAATTTACCGGCAGTGAATTATGAAATTAAAAACCCAACTCAAGCCCTGAGATTTATGAAAGTTACTTAGTAACACAATCAATTGCTGCCGCCTGTGTTTAGTCTTTCTCTCTCGGTTTGATGGAGGGATTTGTTATTTTAGCTTAGACTTTTTCAATGAGAGTTAATTTTTAGAAATTTTTATTTGAAGTTGTTTCGGGTTTCTTGGGAATAACACTCGGGAGATGGGCGACGAATATTTGTTTAACTCAAAACATCATTTGTCACATGTTGCTTGCATTTGAAGTGGATTAGGATTTATAGTCGTATGGTGAAGTGTACTCGTACCTACCGCAGTGTTTGCGCATGCGCCATGTCCGGTATAGTCATGCCATTTTTATGAGATCATAAAAGACGAAGAGATTCACGGACATTTCATGGAACTGGAAACATCAGCCATTGTCTGAGTAGAATAAAATGCAACTAATTTTTTTATAATAAGTTGCAAACATATGAAATATCAAAACAAATTAAGGGAGGGGTAACGTTTATAAACTTTTTTTTTAATTTTTTTCTGAATAGAGAACCATTCAAGAATACTGTGTGAAAATTTGAGCAAAACTAACGATGATACAGCAGTCTAAGCAACCGCGTCTCACATGTGACTCAGTACATCAGAAAACCTTAAAGCGTTTTCCCCGAACCCATGTTTTCAAAGACGGTGGCCCTCATAACTCAAAAACTACTGAACCGATCGTTTAGAAATTTTTAACACTATTTCTTTACATAATGTACGAGGTAAAGCTGTCGAGTTTTTTTTAAAAAAATTTGTTAATTTTTTTTATTTTGCAATAGCCAATTAGTAGATTTTTTTCGCAAAAATCGCATTTTGCACTTCAGAGTGTTCCCAAAAATTTTAAAATTTAAAAACTTAAATTATGACAAAAACTCGACAGCGTTATCTGGCTATAACGATTATCTAACTAAATAAATTTATTTTTTTTAATATCAGAAGATATGGTATCTAGTTATGAGGGGCACCGCAATTCAACTTTTTTTCGAGACGCTTCCGCATAAATGCTGTCGTTGCCATATTTTTTAATATTTTTTTAATGACAATTTTACACAATAAACTTTAAAAGTTATACTTTAATGTACCATCGGTTTCAATCAAAAACTGTTTAACTGCTTCGTCAAAAAAAAATCATAAAAATTTGCCTTTTTTGCACGAATTAACGTTACCCCCACTTAAAACAAGTAAGAACATTTCTGTAGAGTAAACCGACTAAGGTATACCCTCAATATGTGAGGGATCCTGGGTACATACTTCCCATCTGAAGAGGCACTGAATACTTCAATTGGGGATTCCATGGAAGTGCAGCCATCATAGGTCGCCAGCGAGACTATGTATACTAAATAGAATCTAGAATTCTTTAGACTATCAATAGCTTAAAACCTCTTAAGCCGCCAGGACCAGACAATGTTTTGACGGCGGAGCTACAGTCAGTGGCTGATACAATTGCTCCCTGGCTCATAGAGCTCTACACATTTTGTGTCAATCAGGCCTACATATCAACAAATTGGGGGAGAAATCAAGGTTTTATTCATCTCAAAAGCAGGAAAAGTTTTCCATATAAATGCTAAGGATTCTTGGCCAATCAGTCTATCGTAATTTTTCCTTAAAACAATGGAGAGATTAATAGATAGTTCAATCAACAGGATGTCTACAACAAGTGCAAGTCCACAGAAACCGCCCTATATTATCTTGTCAGCTTTATGGAAGGATCTCTCTCTGTTAAAGTATATACTAAGGTAGCTTTCTTAGATATAGAGACGGCCTTATATAAAATAATTCCAGCCCATTAATTATGGCTTTAGCAACCCTGGCGTTGATAGCAGTTTCTCCCCGCAGATTCATTCACAACCTTCTGATTAAGAGACGCATTTTAGCTAGCTTAGGGTCAACAGACCTCAATAGATTTGTCTGCAGGGGACCGCCCCAAGGGGCTCCAGAGGAACTGGAATATGTGGGCATACCTCTCTGATATGAGTGCCGTGCTACAGGGACATACCAGGGATCTACAAAGCAAATAAATTTGCAAAAGTAGAAACTACCATATACGCTCCAGAGGATCTGTAATATGTGGGCATGCTTCTTGCGACTTGCAAGCTCTTCTGGAGATATACTGCGCTTTAGACAACAAATGACAGGTGGTCACTAGTCAGGAACTGCATACATTCCAGGCCGATGTGGTCATGACGGGTCACTGCCTTATTGCACGGCACGCAGAGATATTGAATTTTGCAGAAGCTGTGGAGACGAAGACGAGGAGGAATCAGTAGTGTCTGTGCCCGCTCTCTCTAGGCATACAACCTTTGTTTACCATTTCTATGGGGCTTGGCTGATATTGGAATCCGCCAACTTATGAGCTTTTTAAAGCAATCAAACCGGTTCAACTGGAGGGGTTAGGGATAATTTCTGTTACGTCCATGTGGTAACACAATGGAATGTAACGTCTAAGTGAGTCTGTTATACAGACTGCCACTCTTAATCTAACTAAACCTAAACCGAAGCCAACCTTCTGATCAAACTTCGAACCATTTGCAAAGTAGTGGAGATAGTTTACATTTCCTGGTACACAGTCTCCTATGAAAGGTATCGTAGTGACAAAGTTCCTCTCGACAAGTTACACCGTTGGTATATAGTCCACTCTGTCGGTTACCATTGCACTACAGTGTGATATCCTCAAGAGGTCGTAGTTCATATACCTCTATATTTATAAACAGTTTAATATTAGTGCCGATCTGGTTGCAACTTTTATAGATACAATAGATGGATTAAAACTTCTAGAAACAGGCCATAAAGCGCCGCTTGCGCAGTACAGCATTTTTCAGCTCATTAATTTGGAACTTAATTCTGAGAACTGGACGTGATCTGGTTGCAACTTTTATGGATACAATAGATGGATTAAGACTTCTAGAAACAGGCCATAAAGCGCCGCTTGCGCAGTACAGCATTTTTCAGCTCATTAATTTGGAACTTAATTCTGAGAACTGGACGTGAAAGTAACCCCAAAAATAATAACTTCTGCATCATTCGTTTAGTCACGTTGGCTCAATTACTAATTTAATGGCCATACGATTTTCTTTGGTCAAGGTGGTGTTTTTGCACTTTTTCTACATTTTTTTCTTGGTATACCTTACGGAATTTATCTTTTGTGTCCAAAACAAAGTTGCAGATAAAAACGAATGATGCAATAGTTATAATTTTAGGGGCTACTTTAACGTCCAATTCTCAGAATTGAGTCCCAAAATCGTGTGTTGTATTGTGTTATGCATAGGCAGGCAGTTCTCTGAACTTTGTTGCTTATTACACGCAAAGAAAAAATTTGTTTCTGCGAAACGAAATATTAGACAACTACAATTCTCGTTTACGACGACTGAAATTCTTTTGGTCAGAACAAACAATTGCTTACGCGAAATAAGTTTCTGTCACAACAAACGAAATTTCAGTTCCGACAAACGAGTATTGTGGTTGTCTAATATTTCGTTTCGCAGAAACGAATTTTTTCTTGGCGTGTAGTTGCCGTCCACCACACCATAATCCCGTACAGTAGTATTGGGAGAACTACTGCGTATATGTATATCGAATGGACGATTTTCCGAGAGAGCCCTCAACGTGCCCCTACAGCTAAAGCAACGTTGGCCTTCCTTAGCCGTTTTAATTCAGACAATTTAAATAAAAGACAATTTAGGATTGTACCTAGAAAATTTGCACTTTCAGAAGAAATTAGCTCAGCTCCATTTAGCCGAGAAGGGCCCCATGTGGAACCTTATTCTTTCTAGCAAAGAGAACCAATTCTGCCTTGTTTGGGTTAATACTCAGACCTCTGCTCCTGACCCATTTGGCAATTTGTTCAGTGTCACTTAATAGCTCTGAGGACGATGAGGAAATACTGCGATTGCAACATCCGCATATGCCACGACTTTGCAGCCACAACGTTCCAGATCTAACGGTTTCCATTAACCCCCAGAGTCCAAATTAGTGCAGACAGTGTACCTCTTCCCTGTGGAGTCCCTCTGTTTAAAAATCTCGCTGGAGTTGTGGCCACGAGACTTGCTGTTATGCGTCTTCTGGCGAGCAAACGCTAAATTAGCCGTATCAAGATATAGTTCACCCTTAGATACTAAAATATCAATAAAGGCCACCAAAGGGATTTCCTGAAATGTAGGAGTGTTCATGCAGGACCGATTTTGTAGACTTGCCCTGTTGTAAGCATGTTGGTTACCCGACAAGAGTTTTAAATCCAGGTTTTCTCTACTGAAGGAATCTAAGAGCCTTTCTAGCACTTTTAATAGGAATGAGGATAGACTAAAAAGTGGGGGTATAATTTCAGTCCAGTCAATTGAATAAAGTATCTGAATGGCTAAATTTGAAGTTATACTGCAAAAACTGAATACTTAACATTAGTTATCATCGAAAAATTTTTATTAAATCGGTTTTATTCCGAAGTTCAGATTCACACGGCCAAAAAACTTGCCGCGTGTGTAGCAGGACTAAGCGTTTTACATAATAAATACTAATTAAATAGATAATAATTGGTTGTCGAAATGTGTGCAGCAGCCCGCATTTTGTATCACTTATTATTAACTGCAGTAATTAGCCGTGACTAATTGCAATTGCAAACATACTTAATTCTATCTCACATACTCATTTCAAACAAAATCTAACAGGAAACGGAAACATGACAAACATTTATTTGAAAAATGGAAAAGAAAAAACACAAATAAATTAATCACCACTATATAGAGAAAAAAAAACATACAAAATTATTCATTCCCTTAAACACCAGTTACATAAGAGCTAATAATCAAACTTTTCAATTCAAGTTCAACTTATTTGAAATTATAAATGAATTGTTAATCATTTAAAGTGCAAAAGTATTAAATGCATTTCCTGGTAATCCAACACCGAACATACCTCATGAACTTTGAAAGAAAATTATAGAAAAAAATGTGGAAAATATTGTCACTAAACTAAAAACAACGATCAAAACACAACAGTAAACCATTAAATGTAATAATTTTGCAAATACCACAACTTGAGGTTGGAGGGGCGGGCTGCCTCTGGCGGATATGTACTTCACCTAGATATGAAATTCACCGGAAAAACTTCAACCCCCCGCCATTCTTATGGCCGGTATCACTCACGTGTTTCCCTATGAGTTACGATTCAATGCCTTTTTGTAGTTTTTTTTTTTTAATTTTGCACTTTTTTTGTCATTTATTCATGGCGGTCGTTTGTCGTTGACGTTTTTTTTTTGGTTTTGTGTGAAAATTTCGCTGACGTGACTCTAGCCTCGCAGACTTGTTGGCTGCATATTCGTTTCACCGCTTTTCGCGCGCAAATGGCAAAACGTAATCAAGAAATGTGCTAAAAAGTTTCACTGTTATTGTTAGTTTTTTTGTATTATTTTTTTTTCTTTATTGCCATTAAAGTTTAACAATTGTTTACATAGCCGTATCACACTTGTGGGGAACTCTTTTTTTGTGTTGTTGTTGTTGCTCCCCCTAATAAGTTCTGAGCGATTTGTAAACGCCGCGCGAACAATTTGTTGATAAGGTGTTAAATAAATATAATTGACGAATGAGAGAAATATTAAAAGTAGAAAAATAAATATTGATAGTATTTCGTTTGTGCTAAAAGTAACGCAGGATGGGGTTGTTCATGTTAATTTGTACTTTTTTTGTATTTTACCTAATACTCATAAGATAAGTGTGATAAGTACACTAGAGAATTGTTTAAACAAATCCAGGGGATTGGGGGAAATATGTTAACATTTTTCTAAAACTATAGGGATAACATTCAAGAAAAGATATATACAAGAAGACATACATTTATTAAAAAAAAGTCTACATTTTAGAGATACTACATAATATGCCCTCAGTAATGGTATACTCGTAAAGGGTGATGAAAATTCAAGTTTCTTTTTAAAAATTGAGATAATATAACAAAATTATTTATATCATACGAGGGCTGTTAGCCGACCTAACAAAGAAAACACCACAAATTTGGGAACATTTTTCTTTATTTCTCAACATATTCTCCTTTAGCTCGATACACATTTTCCAGCGATTTTCAATATGTATCGAAGCCTGTTCATAGTAAGAACTGCCTAACTCCTGAAAATAGCCATCAACCGCAACCTACACCTCTTCATTGCTGGCAAATTTTTTTCTGCCAATCCATTTTTTCAAGTTTGACAACAACAAATATTCCAAGGGAGCTAAATCTGGCGAATAAGATGCGTGATGAAGCAATTTGAACTTTAATTCATTGATTTTGGCCATCGCAATAGTGGATAAGTGAACTGGTGCATTGTCTTGATTGTGAGCAAACGCGGCACCCAGCTTGCGCTCAGCTTTCTCATCATCACATTTTCCGTCATTATGCGATGTAGCTAGCTTACGAACCTTCAACCGACGGTCATTCAATACCATTTTGTGGATTTTTTAGACACCTGGGGCACCTCAATTGGGTGTTCGTCTTGGCAGCTCGTACGGCCCCGTTTAAACTTTGCCAACCAATATATATACAGTTGTAAACGAAGGAGCAGACTCCCCCCAAAGTATAATCTAGCTCGGTTTTAATATTGGTTGGACTTTAGGAGGTTGCCAATTTTCACGAAAGTAATTTTTTTCGAACTTTTAACGTTTATTTAACGTTTAAGTTTTATTCCAATCGACTTCTTCACATTCAAGGGACCACATTTTTAAGCCGATCTATGTCGGTCCGTGTTTTGATGTAGCTTTCTCCAAACTTGATGGTTCATTCTGATTTGACTTAGAACAATATTTTACATTTAATAGAAATTTGTATTTTATTTTGTCTACTAACTCTATGCAACAAAATTTTTGTCGACGGGCTGTACATAACATTATCTGGTGTAATATTTTGTCCTAAGCACGAAAAAAATATAAAAAAAAAAATTTACGGTAAATTTTTTTTCTTTAGAATTCTCATTTTCTTAGATGGTACCTTTAGTGTTTGGTCCATATTTTTTGAAGTACAGGGTGCGACAAAAGTCAAAGGGGTTTAATACAATCTGTTAAAGTCACAACAGCTGACAGTCGATTTCATCGCCCCCGCATCAGATTTGGAGCCGTTCCTTGATTGCAGCGCCGCAATCCTAACTCTGTTATGGCAACGCCGTCAGAGTTGCATTATGCTAGTTATCAACTCACCCGCTTTTGGCACACTGCCAATCCGCCAGGCTCACGGCCAAAATAAATTATTAAATTAAATAAAAAATAAATAAGCATTTTGTGTTTTTCTTTTTTTAACTCCCGCCACTCTGACGCGGAGTTAAACACAATCATAACTTATTTAATTTTTAAGTTAAATTTATTTTTCTTACAGAATAATAAAAGATTTTTTAAATTTATTTGTGAAAGATTACGTCACGTAAGTGACCACCATTTTCAGCCGCGCAAAGTTGAACTCTTTCAAGAGCATTTTCCATGACACGAATCAGAGTGTCTGGCTGCAACGCTCATATTTCGGCTCGAATATTCTCCTTCAGCTGTTCAAGGATTCTGGGTTTATTGATATATACCCCTCTAAATATCCCCAAAGGAAATAATCAGGTGCTGTTAAATCCGGCGAACGGGCCGGCCAATTGAATGCTGAACTTTTGGAAATTAAACGTTCGCCAAAAATCTCCCTTAGGAGGTGCATAATGGTTCGAGCAGTGTGTGCAGTGGCCCCATCTTGTTGGAGCCATATCTCTGGATTGTCAGAAAGAGCTGGCCTTAAAACATTTTGGAGCATATCTCGGTATCGCTCGCCATTTACAGTTACAGCATTGCCATTGTTATCTTCGAAAATGAATGGTCCAATAGTTCTTTGGGACGTAATTGCGCACCATACTATACATTTAATTAGATGTAATTGTCGCTGATGAAGCACCCTTGGGTTCTCAGTAGCCCATATTCTGCAGTTCTGTTTGTTTACAAAACCATTTAAGTGGAAATGGGTTTCATCGCTCATTATCAGATAATGAATGAATTTATTATGTTCTCTGGCCAATTCTTGAAAGCGAAGTGCATAAATTATTCGTTCTTGGGGATCTCCTGGCTTTAAGTGTTGCACTAACTGCACCTTGTATGGAAAAAGATGTAAATTTCTGCTTAATATTCTGCGTAAAGACATGTCAGACATTTGCAGCTGAGCAGAGCGCCTTCGAGTTGATGTTTCAGGATTCTTCTCAATACTCTCCTGAACGCGAGGAATATTTCCTACATTAATTACAGAACGTTTTCTTCCGCTTCGTGGAAAATCCCTCACTGAGCCTTGTTCTCGAAATCGCGTCACTAAGCGTCGAATCATTGATTCGGAGGGTGAATTCCGCACATTAAAATGACGACGATACGCTCGTTGAGTTTGAATTATTCATCGATGATGTTCAAAATAAAATTCTATGATTTTGGTTCGTTGGATAACGTTGTAACTTTCCATGATTAATCTCCCAGATTTATTTTACAAGTCCTAAAAGGAAAATGGGGGAAAAAAATTAAATTAGAAAAGTTATTAATTTTCCAAATCCCTTCGCGACTTTTGCCGCACCCATATACTCGATAAATCCGGGGTACATTTTAAATTTAAGAAAATTATGAGGAATTTAAAGGCTATTGATGACGGTTTCACTTGGAAGCGGAAATATAGTAAATATGGTTAAATTATAATTAGAAAAAATTTGATTTTTTTCAAAAAAAAATTATTTTTGCTGGTATGAAAATACGAAGAAAACAATACATATTTTAAGAAAATCTAAGGGTAAATGCAGAAATTATAGCACTTTTGGTAGAAATAAGAGAATTTCAACATAATCCGGTGTTTATACCCCCACTATTGTGAACAAGGGTATATTTCAGATGCCGCGGGCCAAAAGTGTAACACATCTATAAGGAGTGACCTAAGAGACTCCAGGATATTTGACGGAAATCCGTTTTGAGCCATATTAAGTCATTTGAGTAATGCCCGTCTGTCTGTTTATGTTTGTGCGCACGATAACTTTCAAATTTGGTATGCGTCAATATTTTTTTCTACCTCAGGCCAAGGTTAAAGATGGACTATGTTGGTGTACTCGAGTACCTCCCCCACGAATGGTCAAAATTCATGCAAATGGAGCATTTTGCACAAAAAGTTAACTGTTTACAACTTTGATTCCAGTCCATACAGACGAACACTTGAAATTTTGTACAGTGTAATGTTTTTATAGTACCCATATTATATTAAAAAAATGGGCGTTATTGTCACACCCCTCTTGGCACCTCCCAAATAAAATTGCCAAAATAAAAAATATGAAAAATTATTTTTATTATTTTCCCTATGTTTGTAATATGGGTCATAATTTATACATTTATTCATAGAATTGGCATTTTTATCTTCGTTAGGATGGTAGCTTTCAAAAATGGAACAAACTATTTTTTTTCTATTTTTATGGATTTTTTCGCGCCAGCAAAAAACATTTTTTTTCCAAAAAAATAAAATTTTTTTTCTAATTGTTTTAACGACAGTTACTAAACTTCCGTTTCAACGTTGAAGTGACGTTTTCAGCATTTCTAGCCCTCATAAATGCTCAAATGGTATCCCGGATTTATCGAGCATATAGGTAAAAAATGGTAAATGTAACTTCCATGAAAATTGGAATTTTTTTGGAATTTACCATAAAAAAAATTTGTTTTTTATTTTTATAAAATAGTATGCCTCAATCTATGCCAAAAAAGTTTTTAGGTCTCGGACAAAAACATTTTTTTTAGCATAGAGCTTCCATAGAAAGGCTCTTTACTGCTATCTTAGCTTATTTTACCAGAGATAATTCACAGTAAAAATTACTCATACCGATTCTTCCAAATTTATTTTATTAGATCTCTATGGTAAGCCTCTAGCTTTGTAAACAGATTTGTTTGCTATTACAGTATTTCTATACTTAGTTGGTGATGACTTGCACTTTTTGATGACTAATTATAGGTATAGTGTTCATTTATTATTTTATTAAAATACACACCTTGTACATTTTACATTAAGCACGTACAGATTAGGGATGTAACGAAAGTGATTTTAGCGAAAGCGAATATTGAAATATATTTCTAGCGAATGCGAAAGCGAATAATCCAAAGAAGGTTTTTGCGAATGCGAATAATAGTCAAACCCTTTAGTACCACCAAAATTAAGGAACTGAATTGATACATTTCCAGGATGATACATTTCAAGTATTAAAAATGTTTTCCATATTTTTGCCTCCTGTTACTACAAGGACAAACATATTTTTTCAACTGTTTTAAAGAGAAATGGCAGAGGTTTTCATTGGTTTTATTATATTCAAAATGTGTGAAGCTAATAAGAAGATATAACACATGTAACAGATGGAGGCGAATACTGAAATATATCTTTGCGAAAGCGAATAATCCAAAGATGGTTTTTGCGAATGCGAATGTTAAAATGATGCGAATATTTCGCGTTCGCATATGTGAATGCGAATATACGTTACATCAATAGTACAGATCAATGTTTTAGGAACTCCAATCCAAATTCATAGAACATACGAAGTATTTTTCTCTTTGTTCTAGCACTTACCATCCCTTCTGAGTCATATATTCATAAATTCGCCCAAATCTATCGACTGTTTTCCTATGAGGTAGCGAATTTCCTTACTTTTGTCCACTATTTTCTCCTGGAAAATCTTTTTTTAATATTCCGATTTTTAAGTTACAAAAGAAATATTCCTTTAGAAGTTTTCTATAGTCTCTCTCATCAGCCATATTGGCCACCCTTTCTGGTAACTCTCGCACAAAGTGCTAAATTCTACTGAAATAATTTCAAAAGGTACATATATCTCTTGCCATTTATACACAACGTACCCTCTTTTCCCCATATGTACTACTACCAGCCGGAGAAATGTAGTCGTAATTGCCACACCAATTAGGTACTATAAAAATGATCAAATCGCAACAAAATGTAATGCAATTTTTGAAGACGGAGTTTACATTTCATTACTTTTTCCGCTACTATTCATGTCTATGGCTATGGATCCATAGATTGGAATTGGATTATTTATATTTCATTACTTTTTCCGCTATTATTCATGGCTATGGATCTATAGATTGGAATTGGATTATAGGTATTTTGGTAAGAAATATTCGAGGTTTATAGCAAATATATTTCTCTGAGTGTAGCTGCACAGAAACCCCTTCCCCACAAAGTTGCGTAATTTTAATAACATAAAGACCACGACACAACATATTGATACCCACCAAAATTGACTGAATTAATGAAATTGAAAGCAATAGCCAAATTTCAATTAAATGAAAGTTTCTTTATTTTACAATACGCTTATTATTTATTCAACAAATTGTACAATTTAGAATACAAAATAAATAAATTTCAAAAAACATAGCCATAAAAATCACAATCAAAACGAGGCGGAGACAAGCAATTACACACATTAAACATAAATAAAATAAATCAATAAAAAGAAATAAAGCAATCAATAATAAAAAAATACAAAAAAAACACGAACGACAACAGCAATTAAACAACGACTGTTATTGACGCTACAATTTTGCAGAAAAATAATAATAGAGAAAACGGTAATAACGGAAGGCAATCAACCCTTGCGCAGCTCTAATTGAGTGGTCGATAGAGTGAACAATAAAGGAAATTAGAAATATAAAAATTATAATTATTAATAATAAAAAACATTTTCTAAAAAAATAGGGAGGTTAAATTTCGGAAAATAAGGCTCCATGATGCTAATGGGATCCAAAAGAAATAATGAAAACAATAAATTCCTGAATATACAGACGATAATCACAGTGTAATGAAATGATTAGATTTTTTCCTAAAAGTTAAGGCCGGGTTATGCAAACTTAACCGTCAGCTGATTCAATCTGACATATGGAAATCAGTGTAAACGAATAGCCAACCGAAACGAAACGTAAACGGACGCATGGATCGTCTGAAAGTTGATTTGGACGGTACGTTTACGTGTATTTGCTAACAAAATTAGTAAAATAATGAAAAAAGAAAAAATTATGCAAATCTTTTGAAAAGTAATGATAAATTAGGAGCAAATAAATATCAAATAAAATTAATTTGTTGCTATTTATATTATGAATGAGTGAGACAGCACGTTTTTCAAGCGGGAAACGTTAAAGTAAAATTACGGTTAAGTTTGCCTAACTCGGCCTTTACTGTCTACGATTGAGTGATCATATAAAATACCAACTTATGTCTGATTGACTAATCGGTAAAACCAGTATCCAAAAGCGTTATTGAATTTTAATTAAATTTGACATTTAAACTATAGAAATTGTGTATAACCTTGGAAATACAATGAAAAAATATTATTAAATTAATAAATGTTTTTGTCTAGACAGAACCGCATAGCATAGAATTTATTTATGTTTTCTAGGATACAGATATCCATTAAACCCTATTCTTCAGTTATTGCAGTCAGTTTGTGTGTTGAGTTTGACATTTATAACGGGCCCTTCACGTTAACCTTTAACTGTGGAGGTGGTGATAAATTTTACCCTCTATTCACAATTTTTTTTCTACATTTAAAAAAGACTTGTGAAAAAAGTGTTAATTTTTAGTCGAACATAACACAAATTAATATTTATACCCTACACCACACTGTGTTACAGGGTATTATAAGTTTGTTTCATGGCAGATGTTTGTTACACCTGAAAATAACACAGCTAGACCCACCTTAAAGTATACCGATCGACTCAGAATCACTAGCTGAGTCGATTTAACGATGTCTGTCCGTCCGTCCGTCTGTCCATGTAAAGTTGTTCGTCGACTACAGGTCGCAATTTCACTCCGATCGTTCTGAAATTTTGCAGTTTAGAGTATTTCGCGGCTGTTAAGATCGCTATTGAATTTGGTTGAAATCGGTTCAGATTTAGCTATAGCTCCCATATATATGTTTCGTCCGATTTTGCTCTTTAGTCCTATAGAAGCTGTATTTTACATCCAATCGTTTTGAAATTTAGAATGGTAGAGTTTCTTGATCCATGAACCAACATTGCCGAATTTGAAGAAAATCGGTTAAGATTTAGCTATAGCTCCCATATATATGTTTCGTCCTATTTGGCCCTTTAGTCCTATAGAAGCTGTATTTTACATCCGATCGTTTTTATACCCTACACCACACTGTGGTACAGGGTATTATAAGTTTGTTTCACGGCAGATGTTTGTAACACCTGAAAGTAACACAGCTAGACCCACCTTAAAGTATACCGATCGACTCAGAATCACTAGCTGAGTCGATTTAACGATGTCTGTCCGTCCGTCCGTCCGTCCGTCTGTCCATGTAAAGTTGTTCGTCGACTACAGGTCGCAATTTCACTCCGATCGTTCTGAAATTTTGCAGTTTAGAGTATTTCGCGGCTATTAAAATCGCTATTGAATTTGGTTGAAATCGGTTCAGATTTAGATATAGCTCCCATATATATCTATCATCCGTTTTGGCCCTTTAGTCCTATAGAAGCTGTATTTTACATCCAATCGTTTTGAAATTTAGAATGGTAGAGTTTCTTGATCCATGAACCAACATTGCCGAATTTGAAGAAAATCGGTTAAGATTTAGCTATAGCTCCCATATATATGTTTCGTCCGATTTGTCCCTTTAGTCCTATAGAAGCTGTATTTTACATCCGATCGTTTTGAAATTCAAAATGGTAGAGTTTCTTGATCCATGAACCAACATTGCAGAATTTGAAGAAAATTAGTTAAGATTTAGCTATAGCTCCCATATATATGTTTCGTCCGATTTTGCTCTTTAGTCCTGTAGAAGCTGTATTTTACATCCAATCATTTTGAAATTTAAAATGGTAGAGTTTCTTGATCCATGAACCAACACTACCGAATTTGAAGAAAATCGGTTAAGATTTAGCTATAGCTCCCATATATATGTTTCGTCCGATTTGGCCATTTAGTCATATAAAAGCTGTATTTTACATCCAATCATTTTGAAATTTAGAATGGTAGAGTTTCTTGATCCATGAACCAACATTGCCGAATTTGAAGAAAATCGGTTAAGATTTAGCTATAGCTCCCATATATATGTTTCGTCCGATTTTGCTCTTTAGTCCTGAAGAAGCTGTATTTTACATCCAATCACTTTGAAATTTAGAATGGTAGTTTCTTGATCCATGAACCAACACTATCGAATTTGAAGAAAATCGGTTAAGATTTAGCTATAGCTCCCATATATATATGTTTCGTCCGATTTGGCCCTTTAGTTCTATAGAAGCTGTATTTTACATCCAATCCTTTTGAAATTTAGAATGGTAGAGTTTATTGATCCATGAACCAACACTACCGAATTTGAAGAAAATCGGTTAAGAATTAGCTATAGCTCCCATATATATGTTTCGTCCGATTTGGCCCTTTAGTCCTAAAGCTGTATTTTAAATCCAATCGTTTTGAAATTTAGAATGGTAGAGTTTCTTGATCCATGAACCAACACTACCGAATTTGAAGAAAATCGGTTAAGATTTAGCTATTGCTCCCATATATATGTTTCGTCCGATTTGGCCCTTTAGTTCTACAGAAGCTGTATTTTACATCCAATCGTTTTGAAATTTAGAATGGTAGAGTTTCTTGATCCACGAACCAACATTGCCGAATTTGAAGAAAATCGGTTAAGATTTAGCTATAGCTCCCATATATATGTTTCATCCGATTTGGCTCTTTAGTCCTGTAGAAGCTGTATTTTACATCCAATCGTTTTTATACCCTACACCACACTGTGGTACAGGGTATTATTTAAGTATAAAATGACTTAAAAGTAAATTTATGTAAACAATTTATACATGAATTACAAAATTTATATTTCAGAGTTATTCAATATTACGAGAGTGGTGTAGGGTATTATATAGTCGGCCCCGCCCGACTTTAGCCTTTCCTTACTGGTTGAATTTAGAATGGTAGAGTTTCTTGATCCATGAACCAACATTGCCGAATTTGAAGAAAATCGGTTAAGATTTAGCTATAGCTCCCATATATATGTTTCGACCGATTTTGCTGTTTAGTCCTGTAGAAGCTGTATTTTACATCCAATCATTTTGAAATTTAGAATTGTAGAGTTTCTTGATCCATGAACCAACACTATCAAATTTGAAGAAAATCGGTAAAGATTTAGCTATATCTCCCATATATATGTTTCGTCCGATTTGGCCATTTAGTCCTATGAAAGCTGTATTTTACATCCAATCGTTTTGAAATTTAGATTGGTAGAGTTTCTTAATCCATGAACCAACATTGCCGACTTTGAAGAAAATCGGTTAAGATTTAGCTATAGCTCCCATATATATGTTTCGTCCGATTTTGCTCTTTAGTCCTGTAGAAGCTGTATTTTACATCCAATCATTTTGAAATTTAGAATGGTAGAGTTTCTTGATCCATGAACCAACACTACCGAATTTGAAGAAAATCGGTTGAGATTTAGCTATAGCTCCCATATACATGTTCCGTCCGATTTGGCCCTTTAGTCCTATAAAAGCCGTATTTTACATCCACTCGTTTTGAAATTTAGAATGGTAGAGTTTCTTGATACATGAACCAACATTGCCGAATTTGAAGAAAATCGGTAAAGATTTAGCTATAGCTCCCATATATATGTTTCATCCGATTTGGCCCTATAGATCCAATCGTTTTTATACCCTACACCACACTGTGCTACAGGGTATTATTTAAGTATAAAATGTCCCAAAAGTAAATTTATGTAAACAATTTATACATGAATTACAAAATTTATATATCAGAGTTATTTAATATTACGAGAGTTGTGTAGGGTATTATATAGTCGGCACCGCCCGACTTTAGCCTTTCCTTACTGGTTTTTTTTATTATTCTATGACAGCAAAGAGAGATAGAGAAACCAAAATTTGTACTGAAATGATTATGTTTTCGTACGAGTTCATTATCGTACGACTTTTGGTTGTGATGGTAGTTAGTGAAACCCAAATCAGCTGTTTGTCGTCTGGCAGACGAACGAAAGCAAATTTTTAAGTTACAGAAACAGGCTGTTAATCCAAAACTATGTCATAAATGTTTACCTCCTTACCTTTAAAGGTTAACAGGGATAAATCAGCTGGCGAATTTTACAATGATGAAATGACAAACGTCATTGGACAATCGGGTATTGTATTCAGAAGTAATTACTAAACAGTAATGGATATTGTCAAGGATGTAGTCACCCTGTGAAACAGCTATTAATATTTGTGTAGGATAGGATATGATTGTCGAATCTGTCGTATCTAATGGTATGTTCTTTTGTGCCAAAAAAAGCTAAATTTTATTTTCTTCATTTTGCCCTAAAAACACTTTTTGCTTTCGTTTGTAAAAAGTGCTGCACAGCGAAAGGGCTCTGCTTTCTTTTGTAAGATGTGTCTTGTATTGAATCTGGCATTTTGCTCTCTGACAATTCAACATCTTTTTTTGAATAGAAAACACCATAAGAACATATTTAAAAGTTCCCAAATCAGAAGTCGATGCTAGACCCGCGACCCGCTCCAGGGTGTGGTCTGGATGACAATATCCCGTCAAATAAGGCTCCTAGGACAAATGGGAAAAGATTCGAAAATTATATAATTCGAAATTTTATAATTCTCGTCATATCTCGTTAAATAAGATTTCTAGGTCAAAAGGTACGAAAATTGCTGATCACTTTTTTTATTGAAAAAATCGAATATTTTCCCAAAACTTTAAACTTGTTGAAAAATTGGAAATTTTATTCCGAAACATTAAACGATCAAATCTCGTTATATAAGGCTCGTAGGACAAAAGGGACGTAAAGTCGTGATCACTATTTTTTGGTGCAAAATTAGAAATTTCTTTTCAAAACATTCAATCATCACATCTCGTTAAATAAGGCTCCTAGGGCGAAAATTCGTAAAAAAATCGAAATTTCTTTCCAAAACTTTAAATGGTGATATCTCCGTAAATAAGACGCCTAGGACGAAAATTTGTGATCAATATTTTTTTGGTGAAAAATTCGTGATTTCTGACATTAAACGGCTATAGGTCCCTAGGACAGAAGCGACGAACATTCTTTTCAGTGAGAAATTCGAAATTTATTGCCAAAACTTTAAACGGTCATATCTCGTTAAATAAGGCTTCTACGACAAAACGAACGAAAATAGGTGATCAATTTTTTTTGGTGAAAAATTGGAAATTTCTTCTTTTCACAACTTTACACGGTCATTGGCTCTAGAACCAAAATTCGTGATCACTATATCTTTGCGTAAAATTCGAAATTTCTTTCCAAAACTTTAAACGGTTACATCTTATTAAATAGGGCTCCTAGCACAAAAAGTACGAAAATTCGTGATCAATATTTTTTGGTGAAAACTTCGAAATTACGAGTATAAAGCTAAATGTTTGAAAAGTACGAAAATTCGTGATCAACATTTTTTGGTGAAAACTTCTAAATTTCTTTCCAACATTTCAAACCTCTATACGAGTATAAAGCTAAATGTTTGAAATACTATTATTATTATATTGTCGTCAAGGACATGTCATCTCATTGAATCCTCTGTTAATGTTTGAAATGGTGAATTTGTTAAATCTGCACTTCAAACTTTAGGTTTTAATTAGTCTATCTAAACCAATTAGTCTAAATTTAGTAAAATCCAAAAAATAACTGTTTACGATGTGTTCAAACACTGAATCAGCTATTAAAAAGCGGTTAGGATATACTTTTAAATAACCAGCTTGCTGAAGTTTGAAATATGAATCGGTTAAATATTTATCTGAAAAATCATATCATAATCAACGACAGCCAAAAAAAAGCTAATGTAAAAACAAGCTATCAGAAATGATTTTTATATTATCTAGAATGAGACAATTCAGCACAACAGCTGTTAATGTACATATATGCAGTATATAATCGTCCAGTAAATCAGCTGTTTATGTTTTGGACGATGAATTGGCAAAATCCTCATCTTAAAATCAACTACTAAAGTTTTGGTGATGAATCAAACTAAATTTAGTATGTCTAAAACGATCATTCGGCTTCAATGACCGCCTATCTGACTGCAGGGTACAAACATTTGTTAGACAACGTGATCATGAACAGTTTGTTTGCTCTCTAAGTAATAAAGTGTCATATTTTCACACGTTTTTTTGGCTGGGCGTTTTTTTTTTTGCTTGGCGTTCCTTAACCCCCCTTCCCATTTTAAAAATCAACAGAAACGTGTTTCTCCGCTGGAGAAGGCTTGGGGGAATTTTTGGCAATTATGTTTCAATTGTGGTACTCGCGCGCCTTACCGTCGACAACAACGTGTTTTTAATTGTGTATTTATTTATTTTGTATTATTTTTTTCTTGTTTTCTTCTCTAAACTAAAACTTGATTTAAATTTCGATATTTTTGATTGACAAACACTAAACACTTGAAGTTTATCGCCGTTACCGAACGCAGTTTATCGCAGACGTTCGAAGAATCGCTTTATGCCACTATTTGTTTTGTCCACTCGCGAAATTATATAATTTCTGTTTCTTTAGAATTTTGCTAAGTACGAGTATATATATGCAAACAATTGTTTGTATAATTTTCTTTTTGTTTGTCTAGAGATTTTACTTTTTTGTTCAGGTTTGTTTAATTTTAAAATTCCTAGCATTTTTCTCTCAGGCAACGCGCGCAGGCGCACAAGTTGTCTTGGAATTTGTGTGTGTGGGGATTGCCGCCACCAGTGTTCCATATTGATGTATACAATTTTATTAAATTGACCTGTTATAATGTGTAGCTTGTTAAGGTTTGGTGTCGAAAATAAGCTTCTGGCCGTTTAAAAGCCTTACAGTCGGTTCGAAAAATGGGACTCGATCATCACATCTCTGTGACTCAGAATAAAATAGTGGTTAGAATAATCGGATAATCGTATGTCTAGTTTTATTGTGATTAGAATTGATTTTTATACAGTATTAAAATGTAATTCATTACCAACCAATTCTCAAAGGTTCAGAAAGCTGCCTACCTATGCATAGCGGAGCTTTAAGAACTACAGCAACAAAGTCTCTACAAGTTCTACTTCATCTACTGTCGATTGCTATTGTGGCTAGAGAAGTTGCAACCAGAGCGGCATTAAGATTAAACTTCCTATCAATGAGGACGTACAAGAACTACGGTCACATGATGATATTACCGCGTAGTGCTGTGCCAATTAGTGACAATTCTGTGACAATACATTCTTAGACAAATTTCTATATATTTTCTACATTTTCATTGTATAACTTAAAATAGTCATAACTCCTTATCAAGCTTCCAATGTATAGATTTTTGCGCAAAAATGTTTCTGTTAAATATTAAAAAATATATTTTTTTTAAGTTCATTTAAACATAATCTATCTCTGTTAATTGTCGATTTATGGTATTATTTGTTTTTAGTATCGTCTGAAGTTTAAAGATCAGCTGTAATTAAGATGATAACATAACTAAAATTTTTCAAAAATGTGTTAGAAAAGTGCAGTTTTTGGATAATGGGCAAAGAAAATGATGCACTTTTTCCAAAAACGAAATCGCCATTAGTCTATCCTCCTTATCCAACCCACTGTATGAACAAATGGCCATTGTGTAGATTTCCTGTTAGCACTTTTTGCCTTTTGTTAATTATTCAACCTGTAGCTTTGGATGCTGGAACATTACATATTTACGTAGGTTCCTATAGAAAAATACATATTTCTAGTTATATGGCCAGGTCTGGTGTCTGTAATACACGCTCACGGGTGTTACACTCGGACAAGTACTTGGAATCAAGTCGAGCGCAAAACAATTTACATGACGCCACTAAAATGTCCATCAATGTTTGCGGGACAAGAGTCAAGAGTTACAACATGAGCGAATATTTCCGTCCAGCAATCGCTCATTCAAATAACAACAATCTATGTCTAAGTTAACCACAAATCTTGGCGATTTAACTGATTTTTTTTCGTTCTTTCGATTCGTCGACGAAACTTTGAACACAATTTTTACGATCACTTTAAGACGACGCCATAAAGGCGCTTAGCAAACCTCCCACACGAAGCTATGTTCACAGAATCCAAGAGCTTGAAATCAAGTCCCAAATTGCAGCAATTCTCCCATTTAATGCCAGATTGTTATTGGTGGTGATCAAAACACCCCTGGGTCCACCTCCTGGCGGCAGTAAATGGAAGTCATTTGCAAAACAATCAACATTCAGTGAATATGCGAGTATTCTATATAAAAATGGTTAACATGTGTTGGTTGAGTACATGTTGAGAAAAATCGTAAGGCAACAAAATTATTATTATTAATAATTACTTTATTTTATATATTTTTTTTAAACATTTTTATGTTTCTTTACAAATTTCATTGTTTTCTTAGTTTGCATTGTTTTCCAGCTTGTCAAGCTTTTCGCAGATTGTATTGTTTTACTGCAGTCCCACAAAATATGTTAATTATTCTGCAATAATCGCAAATTGTTGTCATATCAATAAAACTTAATGTTCCATTCATTTAAATAAATGAAATAGAAAAATCACGTAATTGTTTCTATCTTTAGTGGTGGTAGACGGTTTTTTAATGAAATTGCAAATCCATTCAATGAATTATGGGAATCATTGCGAAACTTGCCCCATTACATGACAACATTTGGGAAGTTGTCACGTTTCAGAGATTTTGAATTAATATTCACAACTTGGCGACGTGGTAAATATCACTACTAGATTTGTCTGATACATGGCATTATAATAATGTGTGTTTCGAAGATTAATTAAAGTCAAGCATTGAAAGGCTGAAAATCCTGACGTCTGAACAGACAAGGGTGTCGTGCAGGCGCCACCATCATTAGCAAAATATCTAACAGCTTCTAATCTGGTATGGCCCAAGTGTCTGAACAAATCTGCCGTAAAAAAATCTCATGTTATTTAAAATATTATTGGTAATTTATCATTTCTCTATTAGAGACAAGGGTGTTTTGAAAAATTCTCGCAATATATAACATTATTCATGCAAGAAAAATCAAGTTTTACTCTCACATCTCCAACAACGTTTTCACGTTACGCTTTTCACTAATTACATATGCCAATATAAAACTCTACTGGATATTGTGAATCATTAAAAAAAAATAAATGGAAGATTTGAATTTGCATTAAAACATTTAATGGAATTTGTTTTAAAAATAAACATAGAACACATTTAAATCTAGAAGTGTTTACGTTACGTCCTTCACTAATTATACAAATTAAAATCTCAAAGAGATGTTGTTAGGTTAAGGTTAGGGTGGCAACCGGAGTTACCAGCTCACATAGACCAATCGAGGTCCCTAGTGCTTCCGCGGGACCAGTTCCCCCTCCTCACATGATCTGTCAGAGTTCCTAAAAAGACCGATCCCAGTATTTCCAGATGCCGGGACAGTAACAAAGCAGGTGCTCAATGCTCTCAACTTCCTCCTCATCTCCATTGCTTCAGCAGAAGTCATTGGGCTAAATTGCTAATGAGCCCAATGACTAATGAAGCATAGGTATGGCGCGCTTTATTGATGCGGATCTCTAATACGAGGAGATATTTTGTGCTTTTTAAATTGTCTCTTGGGCAGATTTGTCTAGCAACGCTACTGGTGTCGATTTATGTCCATAACTCATTGGAAAGCCTGACTGCATTTTGCCTACTGCAAAGCTTGCATGTTGAAGGTGCAGCTCCAGTATATACAAATGTCGTCCCTTTACTATAAATTTAGGGATGTAGCCTCCATAGCTTTGATGAGAGCCTTATATCGAAGCAAATTACGACTCTAGTTGCGACTCAGTCACTTGGCGACTTCTCTTATTGCCATTATATTGCCTTGATAGATACTGCAAATATACGGTAGTCTGTGTGTTATATCAATACTAAGTTCTTTACAGTGTAATCCAAAGCCAACTTTCTCATCAGGCTTCGAACTTCCCAGTCCTCTCTGCGCTACAGTGTGATATCCTCATGCGGCCGAAGTTCTGGTACCTTCCCATTGATAGACAGTTTTATCTTAATGCCGCTCTGGTTCCAACTTCTCTAGCCATAATATCAATCGGCTGTAGATGTGGTAGGACTTGTCCCGCTTATGCTTAGGCAGGCAGTTCTCTGAACAGGCATTAATTAGCCGGTAATGGATTGCTTATCGGATGCCGTCCAAAATAATGAGTTAATAGAAAATTAATTTGTACATTTTTATATTTTGTTTATACTGTAAAATCTAATGTAGGACACATCTACCGATTCTAATTATGTATGATGACATGTGTTTTACATTTATAACTTAAGCGGTTTCAAAATGTACAACTTTATAAATTTCGTAGATGATTATAATGTTGAAAAACTTTAAATGTCCATAACTCCTTAATAAAATCTTGTATAGAGGGAATACTTATAATTAGTGACAGATTTGCTGACAAAACTGTGATATAACTCTACTTCAATCTCACATAGCAATAGATTGTTTTTGCTTAAGCGTGGTACTATGTTCATTTTTCGCGTTGAAATCCCATATAAAAACAAAGTCGCGAAAAAAACTGCGAAATTTTTTCGTTTGTGGTACTATTTTTATTTCAACGCGAAAAAGTAACATTTTGCGCCAACACAGATTTAACGCCGTTACAAATTGAACGCCGCAACAAATTTAATGCCGCCACCGTCACACTCCCATTTGTTTATATTTATTTTTGTCCGCAAGAAACTCATCTGTTGTAAATATTACAAATAAAATTTCCTAATAAAGAATACAAAATTAAATTATCTTCCGAAATAAAGAAAAAGAATGCAAAGATGGAATAAACCAGAAGAGCGAAATTCCAATTGGATTGCAGTACAAAAGCAAACAAAATGTGCAAAACACTGGAAGGACATGTAACTAAATGTAATAATGTGGAATTTGTCTTGTAATTAGATATGTACATTTATGTTTGTATGTTTAGAACAATTGTGTGCAAAAGCCAGGAGAAACATTATGGACGGCTAACGCTACTAAAACAGTAGGACAATTTGGAAATGGTTGTAAAGAACATACATAGTTAGTTCTTGCCAGCCATAGAAGTTTGAACAAGATATTCCGTTTATGGATGGAAGTAATAAATAAATATAATAATAAAACATATTTTTCGATTAATCAAAACATCATTTTATTTATTTATATTCGTACAACAGTAGGAAATTATTTCGTTATTTATATCATTGTACTACCCTGGCTTTTCATGTCTCACAAACATCGCCACCGCAACAACAGAAAATAAATAATTTATGTAACATTAGCACAATGATCTCCAATAATATTTCCTTTCTGGCATTTAAATTAACTATTTTCTAAGTCTGCATTATTCCAATTAAGTGTTCATTGATTCGAATTTTATCTTTTGTTTGTTTTCAAGAATGTTAGCAAAAAGAAAAAATACACATAAATGCATATAAAAGTGACACTGACACACACACACTTCCAAATAGCAATGCGACTTTGTAAAAAAGCGTTCCATTTTTCAACTCGAAATAACATTTTGCGAAATTTTTTCGTGCCGAAAAATCATAGTACCCACCTTTAGCTACATCGCTTATCTTTGCAAGGCGTTTTGGTCACTTAAGTGAAAAATGTCCTAATGCGGTATTCACTTAGCTGCACAAATGTGCACTTATTGGATACACATACACAATATTTTTTCCATCCTTGTCTTTTACTCTCACAATGCTTATGCTAATATCTGAATTGTGCACTTAAATGAAACTAAATGCACATAAACATAATATTTTCTAATAAAATTCAACAAACGTGGAAAATAGTTCCCCTGTTTTGCAGGTAAGGGCAAAAGACACTTAAGTACATTGCAGCTAAGCGAAAAATACTTTATAGGATGCCGCTAAGTGAAAAATACATTACTAAAATTTCGACAATAACGAAATTTGTGATTATTCGAAAGGTCATTGTATGACATTATGTATGGAACAAACAATCGATCAAATGTCCGACGCGGTCTTGCAGTATTTTGCAGAATTATTGCTAAAGGACTATGTCAAGAGTACAGGGTTCATAAAAAATCCCTGAAGGCTAGACAATAAAATAATTAGTGCGCACAACAAGGCATACTAAATCTGTCTCCTCTTCTCAGCCTAATGTAGAGGACGTCAGCAGATTAACTGATACATCTATGGCCCTAAATTATATATCGATACATCCATTCTAAAACATGCTAAGTCGACTTAGCATAATTTTATGGAGATTGCATTTTTAATTTCTAAATATTCCAAATTATATTCAGTCCAAATTTGGTGTTTATCCGTCAACCCAATCAAAAGTTATTCACAAAACAGTACAGGTCATTTGATTTGCATTATAAAGGAATTCCACACAAATTTAAAAAATTCATCAAACTTTGATCTCCTCTTTTAGAATGAAGGTATCGATATTTAATTAGACTTTCTGGTATATATAATACGTCGAAATTCTCAAAAAATGTTTTTTTATGCATTTGTTCAAAAAATATATGTAGGTTAATTCCATGAATACTCAGCTGGCGTTCTTTTATCGGGGATTACTTTCCTAAAACGACATCTTAAATGTTCTTGTATTCATTTCTGGACATTTTTAGTTTGATTAGTAGAACCTACAATGCTCATAACTCCTTAATTTACTAGGATATAGAGCAAATTCAACACAATGGCACAGTTTTGTTAAGTTATACGAGTATTATTTAAACTTAAAATGCTCATAACTCTCTAATTTTCTAGGACATAGATGCAAATTCAACACCACTTATCGAAATTATTTGAACTAAAATGTAAATCATGGGATCTACTCAGTATTTTACTTTAGTATGAGCGATTATATTTAATAAATAAGGAGAAAATTGTTTTACCCCTGTTAATTTGTGCCTAACTTCTCCAGAAAAAGCCTTCGCAAAAATTAATTTAACTATGACTGTGGAGAGCTAACGGCATTCATATTTCACAAATGAAATATAGAGGTCTCTCGCAATACTATTAATAAATATTTGGCATAACTTAAAATATTCATTACTCCTAAAAATTTAGTGAAAGAAATGCTCAGAAAATACCTCTGAAATGATTTCTGGAACAATAAACTGGATGAGCGCCACAGTAGGCGAGTTGGTAGCGTACTCGCCTACGAGTTTGGGGGTCGTAGGTTCGATTCCCACCAGAGACTCTGGTCTGTCGCCGCAAACATTTAGCCATTTGTAACCCGGCCTTTCCCTCGACCTAAAATTAGAATATAAATTTATTGTAATTCATATATATGAAAAATATAAAAAATAATAAACTGGATGAGAAATAACATATACGAGTAGATGGCGGAGAAAGAATTGCTCAGAAAAATACCTCACTATGGGTTACATAGACAGTCCAAAGTTTTATTTAAAATAAGTTTGACGCCTTTAGTGGACATCTGTTTCAATGTACAAAGCTATAAATTTTAATCATCTGTAAATCAACCATTTTAATACACAAAATATGTTCGAGAATTCCATTTGACCCCCAACCCCAACATATTATTTTTTACTGTGTAACATCTTAATTATGCGACACAATCGCACGCAAAGCTCGACTGCATCTCGTTATAGGTTTGCAATCGCCTAAACATTAACAATACATAAACATACAATTTTTATGGATCTTGCCACATTGCTGGGGCACGCAGAGTCACATAACAGCGCCATCGTCGTCGCCTGGTGTCCGAGAACTGCCTGGGAGGAGACGTTGAAGCGGAGCCATAAACCACTTGCTATGTTTTCGTTTTGGCGAAGAATAAAATAAACTTGTTCGACATGAAAATGGGTCATGGTGCAAGTGTTTACATGGAACGGCGGATGGACAGACGGCGGAATTCGTGCAATTTTTCTCGCACCGTCAACTTGAAACCCCAGCTGTACACCGCAAAAGCTTCAACGCTAAGAATGACAGCACCACATGAGTTGCATTGTATAGAAGTAAATTGGAAAGAACCACAACAAAATCGATGAAAAGTGTAATTAAAAATATTGACTAATGCAATGGCGGCGGCCTTTTTTTGGTTGAGAAAAGCGGCATTTTTCTTTTGAACGAATATAGCAGAGAACAGAACCGGAGCAAAGTCTGCAGCCGTAACTGAATTTGAAATTGAAACTGAAACATTTTCACAATGTTTGTTTTTTTTTCGCTCGGTTGGCTGACTGATCGGTGGACGCGTGCCTCTTGGCTATTTGTTATGGCAATTTTTCTCAAATCAATCTCTAAATTTAGTAATAAACAATTTTCTTAACTGAATTTAACAAATCTGCCTTCTGGAGACAAGCAAAAAAACAAATTCTTACCACAGCAGCAACTGAATGGTGCGACAGACGGACAGACCATGAAATCCACATGGTGAGGCGGCAGCAGCAGGCTGGTCCACATGGGCGTTGAGGTTGCAATATTTGGGCGTACATTTTCAAATATTTTCCATTGATTGTTGTGGCAAGCGTGGTGGCGGCTGTGGCGACTCTGGGCTGCCACTGCTACAATGCCGTCCCCGAGTGGTTGGTTAGTGGTGGTGTTTTCATTAGAATTGGCCACCAGATACTTACTTAGATCATGCGAGTATTTCATTATCTTGACACAATCACTTGTTTTGAATATGTGGGCATATCGCTATTTCTTTTTGTATTTTTGTAAGCTTGGACCTCAACATAAATACAATCATAGAAACTTACATTGTAACAGTGGCTGCAAACGGAGAACATTGTGTTTTATTTAAAAATATATAATTTAAAAGAAAAACTTGGAGAATGTAGAGCTTATCTGTAATTCCACTGACATGTAGAGGGCGTCGTTCTATTAATGGATATAAAGTACAATAACTCTTATTCATGATTCTGCACATTTTAGTGAAAAGATCTATGCTAAGATATATTTTTGAATTGAGACCATTAAGGATTCTAAACTGTTAAACTTTAATATAAATGTGAGAACTTACACATAGATGGCGCTTCTGACAGCTTGCATGTTTATAGCGTATAATATACGAGCACAACAGCTGTCAAAAATTAACTAAACATTCAAAATGACCGACCTTGTCAGCATAAGTAAGGCACATGAGTACCAACATAACGCTACAAAAATATCAAAAATCAAATACACGTAGCCCGCGGAAATTAAAAATTCGCAAAATTTTTTGAACATACCGCGTATATCTTTAGCTACAATGGAAATAAATAAAACGTAGTTTATGTTTTTTGTGGCATAAAATTTCACAAAATTTTCTATAAATTTTAATTTTAAAATTCGAGAATGAATTGATAGGCAGATGGCGTAAAATAAACTGAAATATGGCTTTCTTTATTCATTAAGAATTATACAAAATTATACAAATATATAACGATATGCAGAACCAAAAAAAATATTGTTGTTACATAGCAGTGAAATACTTAAATTTTTGGGGTACAATGTGGTTTTTTATGCAATTTAGGGTGCCTAGACACGTTCAGATTGTATTGATATGTTCACAAAAGTTGTTCAGACTCACGTTTGCTAAGCATTGTTTGTGAAAAATTACGAGTTCCCGAATGTTATGCTGAAAACAGTGAAAAAAAATATTTTTTTCCTTCACTTTTTCAAAAAAAGTACCGGAAATTTTTTTTTTCGCAAAAAATGTTAAGAAGCTTTGTTCAGCATATTCTTAGCTACATTATTGCCAAACATAGTTAAGCAGTATTACCAAGTCTGAATTAGTTGTTGGACTAAAGCTGATGACACCATTTTCGAGGGGCCCACTGATTTTCAGAAAATTTGGAGGCCCATAAAAAAAATTGGTCACCAATTTCGCCAAACCGAGTATAGGGTTATACTACCCTTTGATAGTATAATCGAACCTATACTGTCAAGTCCATGTATTTTTTTCACTGTTGCAAAGTGTTATTAATTTAAATTGCATTTTATTACTTTAAAGTATGAACTGGTATTAAAGTTAGAAGCTGTTAACTTTTGGTACAAAATCGTTCATTTGTATGGGAGGTACCAAAAGGGGCGTGTCAATAACGCCCACTTTTCCTGACGTATTAGTGACACTTTTCTCTGGACTCTAGGTAGTATAAAAGCATTATACTGTACAAACTTTTGGCGCAAAATGGTCCATTTGTGTGGGAGGTACCAAAAAGGGAGTGGCCACTTAGCCCATTTTTCCTGACGTATTAGTGACTAACAAACTAATACTATGTGTGAAATTTCAGAAGATTCGAGTATGTAGGTATTAAAGAAACATTATTTCACTAAAAGTTAAACCTTTGTGGGGGAGGTACTAGAAGGAGTGGACCAATAAGGCCCATCTGCGAACTTAGCCGAAGATAGAGAAAAAAATTACCGCATACCAAATTTGAAGTCAATCGGTTACTCCTTTCGAGAGTTATCGTACGCACCAGCCAGCAGACAGACAGACGGACCGACGGACATTACTCAAATGACTTAAAATGACCCAAAACGGATTTCCGCCGAACATACTTAGGGTCTTAGGTCACTCCTTCGATGCGTTACACTTTTGGCTCGTAGCAAATTATATATACCCTCTTCTCTAAGGTGAGGGGATAAAAATATACTGAAAAAAGTTGAATAAATACCCGCTGTAGAATTTGAACCCGTACACCCCGATTTAATAATTCTGATATAAAGAGAGCTTCCAAAGCAATGAATAAAATCCAATTTTTCTAAAAAGTACTCATACGCAAATGTGTTCTGTTGTTTCCGTGTGCCTTAAGGTGTGATGTTATGCTGATGCGGCGATAGTAGACCCAGGTTCAAATCACGGCAAGACCAAAAAATTCCACTTTGAATAATTGAATAAAAATGATTTCTTAACATAAAATTAAAAATCATAATTTAAAGAAAAAGTTTTTACATTGTTGAGCAAATATGTTTACATCCTAAGAGCATCCAAACATATCATTACCATTACTAATTACCCTTATACTTAATTATACCATTATTAAATTCATTGGCGATGATCCAATTTTGAACCACTTCCAGATCATCTTTAGATGCTCTTTTCTGTGGGTTTGTTATAAATAGGGCTAACTCTAAAATAACTGAGGTATATATTGCACCTTTGTCAGATATTATCAAAGATCTAGAACTCATAAAGACTGAGAATAGCCAACGAAGAAATTATATATAGATGGCTAACAAAATACCATATTTTACACTGAACTTGTTTATTAAAATCTTTTGTCGTATTATCAGCTCTCAGATAAAAAAAAATGGAAATAGGTTCTGAATTTATAAATTCAACATCTACACCACGTTCAGTTTATATATGAATAAATACATATTCCATTGAGGGTTCTGAATTAATAAATACAACATCTACACCACGTTCAGTTTATATATGAATAAATACATATTCCATTGAGGGCCATATTTGCTAAAGATAATATTTGAATTTTCCAAAGAAATTAAGCTAAATATATATCGCTCA
This sequence comes from Eudasyphora cyanicolor, assembly GCA_963930755.1. Lineage (NCBI taxonomy): Eukaryota > Metazoa > Arthropoda > Insecta > Diptera > Muscidae > Eudasyphora > Eudasyphora cyanicolor. The sequence continues at coordinate 69,406,185 of OZ005735.1, read as the reverse complement.
AGTTTCTACTTTCCCATATACTCAGTCTTTACAAATTATATCTGTCACTAGTGCCATCTATACGTCAGATCTACTCTAATTGTTACTTTGTGACTGTAAAAAGTACTGACATATAGATGGGTTTTTGCTGTATGATTTAGTTTTAAGATATACTCGTAGTTAAAATAAATAAAATATGGAATAAAGTAGGATTTTTCTTGTATATAATTCTGCCCGAGTTTGAACAAAATCTTTACTTCGATATAATATGTTGGGATCATTCATAATCCTAAAAAAATCGCTAGAATTTTATTGTAATAATTAGAGTTCCTAAAAGACCTGACGCTTGCGACAGACTGTATATTTGTGGTGTATGGTATAAAGCTAAAATCTTTCATATTCGAATTTTCCAAACCAATTTAATGCCATCTATCGCTCACGCTCTTATTTTCCCATATGCTCAGGCTTTATGAGTTCCAGGTCTTTGATATTATAACAAGAGGGGAAACTATAAGAATTTCTATATATGTATACCTTTAAAAAAATACAAAAGGAATTTTATAAAAATTCAGCAGTTCTAAACTTTGAGAAGATGTTATTTGCACGAAACAGCTTTTCTGAACCAATTGCGATGAATGATTCTTGAGTTATGCTAAATTATGTGGTTCAACCTCGAATTTTGTATATGTTTATGTTTATTTTGATACATAAACAGGTGCGATCCCACTATTAGACCATAAAGCTGTTTAGGGAATCTATCTTAACTTCCGTTTCAGCAATAAAATTATAATGTCTTACAAAAATGTCAAAACAAGTTTTAATTTCGAATTTGAAAATTATTTTCTCTTTGCCAAGATTTATATTCTCCTTAGAGAACTGATGGCGCTCGTTACAGACTATTTTATAATAAAGGGTGCAACTATATCAAAACTGGCATATAGATGGCGCCTGTGATAGTCGATAAAAGTACTGCCTGAGAACCTAACTTTGAATTGGTTTAGAATTAATAACCAATTTTGACAAAATGTATACATATTGGCATCATTTGCAAACGACTTAAGATTGACTTATCTGATTAAATTTTTCATATACCATTTTCTGACTTCCAACCACTGTGCAATGTATGTTGTCCACTGCTGATCGCTGTAAGTCATTCGCTTTTGATGCGATTGTGGGTTTTATGAAAAATTGTTTTTCATGTTCTTCGAATTCAAGTGTGTTTGTTGTGCTCATACGTGAACAAAAAATCACGTATATGTATGTATGTGCCGCTGTTTTTCTACCATAATTTGTTTGGTTCCAAAACTGATCGTTCACCAAAGATGTGTGAGCGTTGGGTCGATAGCTATGTACATATGTTTTTTTTTTACTTTTTTGATCTGCAGTATTTGCATTTGATTGTCGGTTGATGGGCGTTTAATGTACCTGTTTGCCTTGCAGTTCAATGAACGTTTTGATTTGGGTGTAATTTCAAATATATTAAAATGAAAAACCTTAAAAAAGGCTGCAACTGAAAGTTTTTTTGACAGTGTATGGGGAAAAACTTTAATATAGACAACATCCAAATATGGGGAAAAACTCTAATATAGAACTATATTAGAACTTGTCCCTCATACACTGACAAAAATCATCAACCACTATCAATTGCAGCTTTTTGACTTTAAAAGTTTTTGACAATATGAAAATCGGAATATTGAATTGTATCAAAGGAATAATAAAACAAAGGTAATTGCTGGTATAAACATCTTATCATACTTTGTTGTCAAAATAACAACAAATCCCATAAAAAGTTCTCAGTCCCCACCTAGATATGGTGTAAAGCTTCTGCGAATAACATAAGGAGTCTATGCTTTCAGTTGACACTAAAACAAACAAATTACACTCATGTGACTCCCAGAGATAAAGCTTCCTATTGTGGATATAAAATAACTTCATTTCATAGAGCTTTTGCTTTTGGCCCATACGTGAACTTTTGCCTTTAAGCGGATATATGACCTTTTTGATGTCCACTGAAATTTCAGTATATCTAAAACTAATTTCGATCATTTATCTGCTGTTTCAAACTTATGCCGACCTAAAAGTGATAGATGATCTTCTATAATCACTTAAGATATTTTATCTAAGTCGTCGGACCAAATAGCTTTTGGTTCTAGGAATGATTTGAGCTTTATCTAAGGTATAAATATATCTTCTTTGAGTTTTCTAATTTACGAATTAGTAATAAGCTAATAATTAGGTTTCGGCTAACCTCTTAAATTAGAATCTTTAAAGATTTGTTCAGTCAGAGCTTTAAGACCCCATTGAATAAGATGACATATTCGAGCAAAAAGCTTTTAAAAATCTTAAAGCTCATTAAAATCTATAAACTTAAAAAATACTTTTAAGCTTCCTGAAAGCTTTTACCTTTCCTTGTCGCATAAAATATTGGTCGTGTTATTCTATCTTTTACAAATATCTAGGCAAAAAATTCAATGTGATGATTTTTAGGTTTTGTTATCAAAAATTAGTTTTTATTTAATTTTGTTGCTGTCATTAATAAATATCGCCCAAAAAATAATAACAGCTTTCTCTATTAAATTATGTGATCATCCAATTTAAAACCTATCACAAGCGTAAAGCTTATCACTAGCTTAATGGAGCTCCTTCATTAGTTAAAGCTTTTTTTTAATAAAACAGAGCCTTTTTAATTTCTTATATTGTCAAAGCGAGTGTCAAATACAGTTAGTGTGCCCCAGCTTTCAACAACTACTAGAATATTTTTCTATGTGCACTTCTTTGAGGTAGTTTTCATCAATAATTCCAGTTTTAATAAGTTCACCTTATCTCTCTCTCCTAAGATTACTGACTATATTATTAAATGCAATATTAATAAATAGTTTCTAATATATTATTTTCCGCCTATTCTTATTTTTTGCAGAGATACTTTATATCGCATGTCCTTCGATTTGGAAGTGCTTGAACGATCCGACTGGGAGGCAATACCAACCCAGATATCAATGTGCCAGGCAAAAGGCCAATCGGAGCAAGTGTGTCGCAACTACGTGCGCGTTCTCCAAACGTTTGGTGAGAATCAGCTATACGCGTGTGGGACGAATGCCTTCAGTCCGAATTGTACATGGCGCCAGGTAAGAAAGACGGACAGCTAACAAAACACCAACTCCGTTGGACGGACGGTTGGTCGGTGGATCGATCGATCTGTCTGTCCGTCCGTTCAACCGTCAGTTTGGGGGGTTTATAACAAGACAACGATTTTGCAATTAACAACTTGTTTCGATGTGATTGCCAGCCAACCCGCCAGAGCCAAGCCGGCAAACTGACAATCCAAACGACACGAAATGTTAATAGTAATAATAGTGATTTCATTGTTGGCCGGCCACTTTAAAACTGAAAATATTCTTATGCCTTTTGCAGATGGAAAACCTAACAGTCACCGGTTATGACAACGGTGTGGGAAAATGCCCCTTCAATCCCAAATCGAACATAACAAGTCTTATGACTGACAATGGCAAAATGTTTGTGGGCACCGCAACCGACTTTTCGGGCGGCGATGGCGCCATTTTGAAATCCGAAGTGATACAGAATGCGGTAAGTTTGGCGTTTAAGTAATTCACAGATGTTAATAATGTTACGATTTTTTTGAATAACAAAAATATTTCTATTTTTAGCCCAACTACAATAAGGTTATCCGCACCAAACAGTATAATAACAATTGGCTAAATAATCCACAATTTGTTGGAAGTTTTGAGGCTGGCAACTTTGTGTATTTCCTGTTCCGGGAACCGGCAATGGAATATATCAACTGTGGAAAGGTGAGTTCAATTTATAATATTTATCGCTATCAGATATATCACAAAGCAGGTGGCAGAACTATTTTTTAGATATGCATTCCGAAGGTGATATGACAAATGTTTTTTGTTGCGAATAGGACTTTCATTGACAGAAATATTGAAGATGTTTAAATAAGTTATTGTTAACCCAGTTAAGGATAATAATTTTCATCCGGATATTTGGCAGCACTGGTACAAGTCAAAGATTTAATTCCAAACTTATAAAAATCAGACATTTCACAAAACATGTAGCAGAACCATTTTTACCATGTCCTTTTCTGATAGTAATGTGACAAAGTTTTATGTGCGCAAAGAGCTTTCCTTGACAAAAATATTAAAAGATGTTTAAATGCGATGTAGTTTGTACGACGACCACTGAGTTCTTCCTCTATACCACAGTCGACCCCTGAGGACTTCCTTTATACCAGAGTCGAACAGTAAGGTCTTCCTTTATACCAGAGTCGACCACTGAAGTCTTCCTCTGTACCAGAGTCGACCACTGAAGTCTTCCTCTGTACCAGAGTCGACCACTGAAGTCTTCCTCTGTACCAGAGTCGACAACTGAGGTCTTCCTCTATACTAGAGTCGAACACTGAGGTCTTCCTTTATACCAGAGTCAACTACTAAAGTCTTCCTCTATACCAGAGTCGACCACTAAAGTCTTCCTCTATACCAGAGTCGACCATTGCGATCTTAACTATACTAAACTCAACAACTGATTTTATCCTCTAGTCTAGAGTCGACCATTGAGGAATTTCTTCATACCAAAGTCGAACACTAAGTTCTTCGTCTAAGCTAGAGTCGACCACTGAGGTCTTCCTCTATACTAGTGTCGACCATTAAGTTCTTTCTCTATACTACAATCGACCCCTGAGGACTTCCTATATATGTAGCAGAGACGACCACTGAGGTCTTCCTTTATACCAGAGTCGACCAATGAAGTCTTCCTCTGTACTAGAGTCGACATCTGAGGTCTTCCTCTATACAACATTCGACCACTGAGTTTTTCCTCTATACCAGAGTCAACAACTGAGGACTTCATTTAACCAGATTCTACCACCGAGGTCTTCCTCTGTAGAGTCGGACACTGAGGTGTTCCTTAATACCAGGGTCGAACACTATGGTCTTTCTCTATACTAGAGTCAACCACTGAGGTCTTCCTCTATACCTGTGTTGAACCATTGAGTTCTTCCTCTATACCAGAGTCGACCACTGAGTTCTTCCTTTATATTAGAGTCGACCACTGAGGTCTTCCTCTATGTTTAATTTATCTAATGTATACTTTATTTATCTACTTTAGTAGTAAGGATCATTATTGTCACACCTCCGATGTTCTGAATTTTTTCGACTCGGTTGTCTTCTCCTCTTTCTCGTCGTCACAGTTAATGTGTCATTGTATTGAAGTTTAAGCCGCTTGATTTCCGACTGAACAATGATTAGTCTGCCCATTTATGTTCCATCGATTCAGTCAATTGAGTGACTTTGTGCGCTGTAGGTTGTGTTAAGGCTAGGTGTTTCTGGATATTCGACACGTTTCCGTCTGCTTTCACCTAGACTTTGCACGTTAGAGGTTTTACCTGAATATATCCTTTTTAAAGTTTTCCATTGGTGTTGCCGCTGACGCCGTATGGTAAACGTTACAAAAGGATCCTGGGCTAGCTATTTCGTCTGGCCTTATGACCGGGGATCCAACTAATTTCAAGCTAGGATATTAGGTATATCATGGCACAAATCATCTTTGCACTCCCTTACGAGTTTTGGCGTAGTATTGTAAGAACCGAGCGCGACAGTCTGAAGCGATAATTTGATACGTACATCATTGATATTCAATACTTGATGGCAACTGCAGTGCCCAGGATGTTTGGATGATGGTGTTAGATCTGCTTCTTTGGTGAAGACAGCCGAATCGATTCCACAAGTCGTTTTGGAGCCATCCGACCCATAAGTCTTCCTGATGCTGCATATAGATATCAACATAGGCAGAAGATTATATGCTTCTCGAGAGAGATTTAGCATATTAGGTTAGGTTCCTGATTCTGAATATAGAAAACAACAGAGACAGAAGAACATAAAATTCCCTATATTGTTACCACTCGTATCAAAATAACTAATCTAGTTAAAGCAGAATTTCCATCTTCAACATTATGGTCCTTTTTTTAGAATTTACATACCACACTCACTTAGAGCATTTTTCAACTCTGAAGTTCGACACATTCCTTAACGGGAGATCTGTTTTCAAACTTATACTCCCATTAACGACACACGAACCGACTACACAAGTCGGCTTGGAGCCATTCTACCCCTAAGTCGTCCTGATTCTGCATATAGATAGCAACGTAGGCACAATATCAAATGGTTCTCGCGAGAGATATGGCATATTAGGTTAGATTAGGTTCCTGATTCTGCATATAGATAACAACAGGTACAGCAGATATAAATTGTGAGTTTAGAGTTTTAAGCATAATTTCCGTCTTTTGCAATACCCTACAGTTTTAGTACAGATGACGACGACAACGGATCGATATTAGTGAATAGTTTATGTGTTATTTATTTTATTTTATTTATTTAATTCCTGAGGATGCTCTTCAAAGAAGATCGAAATATTGAATATAATAAAAAATAAATTAATGAACAAAAACATAGATCTCGAGCTTGATTGAAAAACAAATACAAAAAACACATTTACCTACCACACTCACTTTATAGCACAGGTTTATAAACTCTTAGAATTGGCACATTCTTTTTTTAATTTACTGCCCCATGACAAGTCTTCTGAAACCCGGTAATTACCCACGCTCACATTGTAGAATACAAATTCCTTAACTACATTTCGGGATCATATCTTATTGTAAGTCTCTTGAAAATCAGCATTTACCTATACCCTCATATTAAGATGCAAAAGTCCTATACTTAAGCTCATCTTTCTCGGATAAAGTATTTCCCCGACTACTCATTGTAAAACTAATTTCTTTCCATGATTCTGCTAAATCTTCCCAAATTCTTCGAACAACAGTAGTGGTTGAATTTCCCATTAATTTATTCTTCCAAACTCAATACATGAATTACACTACTATGACTGCCTTATACGATTCTGGTAGATTCGATCTAGAACCCTGAGTTTCATCTACCTATGTAAACGTAGCTTCCAGTAAGGATTTTCTAAACTGTATCACCCAAACAGAGAGAACCGTTTCCTAAAATTTTCATATTATTTTTGTTAACTGTAAGTGTTAATTTTGAGCATAGAATTGTGGGCGTGGTGTGGTCTAAAGAATCGAATCCGAAATTTTCTGCAATCTATCTTCTACTCTAAACACTGTTATTAACTTAGAAATCAAAAGCGAATCGTTCATTATGAGTTATCAACTGTATTTGAAAAGCAACCTCTCTTTGAGGAAATTGATTGACGAAGATTTGATTGGACCCCCTTAGATTTTTCAAGAATCCACGAATTTTGCCGTAGCACTGCCGATGTTGGCTAATGGATTCAAATAGCCTACCATGTGATAGCTCAGGATTTGTGCTTGAATCCACATTTGCCTCTATACATATACAGATTTCTACAATGGTTCTGCAGAATTATTCACTACTACAGAGTAGAGATACTAATTCGTTGCGCTAACCGTCACTATCAATGTTGAACATAGGCTACAGGGCGGGCTTTATCAATGATCAAAATTATCCAATACAGTATTTTTCCCTTATCGGCATTTTACTTAAGTGCCTTGAGTCCTTACCAGCACCAAAGGAAAAACATTTGCACGTTGGTTCGCTACTCGTATTATTAGAAAATGTTATGTTTGCGTGCATTTCGCTTAAGTGCACCATTCAGTTAATATAATTTGTTCAGCACTTACGGATATTCTTCATACAATATATTACACACAGTTCATGCGACACATTTCACTATGTACTTCAGAATCAGCACTAAGCATTTAGAGCACATAAGGCAGGTACGTGAATCGGATAAGTGCACAATCGTGTAGCTAAAATTTTATTTCGCGTTAGACCATTTTTCACTTAAATGCCTTGCAATAGTAAACGATGCAGCTAAGCAAAAAATAATGTACTATTTATCATTCTTTGCAGATTAACTCTGTATCTCTAAACCCATCCCTCCCTTTCCGAGATACTACAGCACTAGTGGCCTAGACGGAATCTGGATATGTTATAGCAAAAGTCTACAAATGTTCTCTCTCGACAAAGTCCTACTTACTTCCTGACTTCTCGCTGTAGGCGTATGTTTTCCAGAGATTCGGATTCAAACTTCCTAATTCTGTGAACAGGGTGATGGTCCTCAATTGGTTACATTTCCCAAGCTCTGATATTAGAATCACCGACTCAGTGGATCAAGCTTGAACTCTTATGGCGATTTCGTTTCTGGAAAAAGTGCAGCATTTTCTTTACCCTTTCCCCGAAAACTACACTTTTGTAACATATTTTGGAAATTTTAAAATTGGAGTTAATTTAAATTCGAGGTACTACATCATTTCGACTTAAAAGATGCAAATATTTTCTATTATTTCATGTCGATGTGGCAACATTTTTTCTACAAAACGAAATCGCCATTTGTTTCGTTCAACAGTTTCTGCAGCCGTAGAAATCTTCATGTATGGTTGCTTTTTTTTGTAATTCCACCTAACCATCATTAATTTAAATATTGGTTCTGTGGGGTTCGCTTGTTCAGACCCACAGGAGCATTTTATTGGTATTAATTTGCAGGAGCGCTTGCTTATGAAAAATACAGATGGGTAGAAGATACTGATTTGTTTGAGCTAGGGGAGTCTTGATCGCTCACACTAATGTGAATTGATCTGTTGAATTATTTACTCCTACTTAGAGGAGTTTTATCCAAGAACTCAGAACTTAGGAAACAATCCATTGATATGGATACTGTAGTATTCCGTAGCTTTATTTGTAGTATTAGCTTTTATTGTAGTATTCCGTAGCGTTGAGTTTAGTCAATGCAATGCAATGTTTGAAAACCAAAACCGGTACCGCAGGCGGAATTGGTCACTGGTCATAACCGTAATAGATCTTAAGGACCACAAACGATTATTTACTTTTTAAAATGATCTTTCATTTAAGAACAATTCATCAATTCCCTTTTTGACTTCCGATTTTTATACTATTTTCCCCATTTGTTTTTTTTTTCAGGCTATATATTCTCGCATAGCTCGTGTCTGCAAAAATGATCCTGGTGGCGATCAAATTTTACGAGATAATTGGACTTCTTTTTTAAAGGCACGTTTAAATTGTTCTCTACCCGGAGAGTATCCCTTCTATTTCGATGAAATCCAACATATGACATACTCATATGAGGAGGATATCCTCTATGCCACATTTACAACACCAGAGTAAGTATAAGTGAAAATCTATTTTTGTGTAAACTATTTCATTTATCACCTGCATTCATCTCTCCTCATTTAGAAATAGCATTCATGGCTCTGCCGTCTGTGCCTACAACCTTAGCGACATCAATGCAGCCTTCGATGGTCCCTTTAAACACCAGGAACACATTGACAATGCCTGGCGCGAAGTTCATCCACAACATAATAGTCAATTTAAATGTCACATGCCCTCGGCTAGTACGCGATCTAAACACTTGCTTGAGTCCTCCAAGTATCAACTTATGGATCGGGCTGTACAGCCTATTACTCAGACTCCTTTATATCATACCCAACTCGAACGCTTCTCTCATATTGCTCTGGATACTGTCTACACAAAAACCGAGAAGATCAATGTACTTTTTGTTAATTCCGATCGAAATGTCATTAAGAAATTATCGCTGAAACATGGAGTGGATGGAAAGCCTACGCAGACCTGTTTGGTGGAAATGTGGAAGACTGAGGATCAACAGATTTGGAATATGAAATATCTCAAAGTAACCGATTCTTTGTATGTGGGAGCGGAGAAGTCATTGACTCGTATACCTGGACAACATTGCAATCGACATGTTTCGCGAGTTTCGTGCTTGAATTCTATGGATCCCTACTGTGGCTGGAATGAGTTGGTGGATAAGTGTACGCCCCAATATCTACGTGAACACATGACCAAATACTGGCATCAATCGGAAGTATTCACTTGTCCCGTGTTGACGGCACCCATCGATGGAGCGTGGTCTACTTGGTCGGGTTGGTACAAGTGCTCGAAAAATGGTGAAGGTGATGGCGATTGTTTGTGCAGATCCCGAGAGTGCAATAACCCACGTCCCCAAAATGGTGGCAGCGACTGCGAAGGCATAACCACCGAAGTTACCAATTGTACGGTGCATGGTGACTGGACCGATTGGTCGGCTTGGTCCTCCTGTTCCCAGACCTGTGGTATTGCTGTGAAAACTAGAAGACGTACTTGCAGTAATCCCAAACCTGCTTTCGGTGGACGTACCTGCGTTGGTTCAGAGAGAGCTGAAATGTATTGCAGCAGCTTGCCGCCCTGTCCGTTGCCCAAACCCGCAGCAGTCGACGGCGGTTGGGGTCCTTGGGGAGAGTGGAGTGAATGCAGTGCTCTGTGTGATGGTGGATTCCGCATACGCAGACGCGAGTGCAATGATCCAAAGCCTCAGAATGGAGGCATGGAATGTCCCGGTTGTAATATAGACTATGAAGACTGCAACTTGCAAAGCTGCCCCGAGGTGAAAAAACTCAGTGGTTGGACGCCATGGTTGATACAACAAAACCGAACCGATGAGGCGGAAGGTGTAACTGTTCTGACAGAGAAACGTTTTCGTTTTGCTTGTCGAGCCAGAACCCCAGATGCCTCTTCTATGCACATAGGTGTAGCTAAAACCGAGAACCGTATTTGTCGCGAAGGAGTTTGTCATAGACTAGGTGAAGCGAGCGGCGTTGACGAACCGGAATATGGCGAATGGGGTCCCTGCAATGTCACCTGTGGTGGAGGAGTACAACATCGCCACCTGGAGGGTGGTAGCGGTGGATCCAATGGTGGTAAACATCGTGGCAAGCATACGCAAAGTCGTTCATGCAATCTACATGCTTGCCCCGAACAACCGGCTAGTTTCAATGAAGTTATCTCCGCGCACGAATGGAGCTGTTGGACCGACTGGTCACCATGCTCGGTAACCTGTGGTTTAGGTCTAAAGAGGCGCACACGCAAATGTTTGGGTGGTCATGAGAAATTATGTCACGGTCGGGCTATTGATGAGGAAAAATGTGAAATGAAACCATGTGAAGGTAAGTGGCAGCAGAGTTGAGTGATTGAAAAGTTTCTAAATTTTGTGTGTTTTTTTGTCATTTCCCTAAAATAGATTTCGTAGGCTGGAGTTCTTGGTCGGAATGGTCGGATTGCACAAAGGACGGTATACGTTTCAGACATCGCAAGTGTCTGGTTGAAGCTCCCAGTGAGACGGAATGTCGTGGTGAAGAATTTGAAAAAACTGCTTGTGTGCCAGGAGAATGTGAAGGTAAGTGTTCAAAATATCATTTATAAAATTAAGGATAGGGAATGCAGAACACGAATGGTTAGCTAAACCTTCCGGGTGACCAGGGAGAATGATAGTTTCATAATTCGCAGGGAGCTAGACAATATTAGAGATATGAATAATGGGAGTTAAGGAAGATGATGAGTGTTAAGAGTGACAGTAGTGGGAGAAATATTAAATTTTGGAGAAAAATTTAAATATTGAGTTAATAGAGATGTTGTAAAGACGGGCTTTGATAGAGAACGTGGTATTTTGTATCCAGAGACGATAGGAGTTATGGTCCTCGGAATTAATAGCGACGGTTTGAGTTCGGTTGGCAATGAGTTAATGGAGTTTGGGAATTCGGGAGTTATTTAACTCAAATCTTTTCCCATGTTAGGGATAAAGCTAGTTTAAGAAGATGGATATACTAGCGAAAGTTGATCTTCGTTAGATGGAAGATACGAGGAGAAGTTCCGGATTAGGTAAAGTCCTCGGCTTCGAATTATGTGAAACAAAAGGAGCGAAGGCGGGACTCGCTATGCTCTGCAAGCGGGTTGGGTTGGGATTTGCTGCTGCATACGGCTTCCTCGGCAGCGTTTCGAGGACGATCTTCGTCTTCCAAACTATTTATCTAATTACATACGTACTACTGAACTAACTACGAGTTAAACAGTAGTCGGAAGTCGCAGTGGTTTGAACAGTAGGCCTAAGTTTTTGTGGTTTGAACAGTAGACCTAAGTTTTTGTGGTTTGAAGAGTAGTCCGAAGTCTGGTTTGAAGAGTAGACCAAAGTATCTGTGATTTGAACATTGAACTGAAGTCTCTGTGGTTTGAACAGTGGACCAACGTCTCTGTGGATTGAAGAGTAGACCGAAGTTCCTGTGGTTTGAACAATAGGCCGAAGTCTATATAGTTTAAACAGTAGACCGAAGTCTCTGTGGTTTGATGTGTAGACCAAAGTCCCGGTGGTTTGAACAGTAAACTGATGTCGCTGTTGTTTCAAGAGTAGGTCGAATTCTCGGTGTTTTGAACAGTAAACCGAAGTCTCTGTGGTTTGAACATTAGACCGAAGTCTCTGTGGAACGAAGTATCTGTGGTTTGAACAGTAAATCAAAATGTCTGTTGTTTCAGCCGTAAACTTAAGTTTCTTGTTTTAATTATTAGACCGAAGTCTCTGTGATTTGAAGAGCAGGCCAAAGTCTCGGTGGTTTGAACAAAAGGCCGAACTGTCGTTGGTTTGGACAGTAAACCAAAGTCTCTGTGGTTTGAACAGTAGACCGAAGTCTCTATGGTTTGAACAGTAAAACGCAGCGTATTGTCCCAAGTTAGGAATAAAGATACTTTAAGAAGTTAGACATTAATTGATAATGTTGAAGTTTCCGTAAATGGAAGTTAATGTAGATGTTGACTGTTTGAAAACATAAGAAGTGGTGCAGATTGTAATTCGGGTTATCGGAATTCTTTAATTACCATCGTTACCTTCAGTATGCCAATGATATGAGAGTTTGGGATAGAGGCATTTTAAGGAAATGCACATTATTAGCGGAATTCAAATTAATTTAATATTTTAATGTAAATTTTTTACTAAATCCACCAATTTATTTCCTTTCCAGGTACACAAATGGCTTCAACATCTACGGTAGTCTCCATAATATCCGTTGTGATACTATTGTATGCCATCACCATTTTCATGACATTCTGGATGACTCGCCGCCACTATCGTCCTCCGGCACCAATTTTGAAAAATAATACACCATCGCCGACATCGTATGACTCTTATCCCAATCAGTATTCCAGTTTGCCCACCAAAGACGTAAGTTTGAAAATACTCCTAGAAGTTGAAATACATTTTTTCTAACTATTGTTTTTTCTCCGGTTTTATTGCAGATCTACGACGTTCGCCCAAAGGTGAAACGACAGTCCAGTTTCAATATGTGCTCTTCGCCAACATCAAAAAATTTCAATGCTGGCACCCTAAACCGCAATAATATCAATCATAATCATACGCCTAAGGTACTGGCTAAAACCTTCAATGACTGTGAGACGGGAACGCTGAAAAGAACATCGAATGCTTTAAATAATTATCGATCGAATATTGATGATGAAAAGTTCTGAGTCATGAAGTTAGGGGAAATAAGATGAAACCTCCCCCTACTCACAGAGCAACGGTGGATAATTATAATAAAAAAGGGCCTGGAAATCAACCGCCAAAGAGGAAATGGGGAAACAAATGGAAAGAATATTAATTTCTACCAAAAACAAATATCAGATATCTTAATTGTGACGAACAGCTTTAAAGAAATTTTTGAATTTTATTTAAAAATTACTTAGCATTTATGTCTGAGCAGCTGCAATTCTCCTTCTCAAGATTTGAAATCCGTTTCTTTTAAGATTTCCTCTCTACCGTATTTGTGCATTTTTGGTTATAGAAGCCACACGAAGAGCTACAATTAAATGAGTGTATCATACTGTGCCATTATTTAAGCCAGCTTAGTTAGAATTACGTTTTTTCTTTGAGTGTAAATGATTTCTCATTGTTTGGAAATTGTAAAAAAATTAAAATTGGCTATTATTATTGACTCATATTGAGTTCCATATATATACAAATAAATTTTAGATTAAAGTTAAATAGAGTGTTAAAGATATACATTTAGTTAGACATATTTATCTAGCGTGAGTATGTAAATATATGTAAGAAGCATTAGAAGATCTGAACGATAAAATTTTTATTAAAATTTGGTTCATAAAGGCAATTGAAATTGTAACCAAAATTGATAATAACAGCAATAGAATAAACTCTAATTAAAGAACAGATATCGAAAATGTTTAATTTCGAAATAAATGAAATCCGATGATTTATTAAATTAAATCTTTAATCAAACTCCAAAAATATCAGATCTATTATTATTCAATCTAATATGCGAATAAAATAAAATCAGCTACAGTTTTTTTTGGTAAAAATCATTATCTTTTCAAATTGATTCTTTGATTTGATCACAAACTGACTGTTTTGTTTTGATTAAAAAAGTTATTGATCTTAACTGTAAACTGTAAATTTATTGATCTTAACTGTAAACAGTTGTGAAATGAAGCGAGTTATCAATGTCATCGTTTGCTTAGAATAACTAGAGAGAGATTTTTTCTCAACACCAAATATTCTAAAATTTGTATTCTTCTCAATAAGAAATTGTGCTCATTCGAGTAATCCATTCGTTGGCCTGAGCACTACATTCTCCAACTCAGTGAGTGTAGCAGTAGTATTTATCATTGATTTAAAGAATCAAATCCTAAACATATCTTCAGAATAAATATTCTTTGTATTCGCCTTTAATAATTTTTGTTGAAATATTAAAAAAAAAATCTATGTCGTTTAAAGAATTTACAAAGTCATTGATTATAATCGAAAATTTACTACCAAATATTGTTAAATACAAATTTAAATAACCCAACACTATTTTGCTAAAAATCAGTAGAATATCAAACACAATAAAAATTAATTAAAATGTAATACATAATTATATAAAAAAATATCCGGTCTAATTCAATTTGTACAATTATCTATGTAATTTTCTATTGCAAGACTGACATAAATTATAACTACTTCTTTAGCATGAGGTCAAATTGAATATGTGCATTTTTAGGAAAAATTAAAAAAAAAAATGGAACAGAAATCATATTTTAATGTATCGTAATTTATTTTTATTATATTGTAAATAGTATCTAAGTATGTATATGTTATAAATATATTTAAGGTTAATCGAAATATTTTTTCTATAAATATTAAAAGAAACACGAAATAAAATGATAAACGGAAAATACTAACAAAATGTTATGGCTTCGTAATTTATTTCTTATTTTGGGCGAAAAAATATTTCTTGGCTACAAATATAGGTTAGGTTAACTGAGGATGCCGTCTGGCGTCTACTGAGACCAAGCGTCCTCTGAGATAGGGTTGCCTGACGGACTGCAATGAGCTGGATTTTCCAGAATTTTCAAACCAAGTCCAGCTACAAGTTATTGAATAATTTTTCCAGCTGAATAAATAAATTTAATATTTGAATAATATTTCTAAAAGAAAAGCCTCCCTATACTTGTTAATTGTGGATATTTAAATGTAATTTTAAAAAAAAACTTTAATACTAAAACTAATAAGACATTGTATGAACACCAAAAGATGAAAATAATCACCCTCATCGTGAATTAAATTCCAAACGGAAATTTATTCCTATTCAACCCGCAATTTAGGGAACAAATTCGGCGCAGAATTTAGTTCGCGATAAGGGTGAAAAGAAAAGGGTGGTTAAATTGTAAGGGCCGATGTTGAATGTGAACCACACCTGAACGTAAGTTTTTTTCTTCATTTCATTTGACATTTCTCAATTTCAGACTAACTCAATTTGAACCAAGGAAAGATACACAATCGAGCAATGCGTTAACATTTTTTAAGCCTTTTACGAAAATGGGCGTTCAAATCAAAATGCATTTCGTGCACTTCGTGATGTTTTTTTGATCAGCATAATCGACTAAATGTGTCCACAATCGGGAAAATTGTGCGCAAATTTCAGCAAACCGTGTCTGTAGGAGATGTGAAAACACCTGTGCATGCTCGCCCAGTTCGAGCATGGGCTGGCCCAGTTCGAGTGATGTCATCGGGCCATACTTCTCCGAAATGAGGCCGGCCAGGCAGATAACGAACTTTTTATGGCCCGAATTGAAAGATATGGATGTGGACAATAGTGGTTTCAACAGGACGGTGTCACTTGCCACACAGCTAACGAAACAATGGCTCTTTTGCGCAACAAATTCAATGGCCGTATTCACTCACGTCGTGGCCGCCAAGATCATGTGATTGACACCGTTGAACTTCTTTTTTGGGGTTATTTAAATGAAAAGGTGTACGTCGATAAGCCAGCATAATTCAAAAGCTAAAGGATGAGATAATTCGGCACATTAACGGCATAGAACCTCAATTATGCCTCAGCGTGATCGAAAATTTGGACCATCGCATGGAGGTGTGCCGCCGAGGTTTACAAAATTTCGGAATCGAAGTTATAAGCCATTAACTTTTTGTGCAAAATGGTCCATTTGCATGGGAGGTACCAAAAGGGGCGCGGCAGCTTCGCCAATGTTTCTAAAGATGATAGCGATTAAAAAGGAATTGTACAATATGTGAAATTGTGAAAGATTCTGCGTAGTAGTATGTTAGGTTAGGTTAGGTTGAATAGAGGAGACGTTTAAAACGTCTCATGTCCTTGGACATACACTTAAGCCAGTGATTCGGCCTGTTGTGCGCTCCTTATTTATGATTTTCATACCCCACGGATTACAGAAAATCAGTACTAGACACGTATTTTCTCAGTATCTTCCAGTCATATCCTCTGAGATGAGTCAAGTCTGGCAATATGTCGGAACCGAAATATCGGGATCTTGCATGTGTGAAAGCTGGGCAGTGACACAGAAAATATTCTACCGTTTCGATGTTTTCCCTGCATGCTCGGCACTCGTCGTTTTCTGCTAGTCTTATGCGATGAAGATGTGCTTGTACGCTTGAGTGTCCCGTTAGAACACTTATCATCTTACTAATCTCGATCTTGTTTAGTTTCAGAAAACTACTGGTTTTCTTCTCATTTAGGTCACCCCACAGTATCTTTGCAGTTGCTCCTACAGTTGCTCTATTCCACACAGTTTTGTGAGCCATCACTGCCCAGTACTTCAACTCATCCTTCGTGGCTTCGAAAGGTTTCCAATTTTCCAAGTTTGTTACTCGAAGTTCTCTGCCCTTTGAAGCCAAGCTGTTTGCTCGTTCATTTCCAATCGCTCCGTTGTGTCCCGGTACCCAGAAAATACGCAGTTGACCATGGACTGAGTAATTATTTATCTTTCTTTTACAGTCTAACACTGTTCTGGATTTGACCTTTTCCGATGTTATTGCTTTGATCGCCATTTGGCTATCTGTGAATATATTGGCATATTTAGGCTTTGTGGTATTACTGAGCCAGTTAACACACTTCGTGATTGCTCGAACTTCTGCTTGAAATACTGTGTTATGGTCTGGGAGGCGGAAGTAAAGTTCGACTTCTGGTTCATCAATAAAAAGTCCCAGACCCGTCCTCCCTCCTAGCCCGAACCCATCAGTGTAGCAGCTGGTTCCCACTGGCGCATGAGCTAGTGTTCCGTTTTCCCAGAAGCGTTTGTCTGGCACGAACGATTCACAGGTAGCTGTAAGCCGCACTTCAGGAATGCCGTCGGAGATTTCCGTTGTTTGAATATGACCGACCAGTGATTGTAATATCTTCTGATGGTAGGACTTGTGGTCTCGATTTATCCATTCACCCATCACTTGTAGACGTCTTGCTGTGAGAGCTGCCTCATACTTTATACGGATATCTATTGGTTGGATGTGCAGTATAGTCTCCAACGCTCTTGTTGGTGCGGTTCTAATTGCTCCCCTTATGCCTAGACAGCACTTTTTGCAATGGTATTACGTTGTACTTTTTGTCCATTGATGTCCACCACACTACAGAGGCGTAGGTTATTATTGGTCTAATCACGCTCATGTAAAGCCAGTGTGTCCCCATTTTGAACCTATAGCTCTTCTGCACAACGACCAACATCTGTGGGTCGTAGTATGTTAGTTATGGGGGAGGTAGTCGAAGCAGTGGACCAACATAGTCCATTTTTTACCTTAGCCTGAGGTAGAAACAAAACGGATCTCCGCCAAATATTCTTGGGGTCTTTTAGGTCGCTCCATCGATGTGTTACACTTTTTGTTGGCAGCATCTGATATATACCCTTGTTCACAATAGGGGAGGAGGGGTCTTACAAAAAAAATAAGTTATGACAAAAATTAAATCGAACTCGCATTTAGGACACAAAACACAACCATCCAATTATTCAGCAGGACAAAATCAAAGCTGAAAAAAGAAAACTAATCAAATTTGGTATACCAGATAAGGTGCAATGGTGACGAATCCGACGTATGCCAAAAGGTATATGTAGGGACGACAAGGACAAAACTTAAAACTAGATTGTCGTCACATAAATCGGACCAAAAGGCTATGGAAAAACCACAAGAGCAGAAGAGGGCTTTGGCAGCTCATGGCACACTAACTGGACACAAACCAGACTTCAATAATGTAGATGTACTAATAGAAGAGAAACATCCACACAGACGATACACATTTGAGATGCTCTTTATAACAAATATCCCGACGGAGAAGAGACTTAACTATAAGACAGACACAAATAAATGCTCTCAGATGTATAGACATATAATTAATAATCACGGACGGAACAAATGTTAGTTGACAACTTCAAAGAAACAAGTCGAACTGTTTAAAAGCGAAATTTAAGAATCTTTTTTTCGTGTTTTTGTACTAGATTAAAACTCCCTGATGATGATTAATGAAGTTAGTCGAAATACAGGAAAATAAAAGTAAATAATTAAAAAAAGATCAAATAGCTTTTTACTTACAAAAAAAGGCCTCAAGCAGAACAATAACCAAAACTGTTTGGTGAAATTCTCACATTTCTATCAAAAGTGCTATAATTTCTACATTCATGCATAGATATTCTTCAAATACATAGGCATTGTTTTCTTCGTTAGAAAGCTAGCCTTCAAAATGGAACAAACTATTTTTTGGCGATTTTTCTTTCTATTTTTGATGGTTTTTTTTTTTTGTGATAGGAAAAAAAGATTTTTTTTTTAAAAAAAACCTATTTTTTTCTTATTGTTTTAACGACTGTTACTAAACTTCTGGTTCCACATGAAATTGTACCAATATTTGTAGTATTCATAATTATACCCTACACCACACTGTGGTACAGGGTATTATGACTTTGTGCATTTGTTTGCAATGCCCAAAAACGCCCGATCGACATAGAATCACTTTTTGAGTCGATTTAGCCATGTCCGTCTGTCTGTCTTTCTTTCCATGCATTCTTGTGATCAAAGTGCAGTTCGTATTTTTGGTCCGATTGTGATGAAATTTAGCACAGTGCTCTCTCCAAGGACGATCCCTATTGAAATTGGTCAAAATGGGTTCAGATTTAGAAATAGCCCCCATATAAACATATTTTACCCCCGATTTGACATGTAAGCGCTGTAGAAACTGTATTTTATATCAGATCAATACGAAATTTGGCAGAGAGAGTTCTCTTATTACATAAATGAACACTACCAAATTCGAGAAAATCCTTTCAGATTTAGATATAGCCCCCATATATATGTTTCAACCGATTTGACATGTAAGCGCTGTAGAAACCGTATTTTACATCCGATCAGTACGAAAATCTGCACAGAGAGTTTTCTTATTACGTGAATAAACACTACCAAATTCGGAGAAAATCCGATAAGTACTTCTTATTGGGATTAATTGGTTTAGATTTAGATATGGCCCAAATATATACTACGTTCCTACCTGTGCAGTATTTAATGCTATTGAAACTGTATTTTACGACTATACTATTTGGCAGAAATGAGGTTTTTGATCCAAGTTGATGAAAATCTGTTTAGATTAGGTATAGCACCATCTATGTGATCCTTCCGATTCTTGATATATGAAAAAATACGAGTACTGCGCATTCTAAGATTATAATTTTAGATCTAGTTTATTATGGACAACATCATCAACTCCTCTTGAATAAGCCGTGAAAAGGAGGTGGAGCTAAGCCCATATTTAAAGTGTATCCCGGCATTATCGAGGGTATACTTCAAAGCTATATAATATATATTAAAGGCACCTTCCTAGAAAATTGTAATTTTAAAGAAAATTAAAAAAAAAATACCCCAAAATTTTGTTTAAATACTTTTTTCTCCATTTTACTCCAGCAAATGTTATGCGCAGCCCTTCGACAAAAATTGTGTTGCATAGTGTAATTTGACAACAGCAAACAGCAATAAATATATACACTTGTAAAGTGCAAGGAAATAGTTCATCAACTATACTATATTGGTTTTATTACAGACAACAATGAGGAACCTGGAACCTCTAAAAAAAGAAAATTGACAACAAAATTTTAGCATTAAACCTAAAAAATCATTTTGTCATGGGATACTTTATTGCAAAACTTTTGAATAATTTACATATACTTAGAAGGGACATAAATGCTGTTACACACATTTTACGATATAACATTAAAAGTAATAAATCTTTTTGGACCAAATTTTTTTTATGTATATATTTATTGGTATATATTGTATACAAAAATCAAGCACTCATTTGAAATGTCCGCTTTGGCCTTCACACATGCCTTAAGTCGCACTAACCAATCTTCACTAGCCGCACGCGCCACGTCCCTTTGGGAAAGTGGCCACAGCACTAATCATAGCAATCTTAAGAGAATCTATGTTTGGGTATCTTTTGTGGGACACTTTGTCCTCTAAAACTGTACACAATTTGTAATCCGGTTGAATCCGGATGAATGGCTCTCTGGCAGCCTTGATTTAAACCCATCAAGGCTGCCAGAGAAATGAAAGCTGACAAATTGTTTCAAAGCCATTTCTGGGCCATTTTAGCCTTATGTGCTGGCGGAATCATACTGGAAAGTCCATGCCTGGTTTTGGAATTGGGAATGGTTAAGTGGTTTCACAACAGCTTCCAAAACGGTTTCTTGGTAAATTTTGGCCAATGTTTTGACCTCTTGTTCACAGAAATGCAAGTCAGTGACCCCATCGTAAGAGACACCCCACCAAACCATGATTGGAGCTGTATGGTGGACCTTTTCGACCGTGTAATCACTTGAGATTCTTGTTCAGACGACCGTGCATACGCAATATCATTTCGTTTGTTAAATTTTTCTTGCAGGGTAAAATTTGATTTATCTGTGAACAAGATTTTTTTGTGCAAGTTACACAACAAATACGATTTTTTTTTGTGTCCTAGACCTAAAAATTATTTTTTTGTATAGATTGTGGCATTCTGATATATAAAATCAAAACCAAACCATTTTTTTTTTTAAACTTTTTATTAAAAATGCTATTATCGTCAAAGGTACCCTTAGTATTTGCACTATAATTTTTGGAGTATATGCCCGATCAGGTTGACTTATGCATTAAATTTAAGCTATTAATGTGGGCTACCAATGTTGGAAATATCAGTTTCACTTAGAAACAGTGGTTTAGTAACAGTCATTACACAAAATGGAAAAAACCGATTTAAAAAATAAAAAATCCTGGGACAAAAAAAAACATAAAACCAGTAAGGAAAGGCTGAAAGTCGGGCGGGGCCGACTATATAATACCCTACACCTACCTGCCAATGCGAAAATGGGCATTGCGATAAAAATTTGGCAGTGTTCATACATGTAATAAGCAAACCCTCTGCCGATTTTCGTACTGATCGGATAAAACACGGTTTCTACAGCGCATACATGTCAAATCGGGTGTAACATATATGTTTAAATCTGAACCGATTTTCCCCGAATTTGGCAGTGTTCATACATGTAATAAGATAACTCTCTCTGTTAAATTTCGTACTGATCGGATATAAAACACGATTTCTACAGCGCTTAAATGTTAAATCGGGTGAAACATATATATGGGGGCTATATCTAAATCTGAACCGATTTTCCCCGACTTTGGCAGTGTTTATTCACGTAATAAGAGAACTTTCTCTGTCGAATTCCGTACAGGTCGGATGTAAAATACGGTCTCTACAGCGCTTACATGTCAAATCGGGCGAAAAATATATATGGGGGCTATATCTAAATCTGAACGGATTTTTTTTCGAATTTGGTAGTGTTCATTCACGTAATAATAGAACTCTATCTGCCGAATTTCATAAAGATCGGATGTAAAATGTGGTTTCTACAGCGCTTACATGTCAAATCGGGTGAAACATATATATGGGGACTATATCCAAATCTGAACCGATTTTAACCAATTTCAATAGGGATCATCCTTGGGCCAAAAAAGAGCACTATGCTAAATTTCATCACTATCGGACCATAAATACGACCTGCACTTTGATTACAAGAATACATGGACAGACAGACAGACAGACGGACATGGCTAAATCGACTCAGAAAGTGATTCTGAGTCGATCGGTATAATAAACAATGGGTATATCTCTTCTCCTTTTAGGTGTTACAAACAAATGCACAAAGTCATAATACCCTGTACCACAGTGTGGTGTAGGGTATAAAAATAGTAACAAAATCGAAAAAAATATTTTATTTTATTTGTTAAAACTTTGCATCCTAGCTAAATTATAGCCCTTACCTTGGTAGAGGTAAGAGAATTTCTAAAAAAAACTTTTTTTTTAATTTCTGTTTAAATTTTTATCTTATTTATTACCTTTATTTACATTATGTACATTTGAGTTCATTTACATGAACAAGTTTCATTAGAAATAATTGTGAGTTCTTTGTTGACGTTTGTAGATTTCGGAATCGGTTTCTCTAATGAGGAACCAAATATAATCTCCCATCATTCTTTCATCTCAGTGCTCGATGAACTTCAATTCTTTGTGAAACCTTTCGCCATGTTCCTCACTTGCGTCGCCAAGATTCTCGGAGAAAAAGTTTAAATGAGAATGCAAAAAATGCATTTTGAGGGACATATTTACATAACCTGTTGGAATACATAACAAATCATTAATCATTGTTTTATATTGCGGGCTGTTATTGGATCCAAGGAAATTTGAAACTACAAGCTTAAACGACCTCCATGCTGCAATTTCATCCGAAATTTCATCATCAGGTTCCATATTTAAGACCCATCAAAAACTCCTTCTTCGATTTTTTGAAAAGAAAGACTTTTAAAATAAACTTTTTAAATATGAGAATGAATTGCCATCTTTCCTTAAGGCTTTTACAAAATGTTTAAAGAGCCCCAGGTTAATATGCAGAGGTAGCAAAATATCGGCTATCGGTATTTTATCAATTTAGCCATTGTTTCGTATGATTCCTTAAGGCCCAACTATAATATGCATAAGCTAGCTTAAGCAACTGTGCGAATGCATGAAATCGTATGTGCCAAACTATAATGTACTTAAGTAAACTTTTCGTTAAGTTCTCTCAGCTCTCTCTCCGTTCCCATTTGCTTAAGCAGGGTGCGAAACTTAACGCACATTCCGTACGGAATTGCTTATGCATATTATAGTGGGGCCTTTAGTATTGACAGCATGAGCAATGGGAATCGACGGATTTTGATTTCCGTTGTGTAAGAGTACTGCTTTCAAACTTTCTTTACTGCTGTCAACAAGTAACCGCCATTCCTTTGAATTGTATGTTTGAATAAGTTCCTCGAACAATCCGGGAATGTCCTTGAAAAAGCATATGTTATCCACAGTTGTACAAAATTGTTTGTAAGGTATATCACAGACTCTATAATATGATATGTTAACATCTGGGGCCAAAATATTGTACTGTTTCATCCCAGATGCAAGTAGTTCTGCCTTATATTTGGTCAGTTCCAAATCTCTCACTAGATCAATGAGTTGAAACTGAGTTAAAAGCGATGATTTGTGACTCAAACTTGAATCGCTCAGAGTTGAGTACTCAGTTGAACTTGATGATGTTTCCGTTATTAGGCTGTTAGCTATACTTGGACACTTCCTACTGCAATCTATTAACTTAGACAAAAATAGCAGTCCGTATCGTGAATGAATGGTTGTCTCCAAATCATTGGCATTCCAAATTGTACATGAAGTCTAAAATTAAAACGTTTTATTCCACAAAACATTGTAATACATTAATTTTAAAGTACTTACCGCATTCTTCCACTAGTCCATCGAGTAAGATTTACATGGCACGAATTACACAAAATACTAGGTTTCCACGGTTCGTTCATATTTTTAACTCGTATACCAAAATATTACACATATGTTTCTTCTATCACGTCGATTTTTTTTAATTACATATTTTCCGCAGATGTAGCAGAAATTGTCGGGATCATTTACACATTGAAAAGTTCTTTGCCTTTTACTCATACTTCGAAACTTTGTAATATTTTTCAGAAAATCGACTTATCTCTTTAAGGCGCTGAATTACACTAATTTATTAATAAGAAATGTTATTCATAAATTCCGGGTTTAAGGTTCATAAGTAGCAATACCTGTAGCTGACATATAGTTTGCTTCGAAAGTAGACACCCAATATTTTCAAGACTGCCGCGTACTACTTTGTATTGCGTACATATAATTTTACTACCTGTATATTCGACTGGAATGTCCATGCCTCTAAAAGGCGTAACTGAATGGAAACCTCATAAATAAAAAACCACAAATATTGTTGAATGACCCTCTATCTGCGCGCATCTCATCCAATATAGCTCTCACATTGCATATCATGTTTTATGAAGGGTTACGAACGGCCATAAAACCTCGTCCTTTCTATAATTTTATAATGTCTGACATCAATCCTCATAAAATAAAATGCAAGTGCAATGTCTCTTATATGTCTCTCTCACATATGGCGATCAATATAACGTCGGCTTAATGCTATTTTGGTCCATACGCCATTTTTGTGATTTTTGTGAGTTGATAATATGGGTTCCAAACATGCTCTTTCAGAATCTGCAATCATTTTTTTCCTATGTCGCCTAGTTTTCGAGATATTGGTAGGGTAAATTTGTTTTACTCTGAATAACGGGAAATAATTTCGATATTTATACCCTCACTTTAGTGTGACGAGGGTATATATCATTTGCTACGGAAAAAAGTGTAACACATCGAAGGAGTGACCTAAGACCCCAAGTATGTTCGGCGGAAATCAGTTTTGGGTCATTTTAAGTCGAATGAGCAATATCCGTCCGTCTGTCTGTCTGTCTGTCTGTCTGTCTGTCTGTCGGTGTGTCTGCTGGCTGGTGCGCACGATAACTCTCGAAAGAAGAAACCGATTGACTTCAAATTTGGTACGTGGTAATATTTTTTTCTATCTCCGGCTAAGTTCGAAGATGGGCCATATTGTTCCACTCCTTCTAGTACCTCCCCCACAAAGTGTTAAAATGTTGTGAAATATTGAATCTTTAATAACTGCTATACTACTTATTATAATCTTCTGAAATTCCACACATAGCATTAGTTTATTAGTCGCTATCAACTCGAGAAAAATGGGCATTGTTGCTACGGCCCTTTTGGTACCTCCCACACAAATGCACCATTTTGCACCAAAAGTTAACAGCTTATAACATTAATACCAGTGCATAAAAATACTTGAAATTGTGTACAGTGTAATGCTTTCATATTGCCTACAGTCCAGTGAAAAATGGGTGTCATATTCACGCCCCTTTTGGTACCTCTTACACAAAGGCACCATTTTGCACAAAAAGTTAAGAGCTCACAGCATGAGTACCAATGCACGAAAATGCAACAACATTTTGCACAGTGTAACGCTTTTGAAGTCCCTATAGCCCTGTAAAAAATGGCCGTTATCACCACGCCCCTTTTTGTACCTCCCACATAAAATGGCCGAATCATACCAAATTTAATATCTCATAACGTTAATATACCAGTGCAAAAAACGCTTATAATTCGGCGCAGTGCAATGTATTTAAAGAATCTACTATTCAGAGAAAAATAGGTGTATTTGTTAAAAGCATTCTGGTACATCCCATACAAATTGACAGAATAATTCGTTTAATATTCCATATTACATTATTCACAAAGTGAGGGTATACCTTAGTCGGTTTACCCGACTGAAACTTTCGTACTTGTTTTGTTCTATGTCTCAATTTTTCTATCGCCCTATTTTTCACTCAGTACTTTACGTTCTTTCGATCACAATATGTAAATTAGTGTCCTTCCATACCGACCCTTTTTGTGGTCCATGTAATACAAATACGAAAAAATATTAAAATAAAAGTGGATATGGACCAAAATGCCAAATACAAAAATTGTTATAACTTGCTTATTTTTGGATGTAATGGCATAGAAATGCATGATAATCATACAAACTCTGTTGGGAACCCTATGAAATAAAAAGTGTGTAACTCTTCAGTCCCGTTTTACTCAAACAATAAATTGCGTTTTTCTCCGATCATACAAAATGGCGTATGGAACAAAACAGCATTGAGCCGACGATAAGCAAAAACATAATTTAAAAACGAAAAAATATGAAACAAGATTTTTTGGAATTTCCCTAACATTTACAAAATGGCTCACAACTTTTACATCTATCCATAATTTTTTTTCAAATATACAGTGTTTTCTTCGTTATCATGCTTGCTTTTTAAAAATGTGATAAAATAATTTTTTCGATTTTTTTTCTATTTTTTTCTCATATTTTTGACGGTTGTTACTAAACCAAAGATTCTACGTGAAAGTTGTTGCATATGTAGCCCTCATAATTCCCTTTAATTTGAGGCATAACACGGCTCTATCAGGCTTATACTTGAAAAATTCTGAATGTACTTTCCATGAAAACTCTAATTAAAGAAAAAAAATTAAAAAAAATATTTACCATAAACATTTTTTTTATATTTTTTTCTTGTTTGTGACACCTAATTGCAACAGAAACTGTTATCCACATCCCTTGGACAACAATTTTGTTGCATAGTGTTATCAGCGTGTTTCACCAAAAGACGTTAGCATTTTTCTTTCCTATTGTTTATAAAGCTGTTCATTGCGGTCTTTGAAAGCCCCAAGTCTCGAGCCTTTTTTGATATTTCGACTCATAGACTTTTGCGTAATATCCATCTCACGGGCCACGATTTTCTGTTTTCGGAGCGGAATTTGCTAAATTCTTGATTTGATGACCTGCGGTGTTCGAATAGTACGAGGGCGTCCCAACGATGACGGTCTTTCACATCTCCAGTCTCCTTAAACAGTTTTATGCCCCGGGAGATTAACATGAGGCAAATCCCAAGCGAGCAGAACGCTTTGAAAATGTTGTTATACCCTCCACCATAAGATGGAGAAATATTCATTTTGTCACTCCGCTTGTAACATCTAAATATTGCTCTGAGACCCCATAAAGCATATATATTCTAAATCGTCTTAAAATTCTAAGACGTCTATCCGTCCGTCTACAATCTATGATACTTGAGCTAGGTTGATAAAATTTGGTATATATACGTATATATACTATAGATACATATACCTGCAGGTAACTTGGGATTGAGAATGGGCTATATTGGTCCACATTTTGATATAGCCCCATGTAAAGCATCTGTCCGATTTGACTTCTTAACGACATAGAGACCACAAATGTCAACTGTTCGGGCTAAATATTGGTAACTGGGGTTAATTTATACCCGCAGCCTCACACGAACAACGGTAGCCATAGGTCCATGTTTGGATATAGCCCCCATACAAAGGTACCTCTAGATTTTACTTCTTAACGGAACAAAAACCACAAATTTCAACGAATCGGGCTGAAATTTTGTAATATGACTTTAATTGTGCCCGAAACCATTCACATGCTATCCATGGTGGAGGGTATATAAGATTCGGCCAGGTTGAACTTAACCCTTTTACTTGTTTTTTCATTCCATATTTAAAAAGCGCTACAACAGCGATACGGTTCTCATTATCTGACTACTCCATAGTGAAAAGTAAAAGCAATTATATATATATATATATATAGGGTGATCCATTTCGAGGTTCCCTACTTTTTTAAAGAAAAAAAACACAGAAAATTTAAATTGAATGGGGAATGTTTATTATCATTTGAAAGAACATTCTTTGGCATTTATTTTTTGAAGATTATGTCTATCAAATGTTGGCCGCGGCTACTGCTCAGATGGTCCATCCGTTGAGTCCAATTTTCGATGACTCGTACGAGCATTTCACCTGGTTACTGGCGAATGACACGCGTGATGTTTTGCTCCAAGGCCTGAATCGAAGCAGGTTTGTCCGCATAAACTTTAGACTTAACATATCCACACGGTGTGATATCATAAGATCGTGGTGGCCAATCGACCGGCCCAAAACGTGAAATTATCTGCTCACCGAAGTGTTCTCTCAATAAATCCATTGATTGATGAGATGTGTGGGAAGTGGCGCCGTCTTGTTGAAACCAAATGTCGCCGATATCACGAGCTTCAATTTCAGGCATCAAACATCAAATAGTCGGTTATCATGGCACGATAACGGTCGCCATTGACGGTTACGTTCTCACCGGCATCATTTTTGAAGAAATATGGACCAGGATGTAACGAACATTCGCATATGCGAAAGCGAATTATTCGCATCATTTTCAACATTCGCTTTCGCATACGCAAAAACCATCTTTGGATTTTTCTTTTTCGCAAAAATATATTTTAGTATTTGCTTCCATTTGTTAAAAGTGTTAAATCTCCTTATTCCCTTCACACAATTTCAAGATATGAATACCAATTAAAACCTCTACCACTTCTCTTTAAAACAGTTGAAAAAACATGTCTGTCCTTGTGGAAAACATTCTTAATACATGAATATCCTGGAAAAGTATCAATTCAGATCCTTAAATTTTTTGGCACTAAAGGGTCAAAGTATTATTCGCTTTCGCAAAAATGCATATTTCACTATTCGCTTTCGCATACACATTCGTAAGAAATATATTGCAATATTCGCTTTCGCTAAATTCGCTTTCGTTACATTCCTAATATGGATGATTCCGGTACGTCGGATCGGGAATTAGTCAATGGCAAAAAGATAGCCCTTAACGAGAGCTAAAATATTGCTCATTGGTGTCAAGGTCGTGGGTCGACTGGAAAATGTTTTTTTTTTGGATTTAAAAAAAATGAACTTAGCGCAATTGGCGAACGATTATTTTGATAATACAACTGAATAATTTGTAAACGTTGTTCAGGCGTACGTCTTTCCATGATGAAATGCCAAACAATACTTAACAAAAATAACATGACAGCATGACACGACTTACACGTGATCTGTCAAAAAAGGCTATTGAAGAAAGCATCTCTACTTAGACCACCCTATATATGTATATTCGTTTTGTCACTCCTTTCGTAACACCTCTTAATATTGATCTGAGACCCCCACACCTCACAAAAAATTCGAAGACGATTTAGCCATGTCCGTATGTTGTAATCACGCTATAGTCCGTAATAATAAAACAAGGTTGATCAAATTTGGAAGACATATTTCTAATAGTTGCAGGTTGTTTGGGATTGCAAATGGACCATATCAGTCAATTTCTTGATATAGCTCTATAGAGGTCGCTCCAAAATACGGGTTTTGAGCCATAAATACCACATTTTTAAAGCAATTTAGAAGAAACTTTGCAGTATTTGAAAATAGCAAAAATTTTACAATTCGATTCATATTTTGTTATAGTCACCATATAGAGGTCGCTCCAAAATCGTTGCAAGTTTGTATTTAGTTAAGACAAGAATTCATCGCAGTAAATTTTTTTTAAATCAAAAGATAAATCATATAATCCATTTTTATACCCTCACTTTAGTGTGACGAGGGTATATGTCATTTGCTACGGAAAAAAGTGTAACACATCGAAGGAGTGACCTAAGACCCCAAGTATGTTCGGAGGAAACCCGTTTTGGGTCATTTTAAGTCGAATGAGCAATGTCCGTCCGTCTGTCTGTCTGCTGGCTGGTGCGCACGAAAGGAGTAACCGATTGACTTCAAATTTGGTAAGTGGTAATATTTTTTTCTATCTCCGGCTAAGTTCGAAGATGGGCCATATTGGTTCACTCCTTCTAGTACCTCCCCCACAAAGGGTTAAAATGTTGTGAAAAATTGATTCTTTAATAACTGCTATACTAATTATTCGAATCTTCTGAAATTCCACACATAGTATTAGCTTATTAGTCGCTATCAACTCGAGAATAATGAGCGAAGTTTCCACGTCCCTTTTGGTACCTCCCACACAAATGCACCGTTTTGCACCAAAAGTTAACAGCTTATAACATTAATAACAGTCTATAAAAAAAACTTGAAATTTTGTAGAGTATTATGCTTTTATATTGCCTACAGTCTAGGGAAAAATTGGCGTTGTTGCCACGCCCCTTTTTGGTACCTCCCACACAAAGTTACCTTTTTCCCAAAAAGTTAACAGCTCATAACATTAAAACCAGTGTATAAAAATACTTGAAATTTTGTACAGTGTAATGTATTTATAGTG
Source organism: Eudasyphora cyanicolor (assembly GCA_963930755.1). Taxonomy (NCBI): domain Eukaryota; kingdom Metazoa; phylum Arthropoda; class Insecta; order Diptera; family Muscidae; genus Eudasyphora; species Eudasyphora cyanicolor. Next base: position 69,375,934 of record OZ005735.1, on the reverse strand, counting down.
TCTCTAGCCCTGTGAAAAATGGGCGATATCGCCACGCCCCTTTTTGTACCTCCCACACAAAATGCCGAAATCATACCACAATTAAATATCTCATAACGTTTTTACCAGTGCACATAAATGCTTATAATTCGGCACAGTGCAATGAATTTATAGTATCTAATGTTCAGCGAAAAATAGGTGTATTTGATAAACCCCTTCTGGTACCTCCCACACAAATTGACAGAATAATTCGAATAATATTCAATATTACATTACTCACAAAGTGAGGGTATACCTTAGTCGGTTTACCCGACTGAAACTTTCTTACTTGTTTGATAACAAAAAATAACTTAATTCTGATATTATTGTTAAGTCATTATTAATAATCCGAAAGTATTGCAGCGAATAATGAGATGTCATTATATGGTAATGCAGGGAATAATGACAGGTACTTAACAAGATTTTGCTGGGTAGATGTCGCTCCCAAACAGGCCTATTCAGAAATTTAGCTGAATCTTTGCAGTTTGTATTCAATTTTGGCAAAAATTCATCTCAATAAAATGTATACAAATCAAATCTTAATGATTTGCTCCATATCCAAAGATTTTTCCAGTAATAAAATGTTGTCGTCATGGCCAAACTTAACGTTTTACTTGTTTTTATTTTTAAAATTAATGTCAATGATATGATTTTTATAAAAAGATCTAATATTTTGTTATACTTTATTTTTAGGTCTTGTTTAAAATAAATACTTCCAAATCGAATTTATCAATAATATGGATAGACCTATTTCGGCAACGTTGAATCCAGTGACAGTAGCGGTTTTTCTAAGTTAGCTATTGTTTTCGCTATACTCGAACACAAAGTTTGTTGGGAAATCAGAGGGTTAGTTATCCTGGTGGTGGTTTTAAAGTGGAGGTCTTGCACGCTTCAGTCCAAAGAACAAAGTAAAGGGAACCGCTGCACATAGGGGCATTTCAAAGACTTATACGGCCGAAATTATTTTTGTGCTTATTTCGATCCTACAAAAATCAGATATATTTATAGAAAACCAGTAAGGAAAGGCAAAAAGTCGGGCGGGGCCGACTATATAATACCCTACACCTCCCTAATAATGAGAAAAGGGTCATTGCCATAATAGTTTGGAATAATTGGTAAATGGGTAACATATTATCTAACAGAAACATATTATCTAATTCTGAAACGATAATCGCTAAATTAAGCAATATTCCTTCCTAAATTGAGAAACATCTTTCTGGAAAATTTTAAAGATCGGAAGTAAAATACAACTTCTATAGCGGTTTGATACCAAATCAGGAGGAACATATATATACTCATTCATGTAAAAAGACCTACTTCTGTCTAATTTCGTACTGATCGGATATAAAATACAGTCTCTACAGCGCTTACATGTCAAATCGGGGGTAATATATATATGGGAGCTATATCTAAATCTGAACCGATTTGCTCCGAATTTAGCAGTATTCCTTCTTGTAATAAGAAACCTCTCGTTGCCGAATTTCGCACTAATCGGATATAAAATAACATTTTTACAGCGCTTACATGTCACATCGGGGGAAACGTATATATGGGGGCTATATCTAAAACTGAACCGATTTCTTCCAAATTTAACAGTGTTCATTCATATAATAAGAAACCTCTTTCTGCCGAATTTAATACTGATCGGATATAAAATAAAGTTTTTACAGCGCTTACATGTCAAATCGGGGCTAACATATATATGGGAGCTATATCTAAATCTGAACTGATTTTCTCCGAATTTAACAGTATTCCTTCATGTAATATGAAACCTCTCTTTGCCGAATATCGCACTGATCGGATATAAAATAACATTTTTACAGCGCTTACATGTCAAATCGGGGGTAACGTATATATGGGGGCTATATCTAAATCTGAACCGATTTCATCCAAATTTAGCAGTGTTCATTCATATAATAAGATCGGATATAAAATAATCGGATATAAATCGGATATAAAATAATACTGATCGGATATAAAATAAAGTTTTTACAGCGCTTACATGTCAAATCGGGGCTAACATATATATGGGGGCTATATCTAAATCTGAACCGATTTTAACCAAATTCAATAGGGATCGTCCTTGGGCGAAAAAAAGATATGTGTAAAGTTTCGTCGAGATCGGACCATAATTGCGACCTGTACTTTGATTACAAGAATACATGCACAGACAGACAGACGGACATAGCTAAATCAACTCAGAAAGTGATTCTAAGTCGATCGGTATAATAAACGATGGGTCTATTTCTTCTCCTTTTGGGTGTTACAAACAAATGCACAAAGTTATAATACCCTGTACCACAGTGTGGTGTAGGGTATAAAAAGAAGATATTTATGGAAAAAGATGAAAAAGTAATCAAAAGTAAAAAAATCAAATCTTATCATATTTTGGTTCATACGCCATTTTTGTGTTTTGATAACCCATATTATCAAGCGGCCCAGTTTTTTGACTTAATATTTTACGTTCTTTCGATCACAATATGTAAATTACTCTCATTCCATACCGAAACTCTTTGTGGTCCATGTAATACAAATACGAATTTGAGTTAAAGACATACACTATTGCTACTGAATTCTGAAGATGATAGAGTGGTGTCTATCGAAACTGCAGTCAATTCTACCAAGCAATTAAAACTCTCTACCAATTTTTGTATTTGTTTCTATTACTTTCTTGGAATAGACAGAAAGTAAATGGAACATATGGTCTCAAACCAAAAAAATAAATTCTGACTGAATAACAAAACAATAGACCAACAATAAATAACAACAACACAATACGAAAAAATATTAAAACAAAAGTGGATATGGACCAAAATGCAATGTACAAACATTGTTATAACTTGCATATTTTTAAACGTAATGGCATAGAAATGCATGAGAATAATACAAACACTGTTGGGAAACCTATGGAATAACAACTATCCCCACACCTTCAGTACAAAAAAAATTTTAAATTTATTTAATTTGTGTTTTAATTAAACTATTAACAATCAACTAAACTATTATATATCAACTATTATCAAGCATTAATATAATCCATTTGTGTGGAAAGTACCAATCGGGTGATGCCAATGACGCCCATTTTTCACTGGAGGTACTATAAAATCATTACACTGTACGAAATTTTTTGTAAGCACTGGTATTAAGGTTATAAGCTGTTAACTTTTGGTGGAAATGGTCCATTTGTGCGGGAGGTACCAAAAGGGGAGTGTCATTAACGGCCACTTTTCTGCGGACTCTAGGTACTATAAAAGCAATCCACTGTACAAATTTTCAAGTATTTGTATGCACTGGTATTAAAGTTATAAGCTGTTAACTTTTGGTGCAAAATAGTCCATTTGTGTGGGAGGTAACTTAAGGTGAGGTGTTAGCGACTAATAAACTAATGCACTCGAAACTCTCTATAACGAACTCCTATATAACGAATTTCTCTTTATTACGAAGCAATTTTAAGAACACTGTGTTTTGGGACTACTTTGAGTGTATTATACCGAATTTCCCTATAGCGAATTTTTCCTTATAACGAAGCATTTTTACGACCGTAACTTCAAGATTGAAGCGTTTTCAATCTCCATATAACGAAGTCGCTTTGTTGTGTGTTATAGGTGTTGTTATTGTTGCTCTGTGTGTACTTTGTTGCGTTCACAACGCACACGCAGAGGCTGATGCTTTGAATCGTTTACATATTTACCATAAAATTGAAAATGTATTTTGGGGAACCCCCGAACTATGCAAGTGACAACTGGAATCATTACCATCTCTCACATTTCTTGCAGTCGCTATCAGTTTGCCTTTGCTTATCGCGATAGTAAGTTGTAAAATGACTCCGCGCATAAGTAGTACTGTGGAAAAAAAGCTATTGATCATAAAAGAAATTGAAAAGGGAGAAGCTTCAAAAAAAGACATTGCTAAGCAATTTGGAATTCCTTTCAGTAGCTTATCTTCGATTTTAAAAAACAAGGATAAGCCAGTGTCACAGATAATGCATACAGTAATAAACGCAAGAAGCTTCGAACTTGTACCTTTGAGGATATTCACGAAGCAATGCTGAAATGGGTATTCGCCGCACGTGGTAGGAATCTTCCTCTGTCTGGACCAATCCTGAGAGAAAAAGCAAAACAATTCGCTGAAGCATTGGGCCACGGAAAATTTGAAGCAAGTGTAGGCTGGATTGAAAAATTTAAAAATCGTCACGGCATTGTTCAAAAAACATCGAGATGAATGGGTGACGAATGTCTTGCCAAAATTGTTAGAAAAATATGACGTAAACGACATCTTTAACGCCGATGAGACGGGTTTGTTTTTTAAGTGCTTACCAAATAAAACGAAGGCGTTTAAAAATGAGAAGTGTTTTGGGGGGGGAAAACAGCAAAGAGAGGATCACTGTTATGTTGGCATGCAGTATGACCGGATCGCAGAAAGTTAAATTGCTTATTATAGGGAAGGCCAAGAATCCGAGATGCTTCAAAGGAATCAAATCTCTAGACGTGGATTATGAATTTAATACGAAAGCATGGATGACAAGCGAGATTTTCTTGAAATGGCTCTTGAAATTTGACCGAAAGTTTGCTTCTCAACAAAGAAACGTTTTGCTTTTTGTTGACAACTGCGCTGCAAACCCTAGGGATGTTAAGGACCAATTGAAAAATATTGAAATTGCTTATTTCCCACCCAACATGACTTCGATACTTCAGCCAATGGATCAGGGCATAATTTGTAACATTAAAACTCATTACAGAAAACGCATTTTGACAACCATTTTGTTACAAATGGTGGAGAAAGAACCTCCCACGCCCATAAATTTGCTGGATGCCATACGAAACGTAAGCAAAGTGTGGAATGTCAATGTAAAATCCGAGACAATTGCAAACTGTTTTAGAAAAGCAGGAACAACAGTATGCTTTGGGACGAAGAAGACTATCTACCACTATCCAACTTCGCATTTTTAGAGTCTTCATTTAAAACAGTTGCTAATATTAATGCAACATTTAAAGACTACATCAATGTTGACTGTGATGTCATTACCACAGACAACCCTTCCGACGAAGAAATACTCGAAAGTGTTCAAGAAAAATTTGGAGCACCAGCTATCTCAGGTAAAGAAATAATAATAAAAAAAATCCGTGGCTAATAATTTTCTGATGTACATTATTATTTATCTTTTGACAGATTCGGCAGAATACGAGGAAGAATCTGCCGATATTGCGAAACCGTTACACACATATGGACAACTTTCTTCATCAGTTGAACGTTTCCGTACCTATTTGGAAATGAAAACCAAAGTACCAAATACTGTATTAACTTCTCTAAATGTTTTAGAAAATTATATTGAAGAAGAAAAGTGGGAAAATGTACTTCAAACCAAAATAACTGACTACTACAAATAAAAAACGTTAAAAGGAACAAAATTGTTTTTATTTTCTATATAGCGAATTTTCTTTATAACGAAGTAAATATTCAGTCCCTTGAAATTCGTTATAGAGTTTCGACTGTACTATGTGTGAAATTTCAGAAGATTCGAGTAAGTAGTATAGCAGTTATTAAAGAATCAATATTTCACAACATTTAACTTTTTGTGGTAGAGCTACTAGAATGAGTGGACCAATATGGCCCATCTTCGGACTAAGCCAGAGATAGAAAAATATTACCACATACCAAATTTGAAGTCAATCGGTTACTCCTTTCTGTCTGCGGACGGACGGACATTGTTCATTCGACTTAAAATGACCCAAAACGGATTTCTGCCGAACATACTTGAGGTCTTAGGTCACTCGTTCGATATGTTACCCTTTTTGTTCGTAGCAAATGATATATACCCTCGTCACACTAACGTGAGGGTATGATGAAATAAAACGATGTTCCGCAAAACGTACTTGGGATCTTAGGTCACTCCTTCGATGTGTTATACTTTTGGCTTTTAGCAAATTATGTATACCCTCCTCTCTGAAGTGAGGGGATAAAAAGTGTGTAACTCTTCAGTCACGTTTTTACTCAAACAATACATTGCGTTTTTTTCCGATCATACAAAATGGCGTATGGAACAAAATAGCATTAAGCCGACAATATGTCCAAAATCATACAAATCTTGGAAATTTTTAGTTGGCGTCGTTGAGAAAAATATACTTCGCGGAAAATACTGAGTCCCTTCTCAACGTTTTTTTTTAGAATTAAGCAGATTTCGAGTTATTACATAATTTATATATTTTTCTACTCATAGCAGAAAATATTTATTGATATTATTTAATATTTTTCATAATTCATATTTTGTTTTTGTACTCAGGCTCAAGATCGTTATTGTTGTTTTCAGTATATGAAAACAACTTTGTTAAAACTTAAAGAAGAAGTAAGTGACATGTATTAGGGGCGGTTGTAATGGTTGGATAGACAGATCTGTTTCGGGAGCCACAAAACTCCCATTATCAATATCCTTATTACAACGATTACTTCAGTCGAAATTATTAAATATATACGCACAGCCAAGTATCATTAAACGAGAACTGTTTGCTAAAAGCGCATATCTTCAAAAAAAAGACAATTCAGTAATCATCGTCCCTCGTACATGCACCAACTTCCACTCTCGTAAGTCTTTACAATGTAAAGAATTCACACGAATGATTTGCTGTAGTTGACTATGCAACAACATAATTGATAAATGAAAATCATTGTTTTAAAAAAGAACGAGGCTGAACACCATCTTAAAATTTGAAGGGTCAGTTTAGAACAAAAGGGGCTGCATGACTATATTTTTCTCAGAATTTTAAGTTGGTGTCATTGATTTGCAGGATGCAAAATAAAGTATGCAGCTGTTGCATTAAAAAACGTTATTTTAACCACCATTAATAAATGTAGTTGAAAGTACAAGTCACGACCTTCATTTGTGAAATTACGTCCACGCGTTAGCATAAAACATAACTTCTGGAATACGGCATTTCAGATGCTTATAACATCTAAAAAAAAAATTTTTTGTTTTACTATATTTCCATAGTAAAACGAATATGCAAATTTTCAAGACTATCGTGAATGTCTACCAGATTTTTATACCCTACACCACACTGTGGTACAGGGTATTATAAGTTTGTTTCACGGCAGATGTTTGTAACACCTGAAAATAACACAGCTAGACCCACCTTAAAGTATACCGATCGACTCAGAATAACTAGCTGAGTCGATTTAACGATGTCTGTCCGTCCGTCCGTCCGTCCGTCTGTCCATGTAAAGTTGTTCGTCGACTACATGTCGCAATTTCACTCCGATCGATCTGAAATTTTGCAGTTTAGAGTATTTCGCGGCTGTTAAGATCGCTATTGAATTTGGTTGAAATCGGTTCAGATTTAGATATAGCTCCCATATATATCTTTCGTCCGATTTGGCCCTTTAGTCCTAAAGAAGCTGTATTTTACATCCGATCGTTTTGAAATTTAGAATGGTAGAGTTTCTTGATCCATGAACCAACATTGCCGAATTTAAAGAAAATCAGTTAAGATTTAGCTATAGCTCCCATATATATGTTTCGTCCGATTTGGCCCTTTAGTCCTATAGAAGCTGTATTTTACATCCTATCGTTTTGAAATTTAGAATGGTAAAGTTTCTTGATCCATGAACCAACATTGCCGAATTTGAAGAAAATCGGTTCAGATTTAGATATAGCTCCCATATATATCTTTCCTCCGATTTCGTCCTGAAGTGGTGTGTCAGTAAAAAAATTAAACACACGATTTATAAAAAATTATAACAATAAAATTCAAGTTTTATTTTTACTTCTGTACACTTCAAATTATTTTCACAAAAGACATTTTTGTTTTTCGATTTTTCAATACACCAAAATAAAAAAAGAAAAGACGACATGATTTAAAAAATATTTTGTTTAACAAAGTATTTTTAAATACAGTTTCGATTGCTCATGCATCCACCACAGTACCCCCTCCCTAGTGATAGCGAAATTTACACACCAGGAGCGAATGTTACTTTTCGACCAGATCTCAAGGTGAGTGGTTCAGTTCTATTGGATTCTTTAGGGATGGGGTCGTCCACTGGTTGTTGAATTGAATCCGATTCGTTGAGTAAATATGCTGGTTTAAGTCGGTCAATAGATAAAACCTTTTCATTTCCGTTTTTCATAATTTTGAAGATTTTCCGAGTTCCAGAAATCACTCTGAATGGTCCTTCATATGGTTGCTGGAGGGATTTTCGAACGGCATCAACTCTTACAAAAACATGTGAGCAATTCATTAGATCTGTTGGTATAAAAGTGCGATGATTCCCATGGCGTAAAGCTGGTGTCGGTTTAAATTGATGCATTAAAGAGCGAAATTCATCTATCCAATTATCCGCGTATTTTGTTTTGATGCTGTCAAAAAGTTCACCAGGGAGTCGAATATTTGTACCAAAACCCATTTCAGCCGAGGAGTAGCCAATATCTTGTATTATTGCCGAATGCAAACCGATCATAACGATTGGAAGTGCTTCGACCCAGTTTTGTGATTTGTAGGATTTAAGCGCTGCTTTCATTGTTCTATGCCATCGTTCAATTTGACCGTTACTTTGAGGATGATATGGTGTTGTGTGCGTTACTTTAATACCAAGCAATCTTGAAAATTCTCGAAAAAGTGCTGATTCAAATTGCCTGCCTTGATCTGTGGTCAAATAAAATGGGACACCATATCGGGAAATCCAAACAGATAAAAAGGCAGAAGCGACTGTTGCAGCAGTTATGTCAACGAGTGGTATAGCTTCCGTCCACCTTGTAAAACGGTCAATACATGTGAGAACATACCTGTAGTTTTGGCATAATGGTAGTTGACCAACTAGATCAATGCTCACGTGTTTAAATCGTTGGGCTGGTAGTTCAACATTTCCAAGTGGGCTTTTCACGTGCCGAATAATTTTTGATTTCTGACAAGTTAAACATAATTTTGTCCACTTACGAACATCCTTGCAGACTGATGGCCAAATAAAACGGGACTTGATCATATCAATGGTTGACTTGATTCCAGGATGAGAAATTCCGTGTAGATATTCAAAGAGTGGTTTTCGAAAAGCTTGTGTAATGTATGGCCGCACAGTCTTAGTCGATATATCGCAATACATATCAATTTCGGTGTCTGGAATTACCATTTTTTTCAAAACGAGTGAAGTATCGCCTTCTAGCAATTGTTTCAACTCTTCATCAGATTCTTGTGACACAGCTAACGCTTTGTAATCTAAAGGTAAAGGCATCGATATAGAATCCATTCTCGAAAGGGCGTCGGCAACTACATTTTCCTTTCCTGAAATATGCCGAATGTTCTCTGTGTTTTGGCTTATATAATCGAGATGTCGTAATAGGCGTGGAGATGCTTTTTCGGGTTTTTGTTTAAATGCATATATTAACGGCTTGTGGTCAGTGCATATGAAAAACTCTCTTCCTTCCAAAAAGTATTGGAAATGTTTCAGAGCAGAATACGCTGCGAGAAGCTCTCTATCATAAGCACTGTACTTGGCTTGAGTAGAGCTTAACTTTTTCGAATAAAATGAAATAGGTCTCCACTCACCCTTAACAAATTGCTGTAACACTCCACCCATACCAGTATCTGATGCATCTATCCAAAGAGATGTTGGAGCATTGTAGGTTGGATGTGCCAGAAGAGCTGCATCAGCCAATTGTTGTTTACAGTGTTCAAAATTGTTTATTAATTCCTCTGTCCATTGAATCTTGATGCTTTTACTCTTTTTATTTCCGGAGCATAGGGCATGTAAGTTTGATTGTTGTTGAGCGGCATTGGGGATGAATCGACGATAAAAATTTACCATCCCTAGGAATCGGCGCAAATCTTTATCGTTTTCCGGCAGCTTATGATTTTTGATTACTTCTACTCTTGATGGAAGTGGTTTTATGCCTTTTAATGTTACCAAGTATCCCAAAAACTCGACTTCTGTTACACCAAATACTGATTTCGAACAATTAACAATTAAGTAACACCAAATTTCCTGAAGCGCAAAAATAATTCCTTAACATGTTCCAAATGTTCGTCTTCGTTGTTAGATGCGATAAGGATATCATCAATGTAGGCATAACAGAAATCCAGTCCACGTATTACCTCGTTGATGAACCGTTGAAAAGACTGTGCGGCATTACATAATCCGAAGGACATCCTGGGAAATTCAAATAAGCCAATTGGGGTGATTATTGCAGTCTTTTCAATGTCGGATTCATCTACGGGGATTTGGTGATATGCCTTGACGAGATCGATTTTGCTGAATATTTTCTTATCGCTCAACATGTGTCCAAAATCATGTATATGGGGCACTGGGTAGCGATCTGGAGTGGTAACAGCATTTAAGCGGCGATAGTCGCCGCATGGACGCCATTCCCCATTTAGTTTTTTAAATAGATGTAATGGGCTGGCCCAAGAACTTTTCGAAGGACGACATATCCCCTGCTTCAACATCAAATCAAATTCACGTTGAACAATTTGTAGTTTCTCTGGTGATAATCTTCGGGCCTTTGAAAAAACTGGCGGACCTTTCGTCTGAATATAGTGTTTAACCGAATGCTTGATATTTGAAATTCGATTATCAGGTGGTTGTATTAGGTCCTGAAACTCCTGTAACAATTTGTAAAATTTTGAATTCTCTGAAATTGACCTTACCGAATTTATTCCTCCAGAATACAATGTGCCACAACTTCCCGATTTCGATGAATTGTCAATTAGGCGATTATTCTTCATATCGACTAATAATCCAAAATGGCTGAGGAAGTCAGCTCCAATTATAGGTCTGTTGACGTCGGCCAATATAAAAGTCCATGTAAAATCACGTTTTAATCCTAAACTTAAGGATAGTTTTCTTACACCAAATGTTTTTATAGGAGATTGGTTAGCTGCAAATAATTCTAGAGTTGAAGGAATCTGCTGTTTTTCTGCAGAAGTTGCAGGGAATACCGAGACATCAGCGCCAGTATCGATGAGAAACTCGTATTTCAGTTTAGTATCACGAATAAATAGGCGACCTATCTCTCGGCCAACCCCGTCCGTCACCGTAGACGAGGTGCCCTTTAGTTTTCCGATGCAGAATTCGTCGAAAATGAACAAGGTTGCACGCATTTGACCGCACGTTCTCCGAACTTGTAGTGATACCAACATAAAGGATTACCATATGATTTGCTATTTGATCTGGTTCTTGATTTGGAGCGGCTTGTGGAATGACTTGATAGTACTTCAATTTGTTTTGTCAATGCTTCAATTTTCATTTCCAGATTTCGAATATGGGAAGTAGTTTCCGACGATGTTTTTGTGTTGATGACACTTACGTCCCATGACTCAGCTGTATCTGCAATCTTGTCCGCCATTACCGCTAGCTTATTCAACGATTCACTGCTTACCGATAAAATTGCTTGTGTCTGCTTTGGAAGACGTTGTATCCATAATGATTTTAATAGTTCGTCAGAAACTTTATTACCAGCTAAACACATCATTTCTCGGAGCAGCGTTGATGGTTTCTTATCCCCGATTTCTATTTCTCGTAGGAGCCTTTTTAATCGTTTTTCCTCAGAATCCATGAAGCGTTCTTGAATGTTCTTCTTCAGAGTTTCGTACATATTTGATTCCGGTGGATTTAGTATTATGTCGCTTACTTCAGATAAAACATTAGCATCTATGGACCCAACGACGGTATGGAATTTGGTGGAATCCAGTGTAATACCTGATGTAATAAATTGACTTTCGACTTGTTTAAACCAAAGGGCCGGATTATTACGCCAAAATGGTGGAATCCTCACCGAAACTCTTGAAATTTCTTGCTGTCCAGATAGTAACGGTTCATCCAAAATGGAATTCGTAGTCATATTGGCATGTTCGGGAGTTAGTTGACCAATTCCTGGTAAAAGGGGTTCTTCTTCACTTTCTTGAGTCCTATTCTGATCTTTTTGTGGTGTATGAAACATATTGACTTGCGTTCCAATTGTAGTCGGGGGTCACCAATTGAAGTGGTGTGTCAGTAAAAAAATTAAACACACGATTTATAAAAAATGATAACAATAAAATTCAAGTTTTATTTTCACTTCTGTACACTTCAAATTATTTTCACAAATGACATTTTTGTTTTTCGATTTTTCAATACACCAAAATAAAACCAGTAAGGAAAGGCTAAAGTCGGGCGGTGCCGACTATATAATACCCTACACCACTCTCGTAATATTGAATAACTCTGATATATAAATTGTGTAATTCATGTATAAATTGTTTATATAAATTTACTTTTGGGACATTTTATACTTAAATAATACCATGTACCACAGTGTGGTGTAGGGTATAAAAACGATTGGATCTAAAGAGCCAAATCGGATGAAACATATATATGGGAGCTATAGCTAAATCTTAACCGATTTTCTTCAAATTCGGTAGTGTTGGTTCATGGATCAATAAACTCTACCATTCTAAATTTCAAAACGATTGGATGTAAAATACAGCTTTTATAGGACTAAAGGGCCAAATCGGACGAAACATATATATGGGAGCTATAGCTAAATCTTAACCGATTTTCTTCAAATTCGGCAATGTTGGCTCATGGATTAAGAAACTCTACCATTCTAAATTTCAAAACGATCGGATGTAAAATACAGCTTCTATAGGACTAAAGGGCCAAATCGGACTAAACATATATATGGGAGCTATAGCTAAATCTTAACCGATTTTCTTCAAATTCGGCAATGTTGGTTCATGGATCAAGAAACTCTACCATTCTAAATTTCAAAACGATCGGATGTAAAATACAGCTTCTATAGGACTAAAGGGCCAAATCGGACGAAACATATATATGGGAGCTATAGCTAAATCTTAACCGATTTTCTTCAAATTAGGCAATGTTGGTTCATGGATCAAGAAACTCTACCATTCTAAATTTCAAAACGATCGGATGTAAAATACAGCTTCTATAGGACTAAAGGGCCAAATCGGACGAAACATATATATGGGAGCTATAGCTAAATCTTAACCGATTTTCTTCAAATTCGGCAATGTTGGTTCATGGATCAAGAAACTCTACCATTCTAAATTTCAAATCGATTGGATGTAAAATACAGCTTCTATAGGACTAAAGGGCCAAATCGGACGAAAGATATATATGGGAGCTATATCTAAATCTGAACCGATTTCAACCAAATTCAATAGCGATCTTAACAGCTGCGAAATACTTTATACTGCAAAATTTCAGAACGATCGGAGTGAAATTGCGACCTGTAGTCGACGAACAACTTTACATGGACGGACGGACGGACGGACGGACGGACGGACATCGTTAAATCGACTCAGCTAGTGATTCTGAGTCGATCGGTATACTTTAAGGTGGGTCTATCTGTGTTATTTTCAGGTGTTACAAACATCTGCCATGAAACAAACTTATAATACCCTGTACCACAGAGTGGTGTAGGGTATAAAAAGAAAAGACGACATGATTTAAAAAATATTTTTTTTAACAAAGTATTTTTAAATACAGTTTCGATTGCTCATGCATCCACCACAGTCCTTTAGTCCTATAGAAGCTGTATTTTACATCCGATCGTTTCGAAATTTAGAATGGTAAAGTTTCTTGATCCATGAACCAACACTACCGAATTTGAAGAAAATCGGTAAAGATTTAGCTATAGCTCCCATATATATGTTTCATCCGATTTGGCTCTTTAGATCCAATCGTTTTTATACCCTACACCACACTGTGGTACAGGGTATTATTTAAGTATAAAATGTCCCAAAAGTAAATTTATGTAAACAATTTATACATGAATTACAAAATTTATATATCGGAGTTGTTCAATATTACGAGAGTGGTGTAGGGTATTATATAGTCGGCACCGCCCGACTTTAGCCTTTCCTTACTGGTTTTCGTTCGGTTTGACATGGAATGAACGATACGTAGAAAAGGGTTAGGAACAAATTAAAAAATATGTTTTCAAAGGCAGACGGTAACTTTATAAATCTATAAAATATTTAAAAAACAATTAAATTAGTAATCGTACGTCTTGACGTCAGAAATCGAGGCCAATTCTATAGTTATTATTTTGGTAAAGGAAAATTCCACAACTCCCAAAATAAATTCGAAAATCCCCAACAACAGTTTTTCTCAATTTTTCCCCAAAATCTAGATTTTTTGAATCTGACGAAAAAAACGAACGCCGAATTATTTCCCTTTTTCTTTCAACTCCACTGTGGTTAAGGCCTTGGATCACTCCTTCAATTTGTTATACTGTTTTTTACGATTTTTTCTATATTTTATGGTTTTTTTGAGGCAACAAAAAACGTTTTAAAACAAATCAATTTATCTAATTTTTTTAACTAAAGCACTTTTCCTCATAAACTAGATATTTCCAAAATTTGTAGCCATAAAAATTACTTTAAACAAATATTGTCAAAATACTAAATGTACGAGTACATTCCATGGAATTACTATAATACTACTATTAAAAAATGTAGGCTTTGATTTTGTGCAATCCTCTACAAAAGAAAAGTTTTTAAGGTCGGACACAAACAAGTTTTTGTTGCATAGTGTACAAAAATATACATACCCACGGTTACACCGCTTCCTTATTTATAGTTAAGTCATTATAGCTTTCATCGATTCATTCAAACATGGTCAATTTCAGCTCAGCGCCTAAAACGAGGCAATGGATATAAATGACGTAAGTTGGTAGTTTACACAGAGTTATCCACCTCACTTAGATGAAGATAATTTAATTTATCTATTAGCCCCTATTAACAGTTTAGTTCAAAGAGATTGTATATAAAGAGTAACCACGGCGAAAATTCATGTGCAGAGGTGAGTTTTTCTATCAAAATCATGAACAAAATGGAAAATTAAATTGAGTAAAAAAGAGATTTTTCTGCGTTTTCTTTGTTTCTGCTAACGTATAAGAAGTTCATTTTGTGTGTTTATTGACATGCATGTGAAAAAGTGCAAGAGAAACACATAAAATACACGATATTTAAATTACATTTTTCATGAACTCATCTTTGCTCATGAGGTGGAATTCACATTTTCCGTGTGGTGAATGAAATGGTATCTCTTCTTATATACAATCTCTTTGGTTTAGTTTTTATCAGTTTCTCTTCTTGCTATTAGGTGACTAGAGATGGCGCTATAATTTAGATATCAAAATTATGGATTAAGTTAGGTTACATGCGGATGGCGCAAAGCTGTAAATACGTAGCGTCTGGCATAAACAGATCTAATAATATTGTCAGGAAAATGGCGGAAAAATGCAACCCTGTGAACTTAAAACCGTGTGAACATAAAATTGTTTTCTTAGAACGTTGGCAGAAGAGTCATTGTAAGACAATAATTTTGGTAGACATCTGGCAATCGAGTAAACACACAACGTTGCCATTGAGATAACTTGCAGCCACTTGTCAGATGTGCGAAGTTTATGCATGTGACAATGGCGCCACTGTCAGAGAAAAATTTTTTTGGCAACTCTTGCAATTGACTGAATTGACAATTCACCTTTGCCTAACATACTGTCATTGACCGTACATTTGCAGCACTTTAACAGGATTGATAACATTGTCCGTTCAGACAATCGTGTGTACATAGCTTTACCTCTGAGACGTTCGTCGTATAAACCTGTCAGGGGACACAATACAAAACGATGGGAAACTTGTGGGTCTAAAATCTTTGGCGAAACTATGATTTAATCTAGCTTCCTTCGGTATGAACAAAATGAATACTTTCCTCCAGGATTGGGAGCATATGCTTGCTTTAAAGATATCGAGAAGATACATATCGGGTCCGTCAATAAGAGCGCTACAAAAGTTTTTTTAAATAAAACAAAAACGGTTTTGGATATCAATGAAATTCTTTATTCCTGTGAAGGAACGTTTGATGCCATTATGTATGGAACTCGATTTCTTTTGCATGGCCACCACGGGCACGCTTGCAGAAGTCCAGACGCTGAACCCAATTTCCGACGGTTTTCAAGCATAAATCGGCCGATACTGCTGCAATTTCACGTTCGATATTCGTACGAAGTTCATCAATCGTCGCTGGCTTGTTGGCATAGACCAGAGATCGGCAAAATAGCGCCCATGGGCGGCTCTCTGTTCTCACACAATGAATTAGTATAAAATAATTCATTCAGTTTACATTGAGAGAGAGGAATGTTTTTGTATGTTTGTATGAGTGTGCCGATCTCTGGCATAGACCATAGACTTGACGTAGCCCCACAGGAAATAGTCTAACGGCGTCAAATCGCACGACCGAGGCGACCAATCGACTGGACAATTTCGTGAGATAACACGTTCTCCAAACTTAGTTTCCAATAAATTGATTGTGGCATTCGCTGTGTGGCTTGTGGTGCCGTCCTGTTGGAACCACCTGTCCTCCAAGTCCATATCATCCAATTGGGCCCAAAAATATTTGGTTATCATTGAACGGTAGCGATTCCCATTCACAGTAACGTGCCGGTCTTTATCATCACGGAAGAAGTACGGCCCAAGGACGCCGCCGACCCATAAACCGTACCAAACCGTAGTTTTTTCGGGATGCAATGGTGACTCATGGAGTACGTGTGGATTGCTGTCTGACCAATAACGCATATTTTGTTTATTGACGAAGCCATTCAGTCAGAAATGAGCCTCATCGCTGAAGATGATTTTTCGCGCTCTTAACGTTGAGGCCACTGACTCCGAATTTCGGTAGTAAATTTTAATAATTTCGACTCGTTGTTGGCTCGTATATCTTTCCATCATGAAATGGCATACCTTAATGAAGAGAAATGTCAAAAGAGCGGCAAAAAATTTGGCGTCGTTTGCTGTCCTGTTGAAAACCCCTTTATCTACATTGGCTATGTTTGAGGTTGATGGTCAAATAACACATAATAAAATAACATTTTCTGGTTTAATTTGGTGCCATAAAGTTTAAAAAAACAAGTAAGAAAGTAAAGTCGGGTAAACCGACTTACGAATCCTCTCAACTTGAGTCCCAAAAATATTAGTAATTTTATTATGTTTTTGTTTTAATTAAATTATTATCAATTTAAATTGCATTCAATGGGCCTTATTCATAAAAGGTTCAAGAAGGTTTGAGGAACGCTTTAGCAGTGTTAAAGCGTTCTTCAAACCTTCATTAAATTTTACTTTTGGTACAAAATGTTCCATTTGTGTGAGAGGTACCAAAAGGGGCTTCCCAATAACGGTCTTTTTCTCTGGACCCTAGGTAATATAAAAGCATTGTACTGTACGAAATTTCAAGTATTTGTATGCACTGGTATTAACGTTAAAAGCTGTTTACTTTTGGTACAAAAAGGTCCATTTGTGTGGGAGGTACCAAAAGTGGCGTGCCAACTACGACCACTTTTCTCTAGGTACTATAAAAGCATTACACTGTACAAAATTTCAAGTATTTGTATACACTGGTATTAAAGTTATACAGCCGTATTCATAAAAACTTAAAACAGCTTTACAAACCTTGATTAAGCAAAATTTATTAAAATTGTATTCATAAACGATTATTAGCCTAAAACACCTTTTGTAAACCATTGTTAAATGCGTGGATTTTAATATAGGTTCGACCCCACCCTATGCGTTTGTTAAGGTGACATTTCCATTTTCTTCGAGTGCATTTGCAAAACATTTTTATGGAATTTTTTAATTAAATGAAAAAAATATTATAAAATCTGTTTTTGAACATATTTTCTAGAAATGGTTTAGGTTAAAATTAGAAAAAAAGAATAAAATACGGAACAGTGCCTGTAAATAGGGTCGATGCCCAACCAGGAAAAAAAAGTTGCGTTTGTCACTCCCTAGATTTGAAGAGTATTCAAAGACAATTTCAGAAACATTTTTTTAATTTTTTTTGGTGCACCCTACATACCGCCCTTTTAGTTTTCTTTATCCTGTGTTGCTATTTGAAGTCCGATCGTAACAGGATGCATATCGTTGTTCACGTTTTGGGACGGGCTATATTTCGCCCACTGTTAATTTTTGACTCCGGGGTCAAATTAGATAGTTGATCTCTGTTATCTCGTTTTCTACCCCCCTTATTTGGACTTATTTTGAAACAATAATAAAGGCAATTTAAAATAACGAAACTTTTGTCTTTGAAGTACTCAGTTTTATTTATAAACAAAAAAGTTACATAGGGTTCAAAATTGTAAAATATATGCTGGAGTCAAATTCGACTAGTTTCTTTTGACCACGTTTTCTGTCTCTCTCACACACACATGAATAACCAAATGCAACAAACGCACAACCACTATGGCAGTTCGGTCCAACATCAACAAACTAAACTTGCGGGATTCTTAAACAAATGTCGAAGCTTTTTAAAGGAAGACTAAAATCACTTTGTTTTCCCATTCACACTCTACTAAAATAGTATTTTTGCCACTGACTCCATATTTATTATCTTATCTTTGGATCGTGGATCATCTCTTGAAGGGCTATTTTTCTTCCATACGTCACTTTGCATTTTTTACCAGATTTTCTACTTTCATTATAAAGGGTGGGCCATTTAAAATTTGAATTACCGATTACTTTGATTTGTGATTTGAGCTCTTTGTATTGTTTCCGTGAAACCAATTAAGGATAAATGCTATGCAAAGCATCCACCGGTAATTAAAGCGTTGAAACATGAAATCTAATGTTGATTTCGTTTGTGCAAAAAAAATGTAAACATGTTTCTACATTTTACAATGAAACCGCATTTTTAGGTTCGTTTGTAAAAATGGTGCAGCCGTATGAACGGGTTTTGATTTCGTTTGTAAAATTATTACACTCCGCAAATGCGAAAATGTCGCATTTTCCACACTTAGCCCAGTCCACGGAGTGGAGTGTTGCACCGTCAAAAAGCAAACTTCAGAACCAAACCTAAATTAAAGCGTACATTCTTAATGCACTATCAAATGGTTGCACTATAATGTAGGTATGGGTTTTACTCACCGCACGATTTTTGTTCGCATGCAAAATGCGAAATACGCATTGGGTGCAGGGGGAATTTGTAAAATATAGTAACATGATGTGGTGATATTATTTTTCAGAAACGATATCACCATAAGTTGCCATTGAAGAGATTCGACTCGAAACAATAGAATATGTGCTGAAAAATTGGTTTGAGCGGATGAGGTACTGCCGAGCCTAGGTAGTCATATGAACGAATTGTGTTGCATTATTAAATGACAATGTTCAACATTTCCAATAAAACCAGAAATTTGAAAAAAACTATCCGATTAAAATTTTAAATAAATTTTATAACCGATTAAAATTTTAAATGGTCCACCCTTTACTTTCCTTCTACGGTAAGCAAATCAGTTATAGACAATTATTAGTAAAATGTTATAGACATTGTAAATTTGTTTGAACACCATATTTAAATTACATACAGATGCCTTTCCATGTGTTTCAAAATAAGTATCATTTACGGAGGTTGAAAATCAACTAACTGAAGTCACTAGTAAATATTTACCTCGGATTCCAAACTGAAGTATGGAAGAAGTGGTGTCATTGTCAAGAGATGATCATCGACGTATCATACTTAAAGATCATACTAGATTAAATCAGGAATTAGTGGAAAAAATACTATTTTGGTGGAGTGTAGAGCGAATGGGAAAACAAAGTGATTTTGTTCTTAAATTCTTCGTTAAAATAGCTTCAAAATTAGTTGGAGAATCCCGCAAATTTAATTTGTTGATGCTGTAAAGAATCGCCATAGTGGTTGTGTGTTTGTGGCATTGGGTTATTCATGTGTCTGTGAGAGAGAGTGAGACATAGGATAGGTTAGAAAACTAAAAGGGCGGTATGTTGGGTCCACCAAAAAAAATTAAAAAATTGTTTCTGAAATTGTCTTTGAATACTCTTCAAATCTAGGGGGTGACAAACGCAACTTTTTTTATGACCCTATCTACTGTGCCTTCTAGAACGTGTTTATGTCAAAACTGAATGTACCATTAAATGGGAGGTATATCAAAACGTGGACCGATTTGTCGCATTTTTCCGGGAAGAGTTAAAGGCATTGTGCAACATAAGCTGCTCCTTATCCCAAAAATTTCGTAAGGATTGACGGACGGACATGGCTAAATCGACTGTGGGCATGATTCTGCGTCCATCGGTGTATAAAATGCATTTCTGCATTCTTCTTTGTCCCATATTGTAAATCGATAATAATAAATTAATTTTCGCATCCTTTTTTCAATATTGTTTCATCAAAGACCAACAACTTTTATTGCTGCAAATTAACAACACAAGAAATGCAAATTGTACAAAATTTACTAGTGATATGTAAACAATCAACATGTGTTATATATTATTCGTTATTCGAATACCTTTTTGTATGTAATAAAAAAAAATTATCTGAATTCGTCATTTATTTGATCATTAGTTGTTGTTTTTTATTTATTGGACAAGTGAGCATACAGTTTTGTTAATTAATACAGTCGTTTTTATAATAAACAATAAAATAGATTATATAGGGTCCGCTATCTAACGTTTTTTTTCAACTAGTGCTTATTTCGTCAACGGTAACACTTAGCTCATGTCTGATTTGACAGATAATTAGTTGTATCCTTCCGCTGAACGAATATGGTTGCGTACATGGAAAAGCCGATACACCCAAAACGAGTCACTGTTTGGTGCGGATTTTGGTCCAGAGGCATAATTGGGCCATTTTTCTTCGAAAATGAGCAAGGAGTGGCCGTTACAGTCAATGGCGATCGTTATCGGGCCATGTTGAACGAATTTTTGTTCACAAAAATTGAAGAGGAGGATATTGGCAACATTTGGTTTCAACAGGACGGCGCTACGTGCCACACAGCCGAAGCTACACTCGATGTTTTGCGCCCTGTTTTTGAAGATCGCGTTATCAGCCGCAGAGCTGATGTCGTTTGGCCACCTCGGGCAACTTTTTTTTCATAACAAAGATGAACAATTAAAAAATTGCGTTTATTCTGTAGGTAATGGAGGTTAAGTTTCTTAGTTTTTTATTCCAATTTTATTCATAAATATAAATGTGTACTTTAGTACGAGATCAGTAAAACTTTTTATAATAAAATACGTAAGAGTTAAAAATGTAATCATCGATTTTTTTAAAGAAATATATCAATTATCTCATCGATTATGACTTCATCTTTGTATATAGACATCAAAGCCAGATAAGATAGCCTTTCTCCTTCCATTCTGTTCCGGAGATAAGTTTTTACTGTTCTTAACGTCGAGAAACTTCGCTTAGCAGATGCCGTTGTCACAGGTATTGTGGCCAGTATCTGCAAAAGGGTAAAAACGCTTGGGAACATGTCCTCATCACAAACTGAAATAGCATCTAATGCATTTAATGGCTTATCATTCTTCTGCTTCCAATAATCAATCCATATAATTATTTCAGCATAAACAGATTTTGCTGAATTTTTTAAATCGTTTTTGTAAAAAAGTGTGACTTCTTCGAAATCTTCCTTTATTAGATTTACAACTCGTATCGGAACGACATTAAACAGACTTGTAATTATAGCTTCTTGTTCGGAAAATCTATTATTTAAATGTGATATTACTTCGTCCAGATATGGTATGAACAATGTTGTCCTAAAATACGCCTTGGCATCTGAACCAGGAATATTAGCCCTATACCTTTGAGTGCCTACTCTTCTAGGTAGTGCAGCTTCTATTCCAAAACTTCTTTTAGCTATAACTTTTTAAATTATGCATCGTTTTTCTTTGGAATGGGCTCGTTTAGTTCATGACCGAACAGACCTTACTATAAAATCATAAAAATATAACATTTGTTCATCTTTAGATTGTTTTATGGGAGTTTTATTTTAAAAATATTAAAATTTTATCAAAAAATCACATTTTTTTGCAATATTTTGTAATACTCGTATATCGTCGAAACCGCTGAACGCATGGAAAATTGTATTATATGAAGTTGAAGGCTACCTAATATTTAATTCTTTAAAACTTTCCTGAACCAAATCGGATAAATGGTTCTCGAGTTATGGCACTATATGTGGTTCAACCACTAATTTCTTTCCATATCACAGCTTATCGCGAGAATTTAAAGAGACAACCCTTTAGGCTAAGAAAAAAGAGAGGTTGAACCACATATTATGGCATAACTAGAGAACCATTCATCCGAATTGGTTCAGGTAAGCTTTACAAACTTCAGTAGTACTTACGTAGCCTTCATCTTCGCACAATACAATTTTCCATCCGTTCAGCGGTTTCGACGATATCTTACAAAGTATTGGAAAAAAATCATATTTTTTGAGAAAATGTTAATAATTTTTAAATAAAAGCATCATAAAAACATCTAGAAACGCATAATTGTCACATTTTTGTGATTTTATCGTAAACTCTGAAAGGTTGTGAATAAATTGAAGAAAATCGATGCATAATTTAAAAAGTTTTAGCGAGGAAACCATGCACTTTTCTTATTTTTAGTTGTTATTACTTTTACTGTTACAATTTTTTACGCTTTTGTATTGTTTTTTCAACGACCTACCAAATATTTTTCGTATTTTTTTGAGTGATTTTGAAAATTTTAAACAGTTTATGCCTATGTTTAAAACATTTCGGCCCCCTCTGGATACGTCCCTGGTGCAATGTGAGAGCTATATTGGATGAGATCCGCTCAGGTAGAGTGTCATTCAACAATATTTGTGGTTTTTATTTATGAGGTTTTACGCCTTTTAGGGGCATGGACATCCCAGTCGTATATCCAGGTAGTAAAATTATATGTACGCGGCAGTCTTGAAGATATTGGGTTTCTGCGTTCGAAGTAAACTATATGTCAGCTACAGGTAATGCAACTTAATAACCTTAAACCCGGAATTTATTAATGACATTTCTTATTAATAAATTAGTGTAGTTCAGTGCCTTAAAGAGATAAGTCGATGTTCTGAAAAATGTTACAAAGTTATATTTCGAAGTATTAGTAAAAGACAAAGAACTTTTCAATGTGTAAATGATCCCGACAATTTCTGCTACATCTGCGGAAAATATGTGAAATTGGGTGAAAACAACATAAAATACACACCTCTCGTACAAACAGCAAGCATTATTTTGCCAAAACTGCATATTAAGCAGGGGCTCTTTAAAAATTTTGTAAAAGCCTTAAGGAAAGATGGCAATTCACTCTCATATTTAAAAAGTTTATTTAAAATTCTTTCTTCTTTTATCATTTCCTGCATTCTCATTTAAACTTTTTCCCCGAGAATCTTGGCGACGTAAGCGACGAACATGGCGAAATGCTTCACGAAGAAATTAAGTCCATCGAGCGGCGTTACCAAGGGCTCTGGGATGAAAGAATGGTTGGAGATTATATTTGAGAAACCGATTCCGAAATCTACAAACGCCAACAGAGAACTCACAATTACTTCTAATGAAACTTGTACATGTAAAACCAGTAAGGAAAGGCAGAAAGTCGGGCGGGGCCGACTATATAATACCCTACACCTCCCTAACAATGCGATAAGGGTCATTGCCATAATAATTTTGAATATTTGTAAATGGGTAGTAACTTATTCTAATTCTGAAACGATAATCGCTACACGGAGAAAAAAATATGTTAAAAATATGTTTGGATGCAATCATATATATGTTTGGGACGGGCACAATCATATATATGTTTGTGGGTAAACATATTATGTTTGCACACAATCATAATATGTTCGGGGCAAAATTCTAGCATATTAAAAAACGATATGATTGTGTCCTAACATATTTTTGGCAAAATAATATATTAGAACATATTTTTTAGAGTTTTAGAGAGTATTACTCTCTGAGAGCCCAATTATATGACTCATAATTTTGTGCAAAGAAGGGTAATATGTATATGGTAACCGTGTGTATGAGGAGGAATGGCACCGACACCAAAGGGTATTATTATTATTTGATGATGCTTACTCGCCCGGTCGAGTTTAAGGTCGGGTTTTTTATTAAATATGTGTGGTGAATGTCGAATTCCAAGAAATACATCTCAATACATCTTTGATATGATACAATACATCTTTGATATGATATCAAAGATGTATTGAGGTTATTCATTAAAAAACACAATTATTTTGGTGAAAAATTAATTTTTTTAAAAAGGAATGTATGTTACTTCAAAACATTTTATTTACAAAACGTTCTATAATACTGACGCCGTTTTATTGCCCCGCATAAATTATTTTGCCAACATACATATGTATGTACGTATGTATGTGTGCTTTTCATGTTCTTTGAACAAACACACTCCCGCACTAACAAATTGTTTTCATCTGAAATGACCTCGGGTACAGTAGTGAAGAGTGCACTGTACTATTGAAGTTTTGCCTTGCCCTGCACATTGCACAAATTCTTTTAAAGAGACACAACTCAAAATTTAGTAATTTTCAGAAAACTCAAAAACTATTCTGCAGCTCATGAACTACTTTTCAGAAGCAAAGTGTGTATTACTGTTTGTTGTTATTGTATTTCTGTATTTGACGTAGTGAGTGACGATTTACATTAGGTTACTTGTTGCTGTGAACCGTTAGGCTGACGCCAGACCGCACACCGAAGCAAAACAATGCGACAACTGCTCGAAGTCACTGCTAAAACAACGACGCAACATGTCATACCGACTGCCGAGAGACAGAAAATTTACACATGTGTTGAAGTGAGAGATCAGATTGAAAGTGTTTGTTTTTTCTCTTTCCTTCTTGCATTTGTGTTCTGAATCTGAACCGATTTTCTCCAAATTTGGCAGTATTCCTTCATGTAATAAGAAACCTCTTTCTGCCGAATTTCGCACTGATCGGATATAAAATACAGTTTTTACAGCGCTTACAGGTCAAATCGGGGGTAACATATATATGGGGGCTATATCTAAATCTGAACCGATTTCTTCCAAATTTGATAGTGTTCATCCATATAATAAGAAACCTCTTTCTGCCGAATTTCATACTGATCGGATATAAAATAAAGTTTTCACAGCGCTTACATGTCAAATCGGGGGTAACGTATATATGGGGGCTATATCTAAATCTGAACCGATTTCTTCCAAATTTAATAGTGTTCATCCATATAATAAGAAACCTCTTTCTGCCGAATTTCATACTGATCGGATATAAAATAAAGTTTTTACAGCGCTTACATGTCAAATCGGGGCTAACATATATATGGGGGCTATATCTAAATCTGAACCGATTTTAACCAAATTCAATAGGGATCGTCCTTGGGCCAAAAAAAAGATGTGTGTAAAGTTTCGTCGAGATCGGACCATAATTGCGACCTGTACTTTGATTACAAGAATACATGCACAGACGGACAGACAGACGGACATAGCTAAATCAACTCAGAAAGTGATTCTAAGTCATTGAGAGTTGGCAACCCTGCTATACGAACGTCATAAATTGCAGCTCCGCGAAATGCTTATCTAAATAATTCAATATAAAAGATATAAACGTTTACTCGCGTTTGGCTAAGTGTGTTTCATATAAACAAAGAGTGGGCAACTGGAATATATTGAAGTATGTCCACAAAAAATCGCCGAAGCATTAAGCGCCGTGGCCACACATCAAACTGTTTGATCAAACTCTTGTATGTGTTAGTAAAATTTTGTTTTGCTTATCACGGCCACACGTCAAACTCATGTCATCAAACTTCATTTCATAAAGCCGGCAAACTTCGATACAATTCAATAAATTCGAGAATAAAATTTTTTTCTTCCATTTCCAGTTTTTCTTCCAAAAAAAAAACACTTGTCACCAAAAAATAAAACACTTTTAACACTTCGAAAACAAATCAAAAATGATAATTGAAGATATTTTGACACACGCACATAAAACCGACGTCAAATCTCTGCCGCGTCGACGCAAATATCTAAATGGTTTTGATATTTTTTTACTCTCTCATCAAACCATACGTGTGAGTTTTTTTTACCAACACAATCATAAAAACTCGAGTTTGATGAGTCAGTTTGATGTGTGGCCATGGCGCTTTAAAACTGCGCAAATAATCTGTGGCCAGTGTGGAACAAAAGTAATAGAAGAAAGAGAGGATAACATACAATGCGATAAATGCAACAAAATCTTTCACTCTCTGTGTACAAAGCTCGACAAACGTCAGTACGAATACTTAGTTGAGAATGAGAGCGAGGATTATGTGTGTCATCTGTGCTGCGGCGAAGACGGTAATGTGTTACAAAGAGAGTTGAACGAGATAAAAACAAAACTGAACAAACTTGATCAGCTGACTTCCATAACGCAGGCAATTGAGTTCATGTCAAAGCAGTATGATGATTTAATTAAGGGTATTACCGAAAATAACAAGAAATTAGATGTTGTGCAAAAGGAAAATCGTATGATGAAAAAAAAAATTGCAACATTGAAAACATCAATAAAAGTTTTAAATGATCATCGAGTTAAAAACGATTGTTTGATAAGAGGCGTTGAAGCTAAGGATGATTCGAATGCTGTGGAAACAATATTGTCATTAACAAAAACTGTTGGTTTAGAAATTAATGAAAATAATATAGAAGATGCTTACTTCTTTAAAACTAAGGGTGAAAGAAACCAAGTTAAGAAGACAATGGTTGTAAAATTTAGCAACAAACGTTCTAAAGAAATGCTCATGATGTCAAAAACAAAGCTAAAAGAACATAATGAAACCAAAAACATTTATGTCGATGACTATTTAAGTAAAGAAACTCTTGGACTTTTTAACCATGCAAGGAGCCTGAAAGCTATAGGCTTTCATTCAATCTACACAAATGGTGCCAGAGTGTATGTGAAGAAAACTGAAAAATCTAAACCGATGCTTATTAAAGATGAAGATGATGTTGATAATATAATGGCTGCAAGTGCAACTACTGGTACTCGTCAAAGACGTATATCTGTAAATATTGCTGAGGAGTCGGAAGAAGATGAAAATGGACCATCATTTGCTTCTAACTAATTTGTTATGAATTTAATTTTAATATGTGCTTATTCAATATTTATTATTAATGTTTAATCAACAAAATTTTTCTAAGTTAGAATATTATTCAAACTATCTACAAACACTGAAATTTCCTTTTTTAAATATAATTTCCTTCAACACTAGAAGCATTTCTTCCATTTCAAAATTTAATAAATTCAAAACTTTGATTGCTAGTTTCCCACAACTGCCCCATATAATCTCAATTCAGGAGACGTGGTTTCGTGTGGATGTTGTACAAATTTATGAAATTCCTGGGTACAAGAGTATCCATTGTTGTAGAAAAGATGGATACGGAGGTACATCTCTTTATGTTCGTGATAACATGCAGTACAATGTGGAATTATGTGAAAGCAAAGATTTTTGTGAGAAGATTTTGATATCATTACCTAGCATCAACATTAATGGCAAACCACTAAAAATTATTACATTTTATCGATCCCCAAAATGTGATGTTAATAAATTCATGGATGTTATGGAAAATCTGTTAGCTTTACAAGGACGTAATTCTTGTGTAATTGTTGATGATTCCAATATTGACTTCTTGAGTATTTCGTCACATGATTTGTTATTTATACTTGAAAGCTATGATTTTAGAAACTGTCATAAATTGGTGACGCGTCCGAAATCAGGAACGTCTATTGATAATGTATACAGTAACATCTCGAATGAACTTTTTATTGACGCTATTCAATGTGAATTATCTGATCATAATATAATTTCATGCAAAATTAAAACACAAATTGAAAACTACAGTAATTATGCAATTACTGACACGCATTGTGATTATGATAAATTTAAGGATATTTCAAAAACCATTTACCATTACAATTGACTGGAAACCCTTCGAATGATACTTCAAACCTTATTAATATATTAAGAAGTGTGGGTGATAGTTCAACTGTAGTGCAACAGCAGAAGGTAATCTTAAGAAATGAGATAGCGCCTTGGATGAATGCTAATTTACGAAGTCTGATTTTATTGAAAGGAAAACTTTTGAAACAAAGAAAAAGAAAACCAAACAATGCTGATATTCAAAATAGACTGAAAAGAGTAAGCAGAGTAATAAAAAATGCGTGTCATGACTCAATGAACAATTATTATCAAAGTAAAATCGCAAAGTTTCAGCATGATACCAAGAAATGCTGGAGGTTTTTGAACGAAACCCTGGGAAGGAAAGTAAAAACTCAAATAAACTTAAAAAACTCTGACGGTGATTTAATAAACGAGGTTGCTATATAATGTGATCTTCTGAACGATTACTTTTTAAAAATACCCAGAACTTTGAAGGAGCAAATACAAAGTCATTCTACAGATTCTTTTAACAGTTTAAGGACTTTAAGACACAACAGCAGTAATTTCCTCCTCAGAAACCCATCGATTGAAGAAATATTACAAACTATTTCAAACCTCTCCTTGACCAAAAGTCCGGGCCATGACAAGTTGTCGCCAAAAATGATTGCTGTATGCAATATTGATGTTGCACCCATTTTGATCGAAATATTTCAAAGCATTATTGAGACTGCCGAATATCCTGAGGTTTTAAAAATGGCAAAATAGTTCCTATACCCAAGGAAACAAGTGCCAGTTCTGAAGATAAATACAGACCAATTGCTGTTTTATCAGTAATTGATAAAATTTTTGAGAAATTAATTCATCACCAGCTATTAACGTACTTTGAAACAAATAAATTGCTTTATAAATACCAATTTGGGTTTAGAAAAGGAAGTGGAACGGAGCATGCGGTACTTAATGTCGTAAATTATATATGTCAAGGTCTTGATCAGGGTTATAATGCAGTTGCTGGTATATTCTACGACTTCTCGAAGGCATTCGATCTAGTGGACCATGGTATTTTGTGTCAGAAACTGGAGTATTATGGTATAAATGGAAAAGAATTGCACATTCTAAAGAATTATTTGGAAGAAAGAAAGCAGTACGTTGAAATTAATGGAATCAAAAGTTTCATGGGTGATTTAGAACATACACCATGTTCTAAATCACCCATGAAGGCAGTGGGGCCTCTTTTGTTCGCGGTGTATGTCAACGATATTACGAAGCTAGGCCTTTATGGAAAATTGTAAATGTATGCAGACGACATATCCTTGTTTTATCCTTATAAACATGAAACAGCTTTGAAATCGTATATGGAGAGAGACGCAGCTTTAATTTTTGAATATGCACGTATTAACAAATTGCTTATTAATAAAACCAAAACAAAAATTGTACGCTTTAAGCCCCGTAATGACACAAGTTCTGGTCAATTCCGAATGTTTGTTGATGGCGAAGAAGTCTATGAAAGTCAGTCAATAAAATACCTAGGCGTACATTTGCAGAACAATCTCACGTGGACTTTACATATTCAAGAGTTAAAATCAAAAATATCCCCAGCAATTGGTTTGATGTACAAGTTCAAAAACACGTTCAACGAAGAAACAAAATTACTGTTATATCATGCATTGGTACATAGTCATCTAAACTATTTAGTTTCTGTCTACGGATGTAAAAAAACTGCAGAACTGAAATCCTTGCAAAGGATGCAAAACAAAGCTCTAAAGTCGGTGTATAGCTTACCAATTCTATTTCCAACATTATCATTGTACAAAGATGTATGTAAGAATATTTTACCTATTCAGGGGTTATATAAGATGCAAATTCTGCTATTCATTTTTAAGATGCTCCACAATATTGGTCACATTGCTATAAACTTTGAACAAAATCAGAGTGCTATCCAGACTAGAAATAACTCAAATTTAAGAGTAAAACGATGCCGACTGGAAGTCACGAAGCAGAGAATTGAGTATATGGGGTGCTTGGAATTTAACAATCTGCCTGAAAACATTAAAAATTTGAACAGAGTTTCAGCTTTTAAATTGAACTTAAAAAGCTTTTTCATAAGTAATCTTGCTACACTTTTAGGCTAGCTTCTAGTAAGAATGAATTCTATGATCTCACTTTTTCTAAAGTTATGAATGTACTTTTTATTTTTAACATAATTTGTTAACCAATCTTTATATTAATTAATATGATTTATTTATATTTATTATAAAGCTTTAATTACTGCCAACTCGCCTCAATGAAGTCATCTGACGCTGAGGCATACTTATCTGTAAACTGAAATTTGTTAATAAATTAATTAAATTAAAAAAAAAGTCGATCGGTATAATAAACGATGGGTCTATTTCTTCTCCTTTTGGGTGTTACAAACAAATGCACAAAGTTATAATGCACAAAGTTATATATAAAAACGCAAACATACATAATATAAATAAAAGTAAAAAAAACTCGCTATTTAAACAGAAATTAAAAAAAAAAGATTTTTTGAAATTCTCTTACCTCTACCAAAAGGGCTATAATTTCTACATTTATCCATAGATAGGCATTATTTTCTTCGCTAGGATGCAAACTTTTAAAAAAGTAAAAAATCTTGTTTTTCGATAGTTTTTCTATTTTTTATGTTTTTTTTCGTCCCAGGAGTTTTCTTTTTTGAAAATAATCTACTTTTTCCAATTTGTTTAATGACTGTTACTAAACCACTGTTTCTAAGTGCAAGAAATATTTACAACATTGGTAGTCCACATTAATAGCTTCAATTAAACTTATAAGTCGACCTGATCGGGCATATACTCCAAAAATTATCGATCAACAAAGCTTAAAGCTTCGTTTTCGATTCATTGCTGAAACACCATCACACAATTCCAAAAATTCAACAAAATTCCAACGGTGCGAACTCTTGAAGACATTTGCAGTTCGGATGTACACCTTCTTTTGACGCCATGAATATTACATAATTGTAGTTTTTGTTGTATAATTTTTGTTTTTGTAAAATATTTGTTGTTGTGTTTTCATAATTTAAGTGTTTCTTCTTTCGTCTTTCGTAAAACATAATTGGTGGGACGAAGTAGTATTACGTAGCACTGAAATATTAAGGATACCAGGTCTTATAACCTTCTACACTTTCTTTTGAAGCTCACAGTATATTATGTTTTGGAATAAAACCTAATTCCAATAAATTATACATATTTATCATAATATCAACTCCATTTCCATCAGCTTTAATCTAACTTTTAATTAACCGCTTTTTCCATTTAAGATTCGTGAAAAACAATGAAATTTTGCATCACGTGTCGATGGCAAATATGTACATCATTCCAGGGCCAATACCCTAGACTTCTTATCGCATTTGTGAATAAAGTTGCATAAAAACAAGTAAGAAAGTTCAGTCGGTTAAACCGACTTATGAAGCCCCTCACCTTGAGTCCCAAAAAAATATTCGTAAATTTTTTTTGTTTTAGTTAAATTACTATTAATTTAAATTGCATTTAATAACTTTAAAGTACTGGTCTTAAAGCTTAAAAGTGGTTTACATTTGGTACAAAATGGTCCATTTGTGTGGGAGGTACCAAAAATGGCGTGCCATTAACGGTCACTTTTCTCGGGACTCTAGATACTATAAAAGCATTACACCGTACGAAATTTCAAGTATTTGTATGCTCAGGTATTAAAGTTAAAAGCTGTTAAATTTTGGTACAACAACTCCGTTTATATGGGAGGTACCAAAAGGGGCGTGCCAATAACGCTCACTTTTCTCTGAACTCTAGGCACTATAAAAGCATTACCCTGTACAAAATTTCAAGTATTTGTATGAACTGATATTAAAGCAATAAGCATTTAACTTTTGGTGCAAAATGGTCCATTTGTGTGGGTGGTACCAAAAAGGGAGTAGCCACTTGGCCCATTTTTTTTGACGTGTTAGCTACTAAGAAACTAATGGTTAGGTTAGGTTAGGTTAGGTTGAAAGGGACGCACGTCAGAATACAACTGACGAGTTCACTCGGGGCCGACAATTCGGTCCATTGTGTTTCCCATTAGGTAGAAAGGAAGGATAGAAGAAATAATTGGAGGTTGACAGATTAGGAAGATGGAGAAAAGGTTTCGGAAGAGGGAGGGGCGATTTAGGAAGGGGAGGAAGAAGATCTAATTGTTCTCGTTTGTCCTCGTGGCTTTACTAAACCAGAGGGATTTGCTGATGAATTTGAGAAGGGATTTGAACGGTGCATCTGCTAGATCGTCTAGGTTTACGAAGAGCCTGTGCCCTAAAAAGGCCAAACGGTACTCTTGCAGTCCTTTGCATGAACATAGCAGGTGCTGTACTGACTCCTCCTCTTCTTCATCTAAGCAACTTCTACAGAAGTCTTCATAAGGAAGCTTCATGCGTGCAGCCATGTTGCCTATCACGCAGTGCCCTGTGATGACTCCTGTGAGGATGCTAAGTTTGGTCTTCCTGAAGGACAGCAATTCTTTAGAACGGTTCACATCAATGGATGGCCAAAGGGTTCGTGCAGTCCTGCAGTTTTGTACTGTGTCCCACCTCGATCTGGTTAGTGTTGCTCCGCGTTCGTCGATTTCGTTTTTAAGTTCCACGAACGGAATTTGCACGTCCAGAGTCTCGGTTTCGTTTCGCGCACCTGATCCTATCCTGGCACATTCGTCTGCTAATTCGTTGCCCTGTATGTTGCTATGTCCTGGCACCCAGCAGAGCGTGATTTCGTGCGTCTGAATATGGTTTAGGGCTAGAAAGCAGTCCATTGTGCAGCGTGAGTTAATATTTCTGGAGCTCAAGGCCTTGAGAGCTGCCATGCTGTCGACGTAGATCTTGAATTTTTTTGGAGAAATGTCCCGTTCCAAAATCTGATTCGCGGCAATGTTAATGGCATAGATCTCTGCCTGGAATACCGTGCATTCATCTGGGAGTCTGGTGGATATTCTGAGATTGAGGGTGTCGGAAAATACTCCCGAACCCGTGCCCGTCTCCATTTTCGATCCGTCCGTGAAAATTGAGATCTCATCGTCCTCTATAACGCTATTTGATGCCCAATCTTCACGGCTAGGAAAAGTTACTTTAAAGTTTCTATCTTGAATTGTTCGTGGTGTCAAGTAGTCCGTTGTCCTATTGATTTTGTCTGTTATACCCATGTCTTCCAGGATTGAGCCGTGTCCTTGTGTGGTATTGATGGCTATTCCTGATTCCCTTAGCCGAAGGGTCACTTTCGCTGCGGTACACTTTATGTATATATCGATTGGTTGAAGGTTCAGCATCGCCTCCAATGCCATTTGTGGAGCAGATCTGAGGGCGCCCGTTATCCCGACGCAAATCAGTCTTTGCACTTTGGCTAGGTGAGAGAGATGTGATTTCTTCATTACCGATTTCCACCATACAACTGATCCGTAAGTGAGTATCGGTCTGATGATCGATGTATACATCCAGTGTATCATTTTCGGTTGCAAACCCCATTTGCGTCCAAACATTTTCCTGCAGGCATAAAAGGCGCATAGCGCTTTTTTACCCCTTTCCTCCAAATTCCTTTTCCAGGACAGCTTAGAGTCTAGGGTGATGCCTAAGTACTTAGCTTCTTTCGACAGTTCAAGTACCTTTCCCTGTAATGTAGGGAGCTGATAGTTCGGAATTTTATTTCTTCTAGTGAAAAGGACCAGTTCCGTCTTCCCTGGGTTGACTCCTAGTCCATTCTTTTCTGCCCAGCGTGATAGTCGTTTTAGTGATCTTTCCATGATCTCGCTGACCGTAGGCATAAATTTGCCCCTAATCAAAATCACGACGTCGTCTGCATACGCTATGATTTTAATTCCGGTATTTCCAAGATCCATTAGGATTTCGTTTATCACTAGGTTCCATAATATTGGTGAGACCACTCCACCTTGCGGAGTACCTCTCGTAACTCGCCTTCTAGCCGAACCATTGCCCATTGTTGAGTTAATGATTCTGCTTTTGAGCATATTACCTGTCCACCTGGTTATGCCTGGGTGTGAGCCTATGCCGTCTAGTGCGTTAAGTATAGATGCTATTTTAACGTTGTTAAAAGCGCCCTCTACATCGAGGAACGCTGCCATGGTGTAGTCTTTGTAATGAAGGGAGTCCTCGACAAATCCTACCACTTCATGTAAGGCCGTTTCCACAGATTTACCTTTCAGGTAGGCGTGTTGTGCCTTGCTGAAGTTGTTTGGTGTCAGTTTTCCCCTCACGTTAAGATCAACTAGTCTTTCCATGGTTTTCAACAGAAACGATGATAGACTGATTGGTCTGTAGTCCTTTGTCGTACTGTGGTTTATTTTTCCCGCTTTGGGGATAAAGACCACCTTGACTTCTCTCCATGCCTTGGGTATATATGACCATTGCAAACTTGCAGAAAAAATTGCGCGTAGCCATGGTAAAATAAGTTCCAAGGATTCTTGTAAGAGAGCTGGAATGATGCCATCCGGGCCCGCCGATTTGAAGGGCTTGAATGATCTCACCGCCCAGCATATTTTCTCGTCATCTATAACAGTTCTGATAAGTTCCTTCATATTGTCTGTGGGGAGGTCTTCGCCCACTTCCACGGCATCTGAAACTTCGTTGCAACCCGGAAAATGGGTGTCCATCAGAAGTTCTAGAGTCTCTTGGTTGTTCTCTGTGAGTAGTCCATCAGGTCCCATGAGGAAGTCTGGTGTGCTAGGACTTTACGGAGCCTAGAGGCTTCACTAATGTCTTCCAGTTCTTCGCAGAAATTCGTCCAGGACTTCCTTTTTGCCTTTCTGGACTCTCTTTGGAAAGTTCTGGTGGATGCTTGGTATTCTTCCCAGCTTTCCGGTGTTTTCTCTTTTTTGGCCTTGTTGAATAGCATTCTACTTTCCTTCCTGAGTTGCTTCAGTTCCGAAGTCCACCATGTTTGGTTGGTTTTCCGGGGAGGTAAGCGTTCTGGACAGGACGCAAAGAAGGCATCGACAAGGTTACCTGTCATACGGCCAACTGCACATTCCAGACCCTGCAAGTCATGTATCTCCGTATTTGGTGGTGGATACGATTGCATAAGTTGTCTGAATTTGTCCCAGTTTGCCTTCCTGGGGTTACGATAAGGTTTCCCCTTAGTAGCCTCGTGCTCAATGTTGAAGTGTATCGTAAGATGATCCGAGAAGGAGCATTCATTTGATACTCTCCACCTGGATACTCTTGTTGAATCGCTATTAGATACTAAAGTTAAATCTATAACCTGTTCCCTGATTTTGTTAAAGAATGTGGGCCTATTGCCCTTATTACATATAACTAGATCAGTGGATAATAAGTATTCAAGTAGTGACTCACCTCGTTTGTTTATGTCTGTGCTGCCCCATATGGTATGGTGCGCGTTTGCATCTCCTCCGATGATTAGGTCGTGTCCTTTACTCTTACACCAACTTACTAGAGAACGTACCTTGTCTGAGGGGGGATCGGCGGATTCATAAGGCAGGTACATGGATGCGAAGACCAGGGTTGGTTTACCCTGGCGTTCCATAGCTACCACTGTAAGGTCTTCGTTGCTATAGCGGGAGATCATTGTCAGAGTTATGTTTCTACAGGCTACGATACAGCTACGAATCTTACCTTCTGTCTTCGGGGAAATGAGCGTGAGATTACGTGACCTGAGACCGCGGACTTTGTTGCTCGCCAACCAAGGTTCCTGTATAAGGGCCACGTCTATCTTTTCTTTCCCCATTATTCTCAACAGCTCGTCCGACGCTGCTTCAGAGTGGTGTAGATTTAGCTGCACCACTTTCATGCCGCCCGGGGTTGCTGCTCTCTTCTTCCACGTCGGGGACGGACGTCCGGAGTCGGTTTAGTCCGAACTTTATCGTTCCGTTCGAGAGCCTCAGGAGATTTAGGGACTCCGGACCTATCTTGATCCAGAGGTCCTTTCCGTCTCCCTTGTCTCTCGCTCGACCTCGGACTATCTTCCAATCCCCAGCTTGTAGGCTCTTATTCTGCCTTTTTAGGAGGTCCAGAATAACCTTATCCTCCAGGATTGGAGGAGGGACCCAAACTTTAATGGTGGTCCAGCTGGGGATTTCGTCGAGTGGCACTACGCTGATGTTCATATCTGGCCAGAGTCCGCTAAGATTGTTGACGCATGCCGTTAAGAACTCGAGAGCTCTAGGGTTGCCGCATCCAACAATCTTCACGTCCTTATGCCATTTGGCCCCGTCGAACTCGGTGAATGCATCATCCTCGTCCGTAGCAAGGGCTTCATGCATCTTCAGCAGAATGCCTTCTTCTACCATCATCCATCTTTCAGTAGAGATTCTGCCTTCTGGATTGCTCCGGTCGAGAATCGCTACTTGAAGCTCAGGCGCCGATGTTAGGCTGGCAGATTTTTTAATACGCTTGCCTTCTGGAACCTGAGAGTCGTTCGAACGTTGCCTTTTGACAGCGATCTTATCGTCTACTCTCTTTGCTTTCTTGCCTTTGGAAGGGCCTGGAGAAATGTTTTTGCCATCATCCTTAGCTACCGGCGCTGGTGGATTGATGGACTTTTTAGGTATCGTCGCGTGTGTACTTGTTTGTGTTGTATTTGGTGCGTTAGTATATGTTTTAGTGTTAGTGTCAGTGTTTTTGTCCTTTGTCGCAGGTGGAGGGCATACTTCCACGACCGTAGTATTTACGAGAGACTCGTACTTCCGGACGTGGAATTTATGCTTCCGGATTAAGCGCTTGTCGCGTATTGTGAGGGATGCTGGGTCTTTCGACAGCATACTCCTCAGATACCGCTGCGAGCGCTTATATCCAGCCTCCATTCTCTGCTCGTCCGTCTTGGTTGACTTTCCCCTAGCGACGGTACCCATGTCTTCCTTATCTGACTTAGCTGCCAGCCCGGACCTATCCGATTCCTAATACTACGTGTGAAATTTCAGAAGATTCGACTAAGTAATATAGATGGTATTAAAGAATCAATATTTCACTAAAAGTTAACCCTTTGTGGGGAGGTACTAGAAGGA
This sequence comes from Eudasyphora cyanicolor, assembly GCA_963930755.1. NCBI lineage: Eukaryota > Metazoa > Arthropoda > Insecta > Diptera > Muscidae > Eudasyphora > Eudasyphora cyanicolor. The sequence continues at coordinate 69,339,227 of OZ005735.1, read as the reverse complement.
GTGGACCAGTAAGGCCCATCTTCGAACTTAGCCGGAGATAGAGAAAATTATTACCGCATACTAAATTTGAAGTCAATGGGTTACTCCTTTCGAGTGTTATCGTGCGCACCAGCCAGCAGACAGACACACAGACAGACGGACGGACGGACATTGCTCTAATGACTTAAAATGACCCAAAACGGATTTCCGCCGAACATACTTAGGGTCTTAGATCACTCCTTCGATGTGTTACACTTTTGGCTCGTAGCAAATGATATATACCCTCCTCTCTAAGGAGAGGGGATAATAAACGTTGTTCTACTTTATGACTTAACAACACTCTAATCAATTGTTTTATTAGATAACAATTAATTCAATTTCGAAACTGAATGAAACATTAAAAAAAATAAGTAGCGTATTTTTTAAATATGTATATTGTGAAATAAAGGGTAAGGTAAGGATAATATTGGTATGGTTCAATTATGTAACCTCCATCCGATAGTACAAATTTGCGATGACGCTGAGGCGTAATTGAGGTTCTATGCCGTTAATGTGCCGAATTATCTCATCCTTTAGCTCTTGAATTGTTGCTTATTGACGTACACCTTTTCCTTCAAATAACCTCAAAGAAAGAAGCCCAACGGTGTCAAATCAGATGATCTTGGCGGCCAATTGACATCGCCACGACGTGAGATAACACGGCCATTGAATTTGTTGAGCAAAAGAGCCATTGTTTCGTTAGCTGTGTGTCTAGTGGCACCGTCCTGTTGAAACCACATATTGTCCACATCCATATCTTCGAATTCGGGCTATAAAAAGTTCGTTATCATCTCACGATAGCGAACACCATTCACAGTCACCGCCTGAGCGGACTCATTTCGAAGAAGTATGGCCCGATGACGTCGCCAGCCCATAAGCCGGACTCATTTCGAAGAAGTATGGCCCGATGACGTCGCCAGCCCATAAGCCGCAGCAAACGAACTGGGTGAGCATGCACAGGTGTTTTCACATCTCCTACAGACCCGGTTTTCTGAAATTTGCATATATACCCTTTATCACACTGTGGTTCAGGGTATTATAATTATGTGTATTTGTTTGTAACACCCAAAAGGAAAAGAAATAGATCCATCGTGCATTATACCAATCGAATCACTCTCTGAGTTGATTTAGCTATGTCCGCCTGTCTGTCTGTCTGTGCATGTATTCTTGTAATCAAAGTCGCAAAGGTCCGATCTCAACGAAACTTTACACAAGGACGATCCCTATTTAGTTTCGTTAAAATCTGTTCAGATTTACATATAGCTCTCATATATATGTACCTCCGATTTGCCATATACATATGCATAGTATAAGCAACATTTGTTAACCGATCTATATAACAAGTAAGATAGTTTCAGTCGGGTAAACCGACTAAGGTATACCCTCACTTTGTGAGTAATGTAATATATAACATTACACCAATAAATCTGTCAATTTGTGTGGGAGGTACCAGAAGGGGTTTTCCAAATACACATATTTTTCGGTAAACAGTACATTCTTAAATACATTGCATTGTGCGAACTATAAGCGTTTGTGTGCACTGGTATATTAAAGTTACGAGCTATGTAATTTTGGTATGATTTGGTCATATTGTGTAGGAGGTACAAAAAGGGGCGGGGTGATAACGCCCACTTTTTACAGGACTATAGGCACTACAACAGCATTACACTGTACAAAATTTCAAGTATTTGTATGCACTGGTATTAAAGTTACAAGCCGTTTACTTTGGTACGAAACGGGCCATTTGTGTGGGCGGTACCAAAAGGGGCTGTACAATGATGCCCATTTTTTACCGGACTATAGGCGCTACAAAAACATTATACTGTAGAAAATTTCAAGCATTTTTATGCACTTGTATTAAAGTTATAAGCAGTTAAATTTTGATGCAAAATGGTCCATTTGTGTGGGAGGTACCAAAAGGGGCATGCCAACATCACCCATTTTTCTCGAGTTAATAGCGACTAATATACTAATATTATGTGCAGAATTTCAAAAGATTCGAATAAGTAGTATAGAAGTCATTAAAGAATCAATATTTCACTAAATGTTAACCCTTTGTGTGGGAGGTACCAGAAGGAGTAGACCAATATGGCCCATCTTCGAACTCATCCGGAGATAGATCAAAATATTACCACATACCACATTTGAAGTCAATCGGTTACTCCTTTCGAGAGTTATCGTGCGCACCAGCCAGCAGACAGACAGACAGACAGACAGACAGACAGACAGACAGACAGACAGACAGACAGACGGACGGACATTGTTCATTCGACTTAAAATGACCCAAAACGGATTTCCTCCGAACATACTTAGGGTCTTAGATCACTCCTTCGATGTGTTACACTTTTTTCGGTAGCAAATGATATATACCCTCGTCACACTAAAGTGAGGGTATAAAAATGGACACTTATTTAGAGACAATACTAAATTTGAGGAAAATCGATTCATATTTAGATATAACCCTCATATATACAGGGTGTTTTATTTAGAGGTGTGATTTTCAAGAAGAAATAAAACGCATATAACTTAACGTTATGGCCAAGAATTTAGCTTTATTATAAAGATAAGACTTTGCCATTATGTTCTAAAATTGATTTCGGGCAAGTGGCCGCCGCGGCTGGCTCGAATAAATTCCAGCCGAGAGGCCCAATTTTCGACCACTTTTTGCAGCTTTTGATGCTGTGTGTCAGCAATAAGGCTTATCTGCGTAGACAAGCGACTTCACAGTACCCCACAAAAAATAGTCCAGCGGTGTTCAACCGCACGATTTTGGAGCCCACGCCACAAGCCCACGACGCGAGATAATGCGCTCACCAAAAGTTTTCTTTAGTAAATAGATTGTTCCGTTGGCTGTATGACATGTAGCGCCGTATTGTTGGAACCAAAGATCGTCCACATCAACATCCTCCAATGCAGGCACGACAAAGTCATTAATCATGGCTGTATAACGTTCCCCTTTGACTGTAATATTATGGCCGGCTTCATTTTTGAAGATATATGGTCCAATGATTCCCTCAGCCCATAGATCACACCAAACAGTGACATTTTGTGGATGTAACGGCGTCTAACCTATAATTTACCTATAATGCGACAATTTCTTTATTCGTCCAAACCCGAGCTTCATCGCTGAACAAAATGTTCTTGTGAATATCGTGATCGGTGGCCATCTTGTTTTGGGCCCATTCACAAAACGTGCGACACGCTTGATGGTCGTTCGCCTTCAACGACTCTGCTGGGCGATTATGTCGACCGAATATTGGACGCAGCTCGCAATGCGTCGCGCAAACCGAACAATTTTTTTGGTAATAAATTTGCACGATTTGCATTATGAAATGGCAAAGTAAACTGAGCATAAATCAAGTGACAGCTGTCAAAAAGACCAACTCCGAAAAAAGTTTTGCCAGATTAAAACCCAGACGTCTACAAAAAACACCCTGAATATGTAACCCTCGATTTGACATGTAAGCTCTGTAGAAACGGTATTTTATATGCGATCAGAACGAAACTCGGCAGAAAGAGCTTTCATATTACCTGAATGAACACTGCTAAATTTGGGCTATAGAAGCTGTAAAGGGTGTCTCACGAAAAAGTTGCGTTTTTAAATGTTTATAAAAAATGACGGATAAATAATTTTCAAATATTTTGCCTTTATTGAAATGTCTCAACATTCCGGTTATTGATAGAGCACCACTTCATTCATATGGCTGCCGCGGCTGGCCTTACAGTAGTAGCGCTTCCTGTCGGATTGATTGCCACGTTGCACATTGGGAGGATATCCAAAAAAGGGTAAAAATATGACCGTTTCTTAACCTGACAACCGGATGCGAACAAAATTGGCGTGGAGAAGTTCAATTTTAAATTTGGAGCTGCAGGGCCTCAAGTTGGGGCCCCTCGAGTGAAGAAAATGTTTAAGCAAATGTATCCTTCGTCTTTATCGCCCGACTCATAATTTCATAGTTACAAAAAACTTTTAACAGCTAAGAATTATCTCGTATAGTTATCGAGATATCTGCAATTGAAAATTTAAATGTTCATTAATTCCTCGACCCTGTGCTAGTATTTTGTAAATATCAGAACAGAATGTGCACCGATTTTATCCAATTCAACACGTCTGAATTGGCAATAAAAATGACTATATGATGAGACAAACTTTTTGTTCAATAGGACAAACGTTATGGCCGCTTGAAGTTATATTTTCAAAAAAAATCTACTTTATGTAACTTTTTTAGGAAAAAATTATATATCGTATTTTCGAATTTTAGAAGAAGTTATTATTTATTTATATAAATAACAATATTTATATAAATAACAATAAAAATTAAATTTATATTCTAATTTTACGATCCCAGGATAGGCCTGTGTACAAAGACCATGTGGGTAGATGTTTGCAGCGACAGATCAGAGCCTCTGGTGGGAATTGAACCCACGAGCCCCAAATTCATATGCGAGTATGCTACCAAATTGCCTACTCTTTAAAATTGCTCTTAAAAAAAATATATTTTTGCCGTTTATTGTATTGTTAACGAAGAAATATTTTATAAAGTACACCTTGAAATGGCCATAACTTTGGTCTCAGCGGGTATATAAAATTTCAGTAATTTTGCATTAAAGAGCAAATTTTGTTGTCTATCCAGAAAATATAATGAGAAAGGAAAAATTTGAGAAATTTGGAGAAGCGTGGCAACACTATTAATAAAATATATAAATATGTTATACTTTCTTTTTATGATTTCCTCTTTATCTCCAAAATACAATATAAAATATTTAAAAATTAACATAGTTCAATGAAATATTTTGTAGCTTGTAGGTCACCACACATCGAATGCAATTCGCGAATCATTATATTTCCAAAAGCCAATCCCACAATTCCCAACATAATTTCGAAAATCCCAAAAATGGGATATTTTGATTTTTGTCCTATATCTACTATACTAAAAGCCGAGATTCAGATTCCCTTTGCAGTTCAACGTACCACACCTGACCACATATAAATATGTGAATAGTTTTAACACTTTAGCTTTGCGATTGGAAAAAATGGAGCTTACTTTTGATTTTTTTTTTTTGTAAAAAGAGATGTATATTGGAGAAGCTTGGAAACAATACCAGTGAATATTTTTGACCCGCTATTTCTTTGAGAACAATCTCTGGAAAGTTTCCTTTAAGACGATAGTAAATATGTTATACCCTTTTTAACACTAACTTCTTCTAAAACTCCAAAAAAAAGACATATACTTCTTCCTACAAAAATTACAAAAAATCGGCTATTTTTGAAAATATAACTTCAAGTGGCCATATCTTTTGTTCTATAGGGTACTTCGAACAAATTTTTTTTAGAGCCAGTGTGTCATACTTGGATTACGGCACCATTTTGAGCCAATGGCTTTTCTACATAGTGTCCAGCATATGTGAGCTTTGTTTGCTCGTTTTTGTATGTGGCACATCCAATTTAGTTTCCTGTCCAGGATTACACCTAAGTATTTAACCCTGTTGGATACTGGAATTGTTTTGTTTAGGAAAGGTGGTTCATCATATAGACCAATCTTCGTTTTCATTGTGAACAGACATATCTCTGTTTTTCTGGGTTTACATTTAGACCTCTCGGTCGAGCCCAGTCATATGCAATTTTTAGAGCCGTTTCGGCCCTTCTACAAAGTTGATTAGGATTCTTCCCCCTCAGAAGTATTATAACGTCGTCTGCGTTACAGACTGGTTTAAGTCCTTCATCCGTTAGTATCCTTAGGAGACTATTTATAGTAGTGACCCACAGGAGTGGTGATAATATATAACCCTGTGGTGTTCCCTGTGCTACCCTGTCTCTTATTTTTATGTCGTGGGACCCGCAATTTATCCATCTATTCCTTAGCACGTGGCTTATCCAGAGAGCCCGGTCCACCTGAAACTGGTCTAAGGATTGGATGAGTGTGTCGGTCCGTACATTATTTAACGCCCCTTCAATGCCAATACATACCGCAAGCCATTGAAAGATTCTACTCTATTGTGTACTACCTCGTGTAGGGAAAAGTTTCTTACGGCTTCTTTGAACATATGGTCAGTAATGATATAACTTAGTTGTTCTCCATTTTTTACCTTGCGGAAAATGGGTGTTCATCAAAAGCTTTACCATTTCTTCAGTTGAGTATACTCTTCTGCCCATATCGTCTAAATTGTTTTTGTTTTGGTATGGGTTTTTGAGAGGAACTTTTTAATTTTAGAAACATCGTTAACGCTATCGACCTGTTCGCAGAATAGCTTCCAGGAGTTTCGTTTTGTTGTTCTTGCGATTTTGTTGTATTCTCTGAGTCTTCTATGGACGTTGTCCCAGTATACTAGAGATTTTTTACGGTGTGCCCTATTGTAATGTTTACGGACCTCTTTCCCAATGTTGCAAATCTTTCCGGTCATCCAAGGCTTCTCTTTGTCTGATTTCCTTTCTCGAAGCGGACAGCTGTCTTCGAAAGACCTTACTTATATATCCGTTATGTAATCAACATTAGTGTCAATATCTTCAACACTTAGGCACTCGAAATGTCCATGCCCTAGTCTTTCTCTAATTAGCTTCCCGAATTTTGCCCATTTAGTTTTGGCCTTATTTCTCAAACTTATTGGGTTCGGTGATGGCCGTGATATCTTAAACCTAACGATAAACGTAACGATGATCAGGAAAATAATGTTCTTTAGAGACCCTTCATTCCTGTATCACGTCTAATAGATTTTCTGAACATATTGTTATATGTAATACTTCTTCCCTTATTCTATTAACGAAGGTAGCCGTGTTACCTAGGTTAAGTGTTATTAGGTCGTTAGTATTCAATAATTCTACTAGGGCCCGGCCCCGCTTATTAATGTTAGTACTGCCCCACCGCGACGTGATGAGAATTAGCGTCGCAACCTACTAGAACTTCGTTACCTGTTTGTTTGACTTTCCTCACCAAGCGTTGTAGTTCCGACGTGGGTGGTAATGTCGGTGAATCGAAAGGCAGATATACTGATGCTAGGTATACACTTCCATTCCCTTGTTTCAGTACTGCAGCATCCGATGTTGACAACTCTGGAGAAACAAGATAATATAAATGTTTGTGACATATAATACAAGTCCTTGGTCTAGTTCCTGTATTTACATAAAACAGTTGTTAATTGACGTGGTTCAATCCAGCAACCTTGTTTCGAATCGTCCATGGTTCTTGGATTAAAGCAATGTGAGTCTTACCTTTATTTATTATTTCCATCAAAGCGTTGGTTGCCGTCTCGCTCCGGTGGAGGTTTATCTGGATGACTTCAATCATTGATCCTCCAGTAACCGGACTTCTTGGAAGTCGGAGATGGTAGATTCGGCTCCCTCATAATTTTTTGGCTGCAGTCGGCGCTTATCTTCATCGCTGCCTTTAATATTCAGTGGCTCATTTTGCCGGTTTTCAGCGCCAACCAAAGCCATACCAATTTTGAAGAAGACTGCTTTGTTCATATATAACGCCATACCCTTTGTCTTGACCAGGCTGGCCATGGAGAGCCGATCCAAACCCACCACAAGGAGAGTGCCATCACGATCGTTCTCTCTGTGGAAGACTTCCCACCTCTCACGTCCAGTCTCTTGTTTTGTTGGCCAAAGAGTTTGAGCATGAGTTCTGATGTGAAACTGCTGCCCCATCATTTGACGCGTAGCGTCGTTTTTATGAGCTGAAGGATGTCCCTCATCATCACTAGTTTCAGCTTAGCGCCTTTCCAGGGAGAGGGGATGCTATCCACAAGCTCTTTGAAGGTCTCTATACATCAGTGGTGCCCACAAAGAGAAATGAGAATGTGTTAGTTAGGTTACACAAAAATGAGATTGTAGTGGTACAATTGCACTGAACAAAATCACTTGGTTTTGTTTGTTTAAGTTGTTATATTGTTTTACTATTTATGTTTTTGTGTGTTCAATTTTAGCAATGAAGCCAATAAAATAAGGAATAAACATAAAAACAATGCATATGTAACAAAAAAATTTTCTTCAAGAAAATATGTACATGTGTCCTTTGCCAATAATTTATTGGGCAAAACAAAATATATATAAATAATTTTATATATTGATAAACTAAAAAATAACAAAAAGTAAAAAAATCAAAATTATTTTATATTAAATTGAAAATAAATACAATAAAAAAATATCTTTCGTTGTTGTAAAATATTTTCAGTGTACTTATTTTATTAAACAAAGCGACATAGACCTTTTTCGCTGACTACTAACAAGCAACTGAACAATTTTGTTTTGTTTTTTACGCTCTCTGTTTTATTTTCGTTGACGAATGAAAAAGCCGATTAATCTTCGTTGTTCTAACAAGTGTTTGGGCACCACTGCTATACATGTTGGTGACGCGAAATTCATCCTCTGTGTATCCGCTTTGAACTCGCTGCTCATTATCTGAATTGGGGGCCCGTCGTCGATATTAAGGGCGTGCTCCACAATTTTATTATTTACCCAGTTTGTGATCAATTTTTGTCCTATTGTAACCATCTATTAATCTCTCCAGCGTTTTGAGGGCGATAGACCTTTTCATCGGTACATACTAATATCTTCAAAATACTTTGAGGCGGTTAGAAGATATGACAATTTTAACATATGGTAATTTTGAGAAAAATCTCTGAGACAGGTAAGTTTGGCACTCTGCACCACAAAAACTTTAATGAATTTTGAAAAACTAAAAACGCCAAAATATTCGCGCGCACTTAACGAATTATTGTGGAAAATTGTATGTATTAAACTCATTTATTTTGAAATTACACCTTACAATGTAATCCGAAGTCAATATTCGCGTCTTTATACCCTCACTTTAGTGTGACGAGGGTATATATCATTTGCTACGGAAAAAAGTGTAACACATCGAAGGAGTGACCTAAGACCCCAAGTATGTTCGGCGGAAATCCGTTTTGGGTCATTTTAAGTCGAATGAGCAATGTCCGTCCGTCTGTCTGTCTGTCTGTCTGTCTGTCTGTCTGTGTGTCTGCTGGCTGGTGCGCACGATAACTCTCGAAAGGAGTAACCGATTGACTTCAAATTTGGTATGTGGTAATATTTTTTTCTATCTCCGGCTAAGTTCGAAGATGGACCATATTGGTCCACTCCTTCTGGTACCTCCCCCACAAAGGGTTAAAATGTTGTGAAATATTGATTCTTTAATAACTGCTATTATACGTATTCGCATCTTCTGAAATTCCACACATAGTATTAGTTTGTTAGTCGCTATCAACTCGAGGAAAATGGACGAAATTGCCACGCCCCTTTTGGTACCTCCCACACAAATGCACCATTTTGCACTAAAAGTTAAAAGCTTATAACATTAATACCAGTGTTTAGAAATACTTGAAATTTTGTACAGTGTAATGCTTTTATAGTGCCTACAGTCCAGTGAAAATGGGCGTTATTGCCGCGCCCCTTTTGGTACCACCCACACAAATGCACCATTTTGCACTAAAAGTTAAAAGCTTATAACATTAATACCAGTGTATAAAAATACTTGAAATTTTGTACAGTGTAATGCTTTTATAATGCTTATAGTTTAGTGAAAAATTAGAGTCATCACCACGCCCCTTTTTGTACCTCCCACACAAAATGGCCAAATTATACCAGAATTTAATATCTCAACGTTAATATACCAGTCCATATAAACGGTTACAATTCGGCACAGTGCAATGTATTTAAAGTATTTACTGTTCAGCGAAATATAGGTGTATTTCTTAAACCCCTTCTGGTACCTCCCACAAAAATTTACAGAATAATTTTTGTAATATTCAATATTACATTACTCACAAAGTGAGGGTATACCTTAGTCGGTTTACCCGACTGAAACTTTCTTACTTGTTTTTATTACAAACAAACTATATTTGACACAAACATTTTTGTCGCCATAATAAAGAGAAAAATCACAATTTAGTGCAAAACTTTTAAAATGTATGAGAAACAGTTCGACAAAGTCGAAAAAAGAAGTTGCGTTTTTTCAGTTTTCAAAAGGTGGAAATCTGTAATGCGAAAAAAAAATTAAATTTGTTTTGCGCATTATGAGCAAATACCTAAAAACACGTAAAAAAAAAACAAAAAAATATAAATGTTACTTTTCGTTTAAATCCAAAAATAAGATAAGTAGTTAACTTTGGCCCAATTTCTAAAATATACCCGATTTCCTGGTTTTCAATGTTATATTTCAAAATAATCCTTGGGCCCATGTCTAATTTTGGTTTTTTTTACAGAACTTAAAAATGTTTACTAGAATAGAAGTTGTAATGTTCAATAAACAATTGTGAAAATATTTCTGGTCGAGTACCATTCCTGTCATGGTTAGGTTAAACTTTTTTTGAACATAGACTGTGGGAAAGATGACAATTTAATATTTATTCTTGAGCCGTCGAAGACATGGGAGCCATTACATTTCTAGTTAGCAGTTGGGTGGGGAGTTCGGATCTTCTCCAATCTCAATATTCCACAATCTACCACACAAACAAAAATTATTGTAGACTCCCGGTTTTATGAGAAGCAAATAATTAATTTGGATGGGAAATATTGGTTCCTAAACCTTCTTTGCCCCTAGGTTAGACCGATTACAAAGAAAAAAGTTTCAGTCAAGAATTACCATTCGAAATAATATCTTGATGTTGGTAGAGATTTAGCCTCAAAACCCAAACCCTGCCTTGGTTTTTAATGGCCATACTGATTTTAAAAACCCCAAACTCGAAAGTAACCCTATCCTACCTCACCACAGTAAGAAAACTAGAAAAGCTTATAGTTCCATTTTGTAAAATTCAGTAACAATTAATTTATTAATAATGACCTTGAGATTCATACCTATTCTAATGAAAATTATTTATCTAATCATTGAATTGATTTCTTTTTCCAATTACGAAACTTATACTTCGAATGTTATTTCAAAGATTTCATATTAATTTAACAATTTATAGAAAATTACATTACTTGATTTAATGATTTATATATATTAACATTAAATTTGTATACCCTAAGAAATTCATAACAAGATCGGATTTCAATATAAATACATATGGGTCGACGCAAAATTTTAATCAAAGGAGGTGACAATAATTTGACTCACTCACCAATGGACAGCTCACTTTACTGATGGACATCGAGGCCTCGTTGAACATACGTAGATTTGCTGTGGAGTTCTAGCTGTAGGAATTAAGATATTAATTAAAATGTTGCTTTCCTAGGGACGGTATAAAATAAAGGGGATATTTATCTGACCATACTTATATACTTAATTACGACTCTTTAAAAATATGTTGTACTCTCCGGCGATAATATCATTGCAAGGTTATCATCTTCATTATTTATTTCCATTTATGATTTCGTTCGATGGGGGCTCTTTTTAAGACTCCAGTAGGTGTGACACATAAGAAAAACACACTCGGCGTGGAGTCAAATGCAGGCAGCTAAAACGAGTATTGTATTTTTTTGTCTCGGATGAGCTGGCTGAATCCGTTCAGGACTTCTTTCCTCGCAGTTTTTTCTTCTTAAACAATTACGTTAACGCTAATGCGGGATTTCGTCTTCCATGGTTCACTTTTATGTTAAAAAGGCTCGGTCTCTGATGTTAGAAAAATTCTTTGAGCCTGGTTAGAAACACCAGTTATGCAATTTTGATGACGTAAGATTCGTTTGAAGACTTTGCTCACAGCGTGATTCTGGCCATGCCATTCTCATTAAATTCTGGCAGTCAGTTTTCTCAAATTTTTTCTTCCGCTTCAAAAAATGATGTTCCTAATTTCCATTAATCCTGATGTTCCTAATTTCCATAAATGAGGAAAACGAGCAATTATTATTCTAGAACGTCAAGGAATGCACTTTGTTAGCTGGTACAAGACCTAAGTGAGGATATAGGGTTAGGAAAATTCATACATCGAGCTCGTAAATCGTCCTTACCTTAATAAAATTTACGATTAACTTTAAGTCAGGACACTTGTTCCTGTCCTAAGAACAGTAAAGATTTATAATTTTTTTTAGAATGCAATCTTCTTTTTTGGTTATAGCTGCGTGAAATTAGTAGATTAATTTCACTTAAATACAATAGCAGATATATCCTAAATTTATCCACAGCTATTCGTTATTTAAGTCACAAATTTTAAATTATTTTAGCAAAATTTATAGCCGAATTTGCTAAGTATAGTAAAGTAAGTACACTTTCTAATCATTCCATTATACCAATTCTTTGGCCGAAGATATTGATTGATGTTGATCGTTTTGAGATTAGCAACAGAAAGAAATACTCGAAGTTGTTAGGGCTCCAATGAAGACAAATAACATGATCTTTTTTATATACATAGGTTGCTATTTATTATATTTCTTTTCTATTCTCTAATTCGTGTTCGAAAATTCAGCCATATCTTACAATGCAGTCAACTAATAACAACAACATCATCATTCCCCAACAGGGTCATAAAATTTTGATACCGTGAACAAAACTCGCGCACAGTCTGCGACGAAAATAGAACTGCATCACCCCCACTCTCCTTCACCGAAGTGATTTGATTAGCTAGCCCTGCGTAAGTAACTGCGAGCAATGCAAAGAAAGTAAGTAATGCATTTAATTGCATACAAGAAAAAAATAAAAACATAACCGAAATGAGTATCGAACCTGCGACCTTAGAATGGTAAACAATCGTCTTAACCAATTCGGTCACAGTAGCTTATGATCAATCGGTGTCTGCTGTGGATGGTATTTCGGTTCATGAAAGAAGGTGTTGTAGCTCAAACGATCACCAAAAAGTTTTTATATAGTGGCCGATGGATTTTCATTCTGAACTACTGTGCTTCGGTCATATATTTGCTTAAGACATGAACCATAGATGCCACCTTTATCTAAACAATTTGGCTAAAACTTTGCAGGTATCATTTGATTTTTAAATTATTTTAATCTGTTCCAATTCAGAGACTTTTTCGGTTATAGAATAGAATACAATCCATGTTGGAGGGTATATAAGATTCGGCCCGGCCGAACTTGTTACATTTCGTACTTGTTGTCACTAAACTTACGAATTATTTTTTCATTTCGGATTTTCGGAAAATCGCTTCTTGTATTGATTTTACGCCCCTTACAATAAATTTCATGAATCTAACTCTTGCCATTTAGATTTGAAGGCGGTACCATATTTATCCCAATGTCCGTCTGATAGTCCCAAATTTGAAAAAATCAATCGTGCCCGTGTCTATGTTCCAAGGAGTACATTCATACGATTCTAGCTCTTTTCGTTTGGGTGTTGGTACCACATTTTTAATTTGTTGTCCCACTGTGCGCCTAAAAGTACACAAATTTAAACATTTTGATTTTCCAACACAACTTTCCCTTATGTGTAAATATTTTCAAATAAAGTATGACTTTTTGTTTCTGTTTTCAAAATGGTTTGGGTTATTTGCATAATTTATTTAACATATTTCTTCTTTCTTCTATTTATAATAAAGCTGTAGGGGATATAGATCATGTTGTAAAAATAACAATAATAAATATGTATTTGCTTAAATCATTTAAAACAATAGCAAACTTTTCAGTCTATTATTCAATATACCAAAAATTTAAATTAATAATTGCGAAAATAAATTAATAATTACGACAAAAAAGTAGAAAACAAGGACATTAAAAATATTGTTTAATTACAAAGTATGTTGCCAGTATAAGTGCTACAAGTATCCATGGTGTCCACCGGTAGCCAAACTGTAGTATTGGGTTTACCTTCGTCACTTTTCCAATAGTTGGGCCCGGCAAACTATTGCCATCTTGGTGTTCTCCAGCATCGTGGTGCAACGTGGTGTTCTCGGGAAACGTGGTGTTCTCCAACAGCGTAGGCAAATTCTGAGTGGTCTGTAAACAAAAAACCCAATTTGATTAAAATAAACTTTTTATAATTAATTTGTAACAAAATCAAAAACCTACCATTCCGTATTTCCGAAATGACAGCCATGTTCTATTCTGTTTCATCTTCATATTTTCCCTGGCCTTGGACAAGGCGGCAAACGTCAACGGAATCGCAGTAGCCCCACATAGCAACAACATTAAAGTGATAACAGAACGTGCCATCACACTTGTTTTTTACTCAATTATTCACACACAACTGACTGATCGAGCCCACCATTTATCGTAACTACAACAAAACTCCCTCGGCTAAGATCGTGTGCTCGGATTTTGCATTTGTCGTTAAAATGACGCACACATTCATACTCGTAAGTTATATGTGAAACCCATATAACCAACCCAACAATAGGCGTGTTTTCGTTACACCGTAGGTGCTTAATTTGTATGGAGAGCTAAGCACTATTAGTTCCCGATGAAGTTTGGTGCTTGTGTTCCTGTCTTAATCGAGTATGATGTTGCCAGATTGGGCACCCTATATTTAGCAATATGGCATCCCATTTTTGGAGAGATTTGATCAATTATTGTGAATTAACGGGAAGAAGAAGAACAAAAATGGGAAATTATTTTAATATTTGCAAAAGAGTGTAAACAATTGAACATAGAATAGTAAATATATGTTTTATAAATACTTTTCACGAATTTTTTGTCTGTTTCGCACCGTTCTTTCTTCGCAACTCATGACACCATTGCTACCAGATAGTGAAAATCCGCCACTTATTGCTTATGTGCCAGTTAGTGGAAGTCAGTTGTTTTCGTTGCAAAGTGCTAAACTAAAAGTGCTAGCTTGTAACGAAAACATGCCTAATAACTCATTTGCCTATGTCACTTAACGCATAGATTAATGGCTTCAAAACCTAATGTAAACATAAATAGTTTTGAAGTCAAGTTTCAATCATTCTGATATAGTTCGTATTGCCCATGATGAAATTCATTTTTTTGTTTATATGAAAATCATTCTTGTTTATCGATTCACTTTGAATCACAAATAATATATTAATTTCATTTTTTCTTTATGCTGGGAAAATCATGTTTGTCTATCGATTCACTTTGTTTATCGATTAGAAATAAATTATTAATTACAATGGGAGCTGAATCCATTTACGCAGTAAGCATATTTTGCTGACACTTAAAAAAGTACAGAATCTTTTATGCCACAATAACTTATATTCTAGATTTTAAGATTCAGTTGTAACAAAGACTCTTTTCAAGACGGTATTTAACCGGAACAAATAAAACTCTAAAAAAGTATAATTTTTTGTTCGTTTTATTTACCTAATTTAACTGGCGCAGTCGGTAGGATCCAGGGTGAAAAACTGGATCAGGAACTTATTATCCCGGGAAACGAATGTTTTGTAAAAAAAAAACGTATAGTTTTATCAAAGGCAAAAGTGTATTTTTTCCTACAATTTTAACCGGACATTTGTGTTTCCTTCCTGAAGAAAATTTTTGTGAAAAGTGTTTAAATCACAGTACAATAAAACTGACCGTTTTTTTGTTGACTCTACTAAAAATATTAAAAAAAACAAAAGATTTGATTTTTGTTTTCCCTTGGAAAAAGTGAGACATTAAAGTGGAACGAAAAAATTTACATAAATAATTGCCAACACAAAAGGAAAAATATATATATAAAACAAAATATATATTTCTGTGCAAACAAACTTGTTTAATAAAATAAATTAAGAAGCAAACATGCCATTGTCGTTATCTGAAGGGCTAAAAGAAGCCAGAAGTATTCCAATTTTTAATGGAACAAGTGAATACAGGCTTTCTAATTACATCCGAGACGTCAACATAGTATTATCACTGGTGCAGGACGAGCACAGGATAATAATAACATCAATCCTGGCAAACTGCCTGCAGGGAAAAGCATTGCAAGCTGTAGAAACTTTACTTCAACCAACATGGGAGCAGATAATTGAAAAACTGAAGGAGGAATTTGGCGTGAAGGAGTCATTTTTTAAACTAAGAAATGACGCAATGAATGTAAGTGCAACTAACATAGACGAACTACATGAACAACTTCAAGGAATTCTATGCAAAATAAATACAAAATATAATTTAGACCCACAAAATGAAATGTTTAACCCTTTAGAGAATGAAAGGAATATTTTTAGTATATATATTAATTATTTACCTCTGTATATAAAGACCTTATTAATTCAGAACAATATTACGACCATAAATAACGCCGTAACGTATTACATAGAAAATGATCTTTTGAAAGACATTTATCTAAAAGGTAAACAGAAATCTGGTAATAAAAGGTACAAGAACAAAAATAGAGCCGGTTATGGGCAAAACAATAATCATGCAAATGACGTTGGTCCATATAGACCACAAGTGGAAAATATGAACGGTTATGAAAATAGGAACAATTTTGATCATAACGGCCATGAACCAATGGATGTAGGAAATGTAAATACTAGCGAAAATTTTCACACTCAGCCTCAAAATCCTACCTACCAATAGTCTCACTTACAATCAACAAAATTAAGGTGAGATGTCTAATTGATTGTGGTGCCGCCACAACTTTAGGCGATTATAGGATTTTTGGGGCAGTGCCATTAAAAAGGAAAATTAAAGATAATATAACGTTAAATACTCTTACAGGCACTAGAAAAATAAGCGAGGAGGTTATAGTGGGTGTTCCTTCTGAGTTTAACAGAAATAGAGAAACAATGTCAGTAAAGCTGATAGATTTGGGAAATAGGAATTTTGATTGCATTATTGGCAACAACGTGTTGATGCCAATGGGGGTTATCATAGATTTTTTCAATATGAGGCTTCTGATAGATGATGCCGTCATACCTTTACATCCGAATCGACCTCAGATCCGTTACGACGATATAACGGTTCTGGAAATACAAAATGTCGATTTATGTCAAGTTAATGTATCGGAATACATTCATACAGAAGAGGAAATGGGATTGAATAAATTCGTATGTAAATATAAGAATACATTTTATTTAGAAGGACAATCCTTACCTATGACAACAGATGTGAAACATACAATTATTACGACTTCCCACAAACCTATTTATTCTAAAATATATAGGTATCCCAAGATCCATGAAAAGGAAATAGAGAGACAGATAAAGGAAATGCTAGAGCAGGGCATAATAACGGCGAGCAGATCACCTTATAATTCCCCGCTTTGGATTGTCCCTAAGAAACTTGACAAGGAAGGAAATCAGAAATGGCGTTTAGTCATTGATTACCGTGAACTTAATTCAGTTACAGTGGACGACAAATTTCCTATTCCCAACATTGACTCTCTATTTGACAAATTGGCTAGCTTTTTCAACACCCATGGGACATTTTGAGTTTATCAGGATGCCATTCGGGTTGAAGAATGCTCCCGCCACCTTTCAGCGTATGATGAACCATGTTTTAAGAGATTACATTAATAAAATTTGTGTAATCTACATGGACGACATTCTGGTTTTCTCGACATCATTGGAGGAACATTTTGATAGTCTTACGAAGATCTTTGAGGTGTTAGCAAAACATAATCTGAAATTGCAATTGAATAAATGCAGCTTTTTAGCCAGGCAGACAAAATTTTTTGGGCACGTGGTAACACCGGATGGTCTGAAACCACGTCCTTCCAAAATAGAAGTTATTAACAAGGTCCCAATTCCGAATACACAGAAGCGTATAAAATCGTTTTTAGGCTTGACCGGTTATTACCGAAAATTCATAAAGAATTATTCCTCTATTGCTTCACCAATTATAAAATATTTAAAGAAAGGAAGCAAATTGAATGTTGAAGATCCCTTATATGTTGAATCATTTGTGAAATTAAAAAACATAATAACTAATCCTCCGGTACTGGCTTATCCAGATTTTGAAAAACAATTCGTACTCACTACTGATGCCAGTAACATGGCTTTAGGGGCTGTCTTAAGTCAAAATAATAGGCCAGTATGCTTTGCTAGTAGAACTCTCAATGAACACGAGAGGAATTACAGTGCAATAGAAAAGGAACTGTTGGCAATTGTATGGGCTACGAAATATTTTAGACCCTACTTGTTTGGTACAAAATTCTTGATTCAGACCGATCATCAACCCTTGCGATGGTGGGCTTCTTTAAAGGAACCCAACTCTAGGTTGATAAGATGGCGAATCAAACTATCAGAATATGATTTTGACATTGAATATGTAAAGGGCAAAGATAATAAAGTTGCTGATTTTCTTAGCCGCCTTGAACCAGATGAAGATCAGGAAATTGTCGATATAAGACCCTTATTTCAAGTAACAGATGATTGTCCCACAGAAGATTCTACGAACATAATTATTAGCGAGTCTATTGTTAATAAATATAGATTTCAAATAAGAATCGTTAAGGAGAAGTCATGTGAAATTGAAACAGTTTATCGGAAATATAAGATATTGTATATATCTGAAGGTGATCTCCAAAATGATCATTACCTAAATGATATATTCAGGAGGCATTTACAGAAAGGCAATGTCGGTATATATTCGGAGTTGGAGGAAAGTTTGTATAATGTAGTAGAACAAAAGCTTGTATCTTTGTTCAATAGTAATCAGAATTTGAAATTTGTTAAGTGCAAAAAATTAGCCATTGATGTACAGACTGAAGAGGAGCTATACAACATTATTGACAATATTCACAAAAATACAAACCACCGAGGAATTCTTACTTCTATCCGAACTTGATAAAGTATATTAATAAGATTATTAATGGATGTAAAATTTGCAGTGAGAACAAATATGATAGGAAGCCATTTCAGAAATGCTTTAATCATACTGTCACTCCTGACAGACCAAACATGATTGTTCACATGGATATATTCCAGGTTCATAGAATGTTTTTCTTGACAACAATTGATAGATTCACGAAGATGGGATCTGCACATAGACTATCGGATAAAAATATGTGTACCGTCAAAATAAAATTGGAAGAAAGGATCGCACTCCTCGGCAAGCCAGAATTGCTCATAATGGACAATGAGTTTAATAATGCATTAATAAAACTATTCTGTGATAATAATATAATAATATTGAAGCACATTTTACTACTCCTCATTCTCATACAGGAAACTCGGATATTGAAAGGATGCATCTAACCCTTTTAGAGCATATCCGAATTTTGAAAAAAGAAGGCGAGAATATCCCAATCGAAGAACTTGTGGTCAGGGCAATAGGTTTTTACAATAATACTATCCACTCAACAACTAATATCCGACCAATGGATTTTCTTAACCGAGCTGACATTGATTTTGGTGAAGTTACCAAACATATGGACAACAGGAAAAACAATGCGATCAATAGGATTAATTCAAAACGAGAGGGAATCCCTCAATATGATTTATTCATGAAAAATCCACAAGCACAAAGACAGAAAACAGCTAAACGCTTTGTTAAATATAGCTTTAGTAATCCAAACAAAGTAGATTTAGCCAATATTAAAAGGCCTTTAAAAATATTTACAGACAATCCCCAAGTGGCTCTTCCCGACAATGTTAACATTCGGATTGATGTATAATGGTTTATGTGATGTCCAAATTAATAAGATCGAGACGCAAGCAGGCTATACCATATTACATGGTGAACCTTTGAATATAATAAGCGGATATATGGAACTAATACACGTCATCGAAATAAATGATTTTAGGGACACTATTCAGAAACTTAAGATAGGAATCTCTCAATATTATACCATAAATGACGGATGGCTCATAATAAATTTAAACAAGAAAATTAATCAATTAGAGCATCTGTTAGAAACATTGGAAATGCATGTTAGTGATGGGAAAAGGAGCAAGCGTGGTTTAATAGATGTAGGAGGCAGAGCAATAAATTGGATATTTGGTAATATGGATGATGAAGATAGGAGTAGGATTGAGGGACAGCTAAAAAGAAATAGATTTCAACCAGAAGAATGTCATAAATAACTTAAATAAACAAATCAAAATAAATACGGAGATGCAATCTTATTTACAGAATATCAGGTTAATTCTAGAACAAAATAGGAATTGGTTCAATAGGACATATGTGGGCACGTTTGAAGAAAGTATAAAAATGACCAAGTATAATAATTTTATGTTGCTTATAAATGAAGTAAAAAACAAGATCGAACAAGTTCAACAGAATATTATTATGTAAAAATTCGGAATTGCAAGTAACTTTTTCCTGACGAATGAGGAAATAGACTACTTTGAAATTGACAATTTAAAGCTACAGTTTATTAAAAGTAACATAGGACGAATAGACTACAATACAATCATTTTTGTTGTTTCCATACCCTCATTTTCAAAAGATACTTTTAAAACCAGAATTTTGTTGCCTGTTCCTGATCAAAATAACATGCAATTAAATATTAAAATTACTAAAACGGTTAATGTAGATGATATAACCTACTTAGTGGATAAGGAAAATATATTAAATAAGATGAATATTGCAGATGAATGTATATCTAATTTAATTAATAATCAATACAATAATTGTTCTAAAGTTAAGATGGAAAGAAAAGAAATTACTGAAATAGATATCGGAAATTTAATTGTTATAAACGTAAATGATAATCTTTATGATTCCTGTTCAAACTTTACTTACCCCTTAAAAGGTCATTATTTAATAAAATTCGAGAACTGTGAAATCACAATAGATAAATACAAAATTGTAAGATTTGAGAGCCATCTAAATATAATTATACCCAATTTTAAAAACATACCTAATAATATTACAGAATTGTTACCAAAAATAAATTTTACCAATATAAAAGAGATAACAGATTTTATAGAAGATAAGAAATCATCTTATAATTTTTATATTATTTACATAATATTAACAGCATTCATATTATTATTTCTAATAATAAAGTTTAAGAAGTTTATTGGCATTCGAAGGGACTCGAATCTTAACGGGGGGGAAGTTATATGTGAAACCCATATAACCAACCCAAAAATAACTCATTTGCCTATGTCACTTAACGCATAGATTAATGGCTTCAAAACCTAATGTAAACATAAATAGTTTTGAAGTCAAGTTTCAATCATTTTGATGTAATTCGTATTGCCCATGATGAAATTCATTTTTTTGTTTATATGAAAATCATTCTTGTTTATCGATTCACTTTGAATCACAAATAATATATTAATTTCATTTTTTCTTTATGCTGGGAAAATCATTTTTGTCTATCGATTCACTTTGTTTATCAATTAGAAATAAATTATTAATTACAATGGGAGCTGAAAACATTTACGCAGTAAGCATATTTAGCTGACACTTAAAAAAGTACAGAATCTTTTATGCCACAATAACTTCTATTCTAGATTTTAAGATTCAGTTGTAACAAAGACGGTATTTAACCGGAACAAATAAAACTCTAAAAAAGTATAATTTTTTGTTCGTTTTATTTACCTAATTTAACTCGTAGAACGGCCAGGGAACTTATGAACGATGACGTTGTCTAAAGGCCGAGTTAGGCATACGTAACCGTAATTTATCTTTACCGTTGCCGTAAAGTTGCCCGTTTGAGCGATTAGCCAACTTTGAGATAACGAGTCATATGTTCTGACAACAGCAACACATAAGTAAACAAAAAAGACGCGATTTCTTTTTGTTTAGGTTTATTAAAAATGAAGTTAAAAAGATTGTTTATAAATTTGTGTGTTTTTAAATCTGTGCAGAATTTACAATTAAAGTAAATCAAGAAAATATCGTCGGATAAGAAGATGGGGTGGACATCCTATAAACAATGACTGAGTTAACTACGCCAAAGCAACGGATTAGACCGGCAGAGAGCTAGCAATAACACCACTGGAAATATTAACATTCTATTCTTTAAAATTGTAGATATTTGGGTCACGGTTGTTCCATACAATCGATGGCATGGAGTCACAGGCTGGGGAAAACAACAATGCGAAATATTGTTTTAGAATACAGTGAAGTTTTGTGGCGCTAGCTTTCTCCGATTTAATTAAGTGAACCAACTACACAGCAGTACAAACACATTGCCAATGATTTTCAACGAATGTGGGATATGCCGAATTGTGTAGGAATCTGCGATGCTAACTATAAATTAATATCAGTTAATGTTGGAAGTTATGGCGGCCAACACGATGGGGGTATGTCCATTAAACTTCTATTTAATTATAATCTATTTTAATACAAAAAATTTCCATTTCTTAATTTAAATTAAATACAGCTATAGTCCAGTACTCTCCGTTTGGCCAATCAGTTATTTTAGGTACAGTACCTGTACCTCCTAGTAAACCATTATCGTCAGCATCCTCTGAAGCCTTTCCTAATTTTTTTATTGGCGATGCGGCGTTTCCCCTGAGGAATATCCTTGGTCTAAGTCAACAACTACAGACGAGCTCAGATACAACACTCAACGCGAAATTGCCAACGTTCCGGTCGAAATATCGCTGTTGACGGGCTCGTGGTAGTCATATGACCGAAATTGAATTTCATTCTTAAAATGTAACATTTGCACTACACCTGGAATAAATTTGAACTCAATATCTTAAATATTCTGTGTTTTATTAATACTTTTACTTATGTCTATTTCCATTGAAGAGGGACTCAGCCAAATCCAATCCAATCTCTATCTATAAATAAGTCCACGTTTGTAGAGACGCTTATATTGCTGTCAAATTCACCCACAATGAAGAAGATTGGCGCAATGATTGTCTCGTACTGTCGCCAAAAGAATCCTGAAGCAGATTATAAATTTAATTTTTAATGGAGTTAGCCGCGATCTTCATAAAACTCACCTGTGACGCCCAGCTCCTTGCCAATTTGCTTCCAAGCTTCTCGCTTTTTTTCAGATATCTTATATGCTGGATTATATTTATTGTATAAATGCTCGTGCAACTGCAGCAATGAAATCAAATCTTCGTCTTTCATGTTTAAACAACAAAAAATTAATTATTTTCTTTGCTTTTCTCGGTGAACATACAATTGTAAACAACATGTAGTATCAGCTGTTGTCAAATTGTACGTAAACGGAACGTCCAATTCTGATTTCAACAGATTCAGCCGTCCGTTTACGTTTCGTTTCCGTTGGCTAAGCGTTTACACCGACATCCATATGACAGATTGAATCAGCTGATTCGTTACGCTACGGGGGCGTTACGGTTAAGTTTGCCTAACTTGGCCTTAAATCGTTTTACGAATGATCACGCATTACCCGCCATATTAATACATACATATACCTGCACATTTGTATTCCCTCACCATAGAGAGGAGGGTGTATATCATTTGCTACGAGCCAAAAGTGTAACACGTCGAAGGAGTGACCTACGACCACAAGTATGTTTGGCGGATATCCATTTTAGGACATTTAAAGTCATTTGAGCAATATCCGTCCGTCTCACAGTGGGAGAAAGCTTCAATTTAGCGCGAAAAAAATATATTCGAGATTTTCCATGTTTTGACTCGCATGTTTTTGATAGTTTTAGTTGAAAAATGTGTCATTTAAAATTTTTTTATAACTTCAGTTTTATTTTTTTTTTTTGAAAAATATTTATTAAAAAATTGAAATTATCTTCGAATTTAATGAATGTGGTTTAAACAAATTTATTATTTTTTGTTAAATTTTGTTACTAATACTTAGTCCAAATTTCCCTAAAACCCTTTCCCTTCCTGTTGGCTTTGTACCAAATATCAAAATTTCCCATCGCTTAATCTGCATATTTCCTAAAAATAATTATAAAAAATCAATAGGCAAATCTTGGCAGCCAAAATTTTCGGAAGTTATACTTTATAAGGTGAGCAAAAAATAAAATAAAAATCTAGACTGCATCACACCGCATTCCTAACTAAGCCATTACCGAAAGTATAACAATTGAAAAAATAATATATTAAAATATTTCAATTGTTTCCGCAATTTTGTTTTTCTTCAACAATTAACAACTCAATCAAATTGTTATAAATATAAGAAAAAATCATAAATTGTACCAAAAACAATCACTTTTCTGTTCAAGTGAATGTAAACTATACAATTAAAATATATCAATCACGTATGGACTGCAGATTTCCAAAAGTTAATGAACCGTTATATCGTCATGAGTGAAATAATTGAGAAATGTGGAATGCCGTTAAGTGCAGCCAAGCCCTTAGATTAGTGGTGTACCAATATTTTAGGATTTGTTGTAAATTCATATTTCGATTTTTTTCGCGCTAAATTATGTAGATGTTTCTCCCACCGTGCGTCTGTCTGTCTGGCTGGAGCGCACGATAACTCACGGAAGGAGTAACGGATTGACTACAAATTTGGTATGTGAAAATATTTTCTTCTTCTTCTTGGTCCACTCCTTCTAGTACCTCCCTCACAAAGGGTTAAAATTTAGTGAAATATTGATTCTCTTTTATTTTCTATACTACCTATCAGAATCTTCTGTAATTCCACACATAGTTATGTTTTACCTGTAGCTATCAGCCCGAGAAAAATGGACGAAGTGGCCCTGGTACCTCCCACACAAAATGGACCATTTCGTATAAAAAGTTAACGGCTAATAACTTTAATATCAGAGCATACAAAATCTTGCAATTTTGTACAGTGTAATTTTTTTATAGTACCTACAGTCAAGTAAAAAGTGGGCGTGGTACCTCCCACACAAATGAACAATTTTCCAACAAAAGCATAGTGCTTATAGCTTTTATATCAGTCGATACAAATACCTGATATTTTGTACAGTGTAATGTTTTTATAGTACCTATAGTGCAGTGAAAAATGGTATCTCCCACATAAATTGTCCATTTTGCACCAAAATTTAACAGATAACAACTTTAATACCAATACATACAAATACTTGAAATTTTGTACAGCGTAATGTTTTTATAGTACCTACGGTCCAGTGATAAGTGGGCGTCATTGGCTCTCCTTTTTTGGTACCTCCAACACAAATGTACTATTGAATAGTTTTAGGTTTAGGTTAGGGTGGCAGCCGTATTTTTTAATACAAGCTCGCATACACCAGTATAGGTCTCTAGTGTTACCACGTGCTGAAATGCCCCTCATCGAAACCAACCTGTTTGATATACAAATTTATCGATAGTACGAATATCGGTACTGGAAAGATCTGTTAGGCTGCCTAGAAAGACCGACCCCAGTATGTCCAGTCGTCGAGGGCTATTTGTGAATTTAGGGATGTGGCCAATTGGCCATTGCCATTATTTCGGCTTGATAGACACTGCAGGTATCTGGTAGTCTGTGAGCTATATCCAAATTAAGTTCTTCACAGTGTAGTCCGAAGATGGTTTCTATTTCCGGGTATTCTGCCATCCCATTCATCCCTCGCTGGTATCATAGTGATGTATTTCTTCTCAAAGGTGCGCACCGTTGACTCGGTCGGTTACCATAGCACTACACTTTGATATCCTCATGTGACCGTAGTTCTTGTACCTCCACATTGATAGGCAGTTTAATCTTAGTGCCGCTTTGGTTGCAACTTCTCTCGCCACAACATTAATCGGCAGTATATGGAGAAGGGCTTGTGCCCCGACCTTGCAGTCACAACGTTCTAGATCTAGCAGGGTTTCATTCACCGCTAGGTTCCGAATTAGTGTGCGATGTCTTCCCCGCTTTGGGTATGAATACCACGTTGGTATCCCTCCATCGATTCGGGATGTATGAAAGCCTAATACAGCCTACATAAATTTTCTGCAGCCAGGGGATAATGCCGTCTGGTCCAGGTGACTTGATGGGCTCAAAGCTGTTTATAGCCCAACTCAGTAACAAACGTTACGTCTATTACTTCTTGTCTGTCTTTAATTGTAAAGGTCGGTTTATTGCCAATGTTACAAATAGTTAGGTTGGTAGTTAGAATAAAGTCAAGAAGCGAATCACCTCTATTGTTTATATCCGTACTACCCCAGATAGTATGATTAGCGTTCGTGTCTGCGCCAATAATCAGCTCGAGCTCGTTAGACGTTGCATCTTCTACTACTTCCCTGAAGAGAGCTGTCGGTATTGCAGCTTCATAAGGAAAGTAACTGGAGACCACCCAGTATATGCGATTACCAATCTCCAGACTAGCAGCTGTTTGGTCTTTAACACTTAACTTAGTCAGGAGAAAAATACTTAGATCTTTTCTGGCCAAAATGCAGTTTCTTGGAGTGGTTCTTAACAACTTATAACTTTAATACCAGTGTATACTTTAAAGTTATTAAATGCATTTTTATTGATAATGATTTAATGAAAACAAAAAAATAAATTTATGATTTTTTTTGGCCCTAGTTGACCAATTTGTATTTGTCGCAAATAGAAAGTAGTTAATTCAAATAATATTCTATTTACCACAAAAATTTACGTAGAATGCGCTGCATTTATCAAGAGCAAAATAATTTTATCTAAATGCGATTTTTATTAAATTAAATGTGATAGCATTTGGAAATGCTTGTCAACAGCAATTTAGTAAAGTCGAATGTTTTTTTATATGAGATTACATGACAAAAATTGATGATCGAAATAGCTGAACAATTCGAATATGAAAACATTCAATAAATCTAATAAAGTTAAAATTAAATCGATCATTTAATCGAAAAACATTAAATTAATAGGATCAGCCCGCCTAATACAATTTGAAAGAAGCTGCTCATCTTCAACACGTAGTGTTAATGAATTCTAAATTATAACATACAAAATTTGGTATTCAACAAAAAATACTAGGCTTACTGAAATATGTAGTAAAGTCTTTCTAATCGTCCAAAGTCTTTCTAATCGTTCGATTGATAAAATGAAAAATTATTTATTTGAAAACTTTTTAAAGGGCCAAACAAAAAGGAAAACGAGTAAGAAAGTTCAGTCGGGTAAACCGACTAATGAATCCCCTCACCTTGAGTCCCAAAAAAATATTAGTAAATTTGTTTATTGTTTTGTTTTAATTAAATTATTATCAATTTATATTGCATTGAATAGCTTTAAAGTATGTACTGTTATTAAAGATATAAGCTGTTAACTTTTGGTGTAAAATGGTCCATCATACTTAGGGTCTTAGATCACTCCTTCGATGTGTTACACTTTTGGCACGTAGCAAATGATATATACCCTCCTATGTAAGGTGAGGGGATAATTAGCATTTAATTAAAATTTTAATTAAAATTTTAAAAATTTTGATTTTTTATATGAAATATTAAATATTAAATAAAAATTTGCTAATTCATTATTACTACGTACTTATGAAATGAGTTACGTTTCGACAGATACATTTTCAGTAGGTAGAGATTTGTAGTAGTCATGGTAAATAGCAGAAATATATGTTAATAGATCAGACATATATTTATATTTTTCGTGAGATATTGGTATACTACTGTTGTATGTCCAATGGAGAGAATTGGATACTAGATATTAGTGTCGGTCTTCCCTTTTTTGGTGATATGTCCAAGACGTGGAACTTGTCGTTCTTATTAAGAGACCTTTTGTAAAATATTGTATATGGCTCTTCTTCAGAAATCTCATCCATTGAATTTCAAGCCAAACGACGGATTCACCTTCGGAATTTTTTTTCTTCGTGCAATTAGTTCCTCAAATTCTGTAGTCGTGATAAAGTCCGATTGATTCATACTTTTAACGTTAAAAGGGTTTCTTTTGCAACATTTTTCTATTAGGACGTAACTATTTTCTGGGATATACAAATATTCTGTTTTCTTACTTTTCATTTCTATCACATCAAGGTTAGGGACCTCGTTTGGCAAGAATGAGTGACCTGATACTAAAAATTTATGATCAACTACTTGAATGTTCGAATGTTTTGGCCTGAGTCGGGAAGCTATATATTGTTTCATCCCAAACGTACATCGTCACATGTTTATTGTGAAAATTGTAAAATCCCAAATTAAGAACATACATGTTTCGTTTGTAGTATGCGACAGAAACTGACAGTTTGGCATACGGAAGGGCTTTTTGTAAATCAAATGGAAATGCAAAGAAATGATTGGGATCTTCCATAACTATTTTCTGTTCGTCTTTAAGTGTATTTCTGGCTAACTCAACCTTTTGTTAATGAAGGTCAAGTGTCTTTACACAGAGGACGAAAATGCAAATTAAATTCTGTGTTAAAAATGTTTCTATACATGGCTAGATTAACACAAGTTTCAATATTATCTTTACATTTTTCTTTGTAGAGGACATACATTTGTGTGACATATAATTTGGGCTTAAATATTTTCGACCGGCAATGTGATGAGCTCTTGTATAGTGGCATTCATTTGGAGGAAAAATCTCAATATGTTCCTTCACAGATCTAACTTTGTCCACACATGTCTTTCGACTACTCGCAGGCATTTTTCCACGAAGATCTACTGCAGGTGTTTCCGAAAGAAGAACTCCAGCTATTCGCCCATTTGATATTTTGAAAGTATCCAAAAAAAAAAATTTACATACTTGCTCTTTAATCGAATCAGAAAAATGCATTGCTATATTTTTAGCGGTTCTTTCGGAAGAGCGTAGTCTTCTCTGTTTCAGCTTTTGCTTAACCACATTTCCTGTCAATAGTATATTTTGTTTTGTAAAATCTTCCAGTTTCCAGAATGATTCGAAGTTTTTTGTTCTTTCTTCAAACGTTAATTTCTCCTCGCATTTACGTGAACAATTGCAACTCTTATTTTTAATCTTGATTTTTCTTACAAGATTTTTTCTTTAAAGATCTTGTAATATATTCTCTTCCCCTATTTCTCTTAGTTTTCTTATTTTTTGAGCGTGTTTCGCAATATTTCTTATTCTTTTTCTCACTTGCTTCGTCCAAATCTTCGTTAGATGATCACACTGTTCGCTATCTTTCATATTTTCTTGCTCCACTTTGTGTATTTTCATGTTGTCCATCTAAAAGTCATATGAATATTAACTAATTACTTACCAACTTATAATATTTTCGAAATACATATGTATATCATCTTTAAAAGTTCCTGAATTATTTAAAGTTGACATTTTAATTTAGTTTTTAAGTCACCACTTTGCACTGTCACTTAATATTGTCTGACCAAGACCACTCTCATATGAACAGTGAAGACAATTCTGTTGTGCATAAAATGAAGAATGCATATTTAACGGTACATTTTCTACAAATTCTAAACACCCACTACTGGATATCTAAGAACTAGTCAAAGCAAAGCAAAAAATGTGATTATCTCTTTTTTTTTGATTTCTTGACTTAGACCATTGTCATTCTAACTGGCTCATGTAGTACGAAAAGTGTTTTTATACCTTACACCACACTGTGGTACAGGGTATTATAACTTTGTGCATTTGTTTGTAACACCCAAAAGGAGAAGAAATAGACCCATCGTTTATTATACCGATCGACTTAGAATCACTTTCTGAGTCGATTTAGCTATGTATGTCTGTCTGTCTGTCCGTCTGTGCATGTATTCTTGTAATCAAAGTACAGGTCGCAATTATGGTCCGATCTCGACGAAACTTTACACATATCTTTTTTTTGGCCCAAGGACGATCCCTATTGAATTTGGTTAAAATCGGTTCAGATTTAGATATAGGCCCCATATATATGTTAGCCCCGATTTGACATGTAAGCGCTGTAAAAACTTTATTTTATATCCGATCAGTATGAAATTCGGCAGGAAAAGGTTTCTTGTTACATGAATGAACTCTGTTAAATTTGGAGAAAATCAGTTCAGATTTAGATATAGCCCCCATATATATGTTAGCCCCGATTTGACATGTAAGCGCTGTAAAAACTTTATTTTATATTCGATTAATATGAAATTCGGCAGAAAGAGGTTTCTTGTTACATGAAGGAATACTGCTAAATTCGGAGAAAATCGGTTCAGATTTAGATATAGCCCCCATATATATGTAACCCCCGATTTGATATGTAAGCGCTGTAGAAACTGTATTTTATATCCGATCAGTGCGAAATTCGGAGAAAGAGGTCTCTTATTACATGAAGGAATACTGCCAAATTCGGAGAAAATCAGTTCAGATTTAGATATAGCCCCCATATATATGTTAGCCCCGATTTGACATGTAAGCGCTGTAAAAACTTTATTTTATATCCGATTAGTATGAAATTCGGCGGAAAGAGGTTTCTTATTACATGAAGGAATACTGCTTAATTCGGAGAAAATCGGTTCAGATTTAGATATAGCCCCCATATATATGTAACCCCCGATTTGATATGTAAGCGCTGTAGAAACTGTATTTTATATCCGATCTGTGCGAAATTCGGCAGAAAGAGGTCTCTTATTACATGAAGGAATACTGCCAAATTTGGAGAAAATCAGTTCAGATTTAGATATAGCCCCCATATATATGTTAGCCCCGATTTGACATGTAAGCGCTGTAAAAACTTTATTTTATATCCGATTAGTATGAAATTCGGCGGAAAGAGGTTTCTTATTACATGAAGGAATACTGCTAAATTCGGAGAAAATCGGTTCAGATTTAGATATAGCCCCCATATATATGTAACCCCCGATTTGATATGTAAGCGCTGTAGAAACTGTATTTTATATCCGATCAGTGCGAAATTCGGCAGAAAGAGGTCTCTTATTACGTGAAGGAATACTGCCCAATTTGGAGAAAATCAGTTCAGATTTAGATATAGCCCCCATATATATGTTACCCCCGATTTGACATGTAAGCGCTGTAAAAACTTTATTTTATATCCGATTAGTATGAAATTCGGCGGAAAGAGGTTTCTTATTACATGAAGGAATACTGCTTAATTCGGAGAAAATCGGTTCAGATTTAGATATAGCCCCCATATATATGTTAGCCCCGATTTGACGATTAGTATGAAATTCGGCAGAAAGAGGTTTCTTATTACATGAAGGAATACTGCTAAATTCGGAGAAAATCGGTTCAGATTTA
This sequence comes from Eudasyphora cyanicolor, assembly GCA_963930755.1. Lineage (NCBI taxonomy): Eukaryota > Metazoa > Arthropoda > Insecta > Diptera > Muscidae > Eudasyphora > Eudasyphora cyanicolor. Next base: position 69,308,519 of record OZ005735.1, on the reverse strand, counting down.
GATATAGCCCCCATATATATGTAACCCCCGATTTGATATGTAAGCGCTGTAGAAACTGTATTTTATATCCGATCAGTGCGAAATTCGGCAGAAAGAGGTCTCTTATTACGTGAAGGAATACTGCCCAATTTGGAGAAAATCAGTTCAGATTTAGATATAGCCCCCATATATATGTTACCCCCGATTTGACATGTAAGCGCTGTAAAATCTTTATTTTATATCCGATTAGTATGAAATTCGGCGGAAAGAGGTTTCTTATTACATGAAGGAATACTGCTTAATTCGGAGAAAATCGGTTCAGATTTAGATATAGCCCCCATATATATGTAACCCCCGATTTGATATGTAAGCGCTGTAGAAACTGTATTTTATATCCGATCAGTGCGAAATTCGGCAGAAAGAGGTCTCTTATTACGTGAAGGAATACTGCCAAATTTGGAGAAAATCAGTTCAGATTTAGATATAGCCCCCATATATATGTTAGCCCCGATTTGACGATTAGTATGAAATTCGGCAGAAAGAGGTTTCTTATTACATGAAGGAATACTGCTAAATTCGGAGAAAATCGGTTCAGATTTAGATATAGCCCCCATATATATGTAACCCCCGATTTGATATGTAAGCGCTGTAGAAACTGTATTTTATATCCGATCAGTGCGAAATTCGGCAGAAAGAGGTCTCTTATTACGTGAAGGAATACTGCCCAATTTGGAGAAAATCAGTTCAGATTTAGATATAGCCCCCATATATATGTTACCCCCGATTTGACATGTAAGCGCTGTAAAATCTTTATTTTATATCCGATTAGTATGAAATTCGGCGGAAAGAGGTTTCTTATTACATGAAGGAATACTGCTTAATTCGGAGAAAATCGGCTCAGATTTAGATATAGCCCCCATATATATGTAACCCCCGATTTGATATGTAAGCGCTGTAGAAACTGTATTTTATATCCGATCAGTGCGAAATTCGGCAGAAAGAGGTCTCTTATTACGTGAAGGAATACTGCCAAATTTGGAGAAAATCAGTTCAGATTTAGATATAGCCCCCATATATATGTAACCCCCGATTGGATATGTAAGCGCTGTAGAAACTGTATTTTATATCCGTTCAGTGCGAAATTCGGAGAAAGAGATCTCTTATTACATGAAGGAATACTGCCAAATTCGGAGAAAATCAGTTCAGATTTAGATATAGCCCCCATATATATGTTAGCCCCGATTTGACATGTAAGCGCTGTAAAAACTTTATTTTATATCCGATTAGTATGAAATTCGGCGGAAAGAGGTTTCTTATTACATGAAGGAATACTGCTAAATTCGGAGAAAATCGGTTCAGATTTAGATATAGCCCCCATATATATGTAACCCCCGATTTGATATGTAAGCGCTGTAGAAACTGTATTTTATATCCGATCAGTGCGAAATTCGGCAGAAAGAGGTCTCTTATTACGTGAAGGAATACTGCCCAATTTGGAGAAAATCAGTTCAGATTTAGATATAGCCCCCATATATATGTTACCCCCGATTTGACATGTAAGCGCTGTAAAAACTTTATTTTATATCCGATTAGTATGAAATTCGGCGGAAAGAGGTTTCTTATTACATGAAGGAATACTGCTTAATTCGGAGAAAATCGGTTCAGATTTAGATATAGCCCCCATATATATGTAACCCCCGATTTGATATGTAAGCGCTGTAGAAACTGTATTTTATATCCGATCAGTGCGAAATTTGGCAGAAAGAGGTCTCTTATTACGTGAAGGAATACTGCCAAATTTGGAGAAAATCAGTTCAGATTTAGATATAGCCCCCATATATATGTTAGCCCCGATTTGACATGTAAGCGCTGTAAAAACTTTATTTTATATCCGATTAGTATGAAATTCGGCGGAAAGAGGTTTCTTATTACATGAAGGAATACTGCTAAATTCGGAGAAAATCGGTTCAGATTTAGATATAGCCCCCATATATATGTAACCCCCGATTTGATATGTAAGCGCTGTAGAAACTGTATTTTATATCCGATCAGTGCGAAATTCGGCAGAAAGAGGTCTCTTATTACGTGAAGGGATACTGCCCAATTTGGAGAAAATCAGTTCAGATTTAGATATAGCCCCCATATATATGTTACCCCCGATTTGACATGTAAGCGCTGTAAAAACTTTATTTTATATCCGATTAGTATGAAATTCGGCGGAAAGAGGTTTCTTATTACATGAAGGAATACTGCTTAATTCGGAGAAAATCGGTTCAGATTTAGATATAGCCCCCATATATATGTAACCCCCGATTTGATATGTAAGCGCTGTAGAAACTGTATTTTATATCCGATCAGTGCGAAATTCGGCAGAAAGAGGTCTCTTATTACGTGAAGGAATACTGCCAAATTTGGAGAAAATCAGTTCAGATTTAGATATAGCCCCCATATATATGTTAGCCCCGATTTGACATGTAAGCGCTGTAAAAACTTTATTTTATATCCGATTAGTATGAAATTCGGCAGAAAGAGGTTTCTTATTACATGAAGGAATACTGCTAAATTCGGAGAAAATCGGTTCAGATTTAGATATAGCCCCCATATATGTAACCCCCGATTTGATATGTAAGCGCTGTAGAAACTGTATTTTATATCCGATCAGTGCGAAATTCGGCAGAAAGAGGTCTCTTATTACGTGAAGGAATACTGCCAAATTTGGAGAAAATCAGTTCAGATTTAGATATAGCCCCCATATATATGTTACCCCCGATTTGATATGTAAGCGCTGTAAAAACTGCATTTTATATCCGATCAGTATGAAATTCGGCAGAAAAAGGTTTCATATTATATGAATGAACACTTTTAAATTTGGAAGAAATCGGTTCAGATTTAGATATAGCCCCCATATATAAGTTACCCCGATTTGACATGTAAGCCCTGTAAAAATGTTATTTTATATCCGATCAGTGTCTGTATTTTATATCTGATCAGAACGAAATTCGACAGAAAGAGGGCTGTTTACATGAATGAGTATTCAGGGAAATCGGTTCAGATTTAAATATAACCTCCATATATATGTTCCTCCTGATTTGGTGTCAAAGCGCTATATAAGTTGTACCTTACTTCCGATCATTTAAATTTTCAAGAAAAATGTTTCCCAATTTAGGAACGAATATTGCTAAATTTAGCGATTATCGGTTTAGAATTAGATAATATGTTCCTACCTATTTACCAATTATTCCAAATTATTATCGCAATTACCCTTATCGCATTGTTAGGGAGGTGTAGGGTATTATATAGTCGGCCCCGCCCGACTTTCTGCCTTTCCTTACTGGTTAATGATCTTTCAGTGTCAAAACATTAGTCGAAGTCAACATTTTCATCATGGTAAAGTTCACTTACATCAACGTTTGGAAATCATTTAAAATTACTACAAAAATTCTGAGTCGGTTGTCACAACTTTAAGCCCGCTTACTCTAATGGTTTTGTCAATAAACAAAATATGCGTTATTGGACAGCAGCAAACCCACAGGTGTTTCAAGAGACACAATTGCATCCGCAAAAAATTACTGTCTGGTTTTCATGCCGGAGGTGTGATTGGGCTGTATATTTTCGCCGATGAAAACAATCGTCATGTTACGGTCAATGGAGAGCGCTACCGTGCCATGTTAGAAAATTATTTTTGGCCAGAATTGGATGAGCTTGACATTGCCGATATGTGGTTTCAACACGACGGTTCCACTGACCACACAGCACGCGTTATAATCAATTTACAGAAAGGTGAATTTCAAATTCGGTGAAAGTGTTATCTCGAGACATGGTCCGGATTGGATTTCTTTTTATGGGGCCACATCAAGCCATTGGTCTATGCCAACAACTTTAGACGAGCTTAGAGACAACATCCAAAGTTCCGGTCGAAATTTGTGCAAGAGTGGTCGTAAATAAAGTGTAACATTTGAACTACACCTGGAATAAATTTGAACTCTTTATCTTAAATATTCCGTGTTTTTGTTAATATATAAAATAGTTATATCCTTAATGGAAAACTCTTTAAAAACATAGGCCGATATGGCAAATATCGTTGTGCAGAATTTATGAAGATGTGAAGCACAAACTTAAAAAAATAGATCCCAATCATCTGGAAAATGTGGTATTTGTTAATTAAATAAGGGTATATGGGAGCGACCTCTATTATGGGACTACAATAATACAAACCGATTACTAAATTTTTTGCTGTGTAGAATTATTGTATATGAAAGAATAAATACTACGAAGTTTCAGCTACATTACTTTAAAAATTAGTTTTCTATGGCCTAAAACCCATATTTAAGAGCGACCTCTACACTGAAAGAAAAGTGTACTGAAAATCATTGACATTTTCTTAACTTTTAAGATTTTTTCTTTGACTTGGATTCAAAGACAAAGACTTTTAAAATAAGTACATCTTGTACTACAATTAAAGTCATTAATCATCTTTAAATCGGGACATTAAACATCTTTGAAAGAATAACGCCTTAGACTTCGATGAAAGACATCACATTTTTAAATCTATGACAGCTTGTGGTTACATTAAATACATGTAATGACTTTAGATTAAGAACACTCTGTAATTTTCATTCTGTACTTTCCACAAGTGTAAATTAAGTTTCGTAAAATATTTTTTATTTCATTATTTGTTTAAACGTTCATGGTAATTTTTATTATTTTTTTATTAAATTATTATTTTTTAAAACATTTGATTTCGATAAATAGTTTATTCAGTAGCCATTGTGTTTCGTCTAGTTTTCTTCATGTTAGAGGGTACATATGAGTATTTATTGTAATGGATAAATAAATGACATTTTGCAAAATATTTTCCTTAAACGAATAGTTCTCTTCGTATGAGCAGCGGTAGCAAATACATTACTTGACGTGGTTATTTTTGAGTTTAAATACCAGAGGTGAGGAATATTTCTTATTCGTTTGGGAGAAGCTAGGCCTCTTAGAGCTGGTTTTTTAAGCTGAACCTTGCTGAATTATTGGTTTAGCAACCACGAAATCGCAATACAGGGAGCTGAGATATCAAGTAATTGTATTTGCAATACCATTTTGTAAAAAAGTTTGAATTCTAAAATATTATAGACACAAAGATGTTCTTATGCAGGAGAGTATCCTAATTACAAATCTAAAACGATTTATAGATGAAGATGATTTTTAGTCCTCCAATATGCATAAACACATAATATTAATAGTGATTTTTTTTTTTAACATTGAGTTGTTACCCTTTTGTGGAACAGGTGCGATATGTACATTTTTCTTACTCATAAATTAAGACTTGTTCACATCAACATTTTTATATCGATTCGAAATTATTTAACATGACATATCGTGAGCAAAACATGCAAATATGCTAAGTCCAGTTTCAAAAAGATTTCAGAAGGAAGAACAATTAACAACTAACTCTTTTTATTTAATATATTTTTCGTTCTGCAAATACGCGAATGATCTTTTATTTGTTCCGCTCAAATATCAATCATTATACCCTACACCACACTGTGGTACAGGGTATTATAAGTTTGTTTCACGGCAGATGTTTGTAACACCTGAAAATAACACAGCTAGACCCACCTTAAAGTATACCGATCGACTCAGAATCACTAGCTGAGTCGACTACATGTCGCAATTTCACTCCGATCGTTCTGAAATTTTTAGTCCTATAGAAGCTGTATTTTACATCCAATCGTTTTGAAATTTAGAATGGTAGAGTTTCTTGATCCATGACCCAACATTGCCGAATTTGAAGAAAATCGGTTAAGATTTAGCTATAGCTCCCATATATATGTTTCGTCCGATTTGGCCCTTTAGTCCTATAGAAGCTGTATTTTACATCCGATCGTTTTGAAATTTAGAATTTGAAGAAAATCGGTTAAGATTTAGCTATAGCTCCCATATATATGTTTCGTCCGATTTGGCCCTTTAGTCTTATAGAAGCTGTATTTTACATCCGATCGTTTTGAAATTTAGAATGGTAGAGTTTCTTGATCCATGAACCAACATTGCCGAATTTGAAGAAAATCGATAAAGATTTAGCTATAGCTCCCATATATATGTTTCATCCGATTTGGCTCTTTAGATCCAATCGTTTTTATACCCTACACCACACTGTGGTACAGAGTATTTTTTAAGTATAAAATGTCCCAAAAGTAAATTTATGTAAACAATTTATACATGAATTACAAAATTTATATATCAGAGTTATTCAATATTACGAGAGTGGTGTGGGGTATTATATAGTCGGCACGGCCCGACTTTAGCCTTTCCTTACTGGTTTTTAATTATAATTATCATAATTATCCGTTTTTATACAGAGTTCACATGTTTTGCATTTTTGTGTGAACTTAGAATATTTGAATATCTCTGCACAAAGTGGGAAAACAGCATAATAGTGTTTTATTTTTTCTAGATGATGTATTTTATCATTCTATAACAAATCTCATTTTTCATAAAATTGGATTTAGCATATTTGCATGTTTAGGTAATGATATTCTATTTAATTCACAAAATAACTGTTTATTTTATTTATTCATTATGGAAATATTTGCAATTTACTTCCACAGCGGATAAACAACGTTCGATTGTTCATTGTTCCGACATCGGCTTAAATCTGTTCTATCTTGTCACAGTAATAAATTCGTAAACGAACATAAACTCCACTACTCTAAATGTCAGATTTTATGACTTTTTTGATATCAATACTTGTAACTACAACGCACACACTCACATTTTGTAATCTACCCCTTTTTGTCTCAACGTCGTATGAGCAGCCAATCGATGTTTCCAGGCAATATACAAACAAATTTTTAATTATGTAGAATTTTTGTTAATTATGCATAAACAAACTTTCTCTACCATCGCTCAACAAGAACTGAATCAAAAATTCCAAACAAACTTCATTGTAACTCTCACTAATGTTCTCAATTTGCGACCAAAAAGAGTCTAAATTGTCCTCTCGCAGATAAAAACGATCATTTAATTTAAAAGATAACTATTCCTCTATTCAAAAATACCAAAAAAATGGACTGAAAATTAAGGGTATTTAAAAACATGACACGAGACTTTCTACAATGTTAAGTAAAAAATCTTACAAACTATTAAAATGTGTACTTGAGTTAATGAGAGTTGCACTAAAATCAACGTTTTCTTCTTTAATTTTAAGACGTAACGTTAAAGTCAACATGACATAATGTTATGGACATCTTATAATAGAGGTAAGGAATTTTACTTTAAACGAATGAAAATTTCTTTGAAATCAAATAAATTTTCTTAAATTTAAAGAAATTTGTTCTTCAAACAAAGACAGATTAAATATACGATTTAAGGCAAAATTGTTTTTAATTTCATGTCAATTTTTTTTTCAGTGTATTGGGAGCTATAGCAAAACATTGACCGACGCGTCCCATTTGCAATCCCAAACGACCTCAAACTATAAGAAGTATTTGTACCAAATTTGGTCAACCTAGCTCTATTATTACTAGACTTCGGATTTTATGCAATTGCATATTTATACCCTTACTTAAGTGATGCAGGGTATACGAGTATATCATTTGCTACGGCCAAAAGTGTAACACATCGTGTAATGTGACGTGTTTCTTCTCGAATCGGCAACATTTTATTAAGGTATGATCGATGTTTTTAGATGAAATGCTATTTTATATTGCCGGTGGTAGGGTGTTTGTACCATTAGGGTTCTGAGTGAAGTAGACTGCGAAAGCCATTGAAAACTAACTTCAGTCGGTGGGGTGGATTTCGTCTTTTCACTACAGAACAAGTGTCTAACAGAAAATTAATATAGACTCCCTTTTTTAATCTGGTCTACTGTAATTCTAAGAGTGGGCCGAATGATAACCATATAACTAAGTCCCCGATGGAAATCATGAATGTTGTTTAATTGTATGCATTTAAATCTACAGGATCTCCGGTGTTGTGAGATCAGCGCATCAATACCCTCTCTTACCTATGTCCTGCTTGCGCCTTATATCAGGACCCCTTAAGGATTCCAGTTTAGTCACACATTACCTCATTGTATGAAAACACTATGTTTCGATTTAGCAATTCATATTGAACTAAAAATACACACTTTTATTCACAGCATTATTTAGTTGAGATAATAGTTGATTTTTGAAAATCCAATAAAAATTCTAATTTAATTATTCCAATTCAATTCTTACGCATTTTCTTGTATAGAAATCAGTATAAGGTATTTTTTGTTGTCTTTTTTTTAAGATTGTAACAAATAGAGTACTTGAGCAATTTATTTATAATAAAATCCCAACAATTCTATCATATAGGTAACCGTGGTTACCCTTGAAAATATCTTCGAAATATATTTAAACACCGGGATGTGTTCAAAGAGAACTAAAAAAAACACTTGACCACTCATTACAATTTACGCACAAAAAAATGAGAAAACAAATTATTCTTTGTTTTTTCATTTGCACCTTTTTTTCTTTCCTTCATTGATTGCAATTTTGTTTTCATTCATAATGTGCATTTTTTTGCTTTCATTGGTTGATTTACGGTTTTCTTTCATTCATAATTTGGTATGATGTTCAATCTTGGATTTTGAAGCGTGGGTGATAATGATCATTAGAACAACATACTTTTTGTTGTTGCTGCTACTTCATTAATAACCTTTAAAATGATATTAGGTGTACGAATTGGCTTGTAATGAGTACCTCAGACGTGTTTTTCCTACAAAATTAGTTTTTTTGAATCTTAAATATTAAGAAAATTTAAAAAAAATATTTAAATTAAACATATACGATAACCTTTAATTTAATTAGGGGTTTAATTGATTTTTTTTTATTCCGATTTGGAGATTTATAAAAAAATCGGCATACGTCACCATCAATTGGAGATCGTCGCATTTCCCTCCTTTGTCTACTTTCTGCCGAGCTGAGACGTATGGGTTGCCTGCGTGTTTGTCTCGCTTTTTTATCACGGCCAGTTATATCACACTGCATTAGGCAGAAGACATGTGGTTTTATATTTCTCCAGTCTTGTCGCCTCCACCCCTATGTTACAGTAGGTACCTGCTCCACCAATATAAACTGTACGTGGACGATCGTTTTACGGAGAGCTTTTGAGGGGTGGAGGACTATAAATTGCACAAGAGGTAATAATTTCCGACAAATATTATGTGCCAAAACTAAATAAGGGCACAAACTTATTCAGATTCCCGGGCTTCGACCGGAAATTAATATAAATTAATAATAATGAAAGGCTTTCGGCAATTTAATAATAATTGTTGGTGGAATTATATTAATAAATCCACGGAGAACTTTAACTCCGAGCAGCACAATTCCTTTTATATGGCCTCTATTTTCTAAAGTTTTTTCACAATTCATCACATTCTTTCACAATTAATTACTATAGTTACCTCTAAATATTGTAAAAATATGCACCAGAATTTATGTTAGGATTTTTTCCGGAATTTTATTGACAAGATTTTTCTTTTATTAAAACAACTATACAACTAGACCAAACATCTGCTAGTCTGGAGATCGGTAATCGCATATATTGAGTGGTCTCCAGTTACTTGCCTTATGAAGCTGTTGTACCGACTTCTCTATTCAGGGAAGTAGTAGAAGAAGCAACGTCTGACGAGGTCGAGCTGATTATTGGCGCAGACACGAACGCTCATCATACTATCTGAGGTAGTACGGATATAAACAATAGGGATGATTCGCTTCTTGACTTTATTCTAACTACCAACCTAAGTATTTGTGACATAGGTAATAAACCGACCTTTACAATTAAAGACAGACCAGAAGTACTAGACCTAACGTTTGCCACTGACCGGCTGTCAGACAAAATTATTGGGTGGAATGTACTGGACGACCACTCATTCTCAGATCACCATTATATTGAGTTCAAACTCGCGGAAAAAGCGCCTAAACCCGCCGTCCACAGAAATGTAAGGAAGACAAAGTGGCATCTGTATGAGAAGAATTTCAAGAAAGTCCTCAACTCTAAACTTCTGTACGAACCGAATGACAAAGCCGGTCTGGATAATCTGGTCGATCATATCACCATATCATTCAATAGATCCCTTGAAGAAGCCTGTCCAAAAACAAGGTACAAGGGTAAAACTAAACCCCAATGGTGGACTTCTGAGCTAACGGCTATGAAAAAGACCTGCAACAAGCTATTCAATAAGGCTAAATCTACTGGGATCGCTAATGATTGGGATGCCTATAAAGAGCAACTCAAGATCTATAAGAAGGAGCTTAGAAAGGCGCAAAGACGTTCTTGGTATAACTTCTGTGGCGAGGTATACCAAGCATTTTTCTCAGCCTCCGACGCCGCAAGGCTGACGAAAATACTATCAGCTTCACCCTGTACAGTGGGCTACTTGCAGGATGAAGCAAATAATTGGACCAAAAACAGCGAGCAGTCGCTCAATGTACTGCTCGACACACATTTACCAGGGAACTCTCTAACAGAACCAGATGATCAGCAGGACCAACAAGAGTGCGAGTGGACTGCGAGCGTCGCTAGCTTGTTGACTGAGAGATCCAGAATAAGCCGGGCTATTAATAGCTTTGAGCCCTTCAAGTCACCAGGACCAGACGGCATCACTCCAGCAGAAATGCAGAAAATGTTGAAGTACATTATCCCCTGGCTGGAGAAAATTTATGTAGCCTGTATCCGGCTTTCATACATCCCGAATCGATGGAGGGATACCAAAGTGGTATTCATACCTAAAGCGGGGAAGATATCACACACTAGGCCAAAAGACTTCAGACCAATTAGCCTATCCTCCTTCCTATTGAAAGGTCTGGAAAGACTTTTAGATTATTTCATTAGGGAAAACCTGGATACAAAACTCCTGTCGGTGAACCAACATGCTTACAATAAGGGGAAGTCTACAGAATCAGCCCTGCACGAACTTGTGAGCACTATCGAATCGTCCCTGCAATTCAAGGAATTCCCATGGTGGCATTTCTTGACATAGAAGGGGCTTTTAACAACATTCACAGATGCAGTAATTGCGGCACTGTCACATCTAAAAGTTAACTCTAGTTTGATTAGGCTAATTGAAAGTCTGCTCAACAGAAGACGCATAACAGCATGTCTTGGGTCCACAACTCTAACAAGGTATGTAAACAGAGGGATCCCACAAGGAGGAGTATTGTCTCCACTAAATTGGAACCTAGCGGTGAATGAAATCCTGCTAGATCTAGAACGTTGTGGCTGCAAGGTCGTGGCATATGCGGACGACGTTGCAATCGCAGTGAGTGGCAAATTCGAAAATGTCCTCCGAGACATTCTACAGGTGGCTCTGAACAAATTGGCTAGATGGGCAAAAAGCAGTGGTTTGGGCGTAAACCCAAACAAGACAGAATTGGTTCTCTTTACTAGGATGAATAAAGTCCCACATGTGGAACCTCCACCTCGGATAAACGAAACAGGTCTAGTCTTTTCTGAAAGTGCAAAATTTTTAGGAATAATTCTAAATAGAAAACTTAACGTATTTAGACTTAACGTATTGGAAAGTGTCGCCTTATATTCCTGCAAAAAGGCTGTAGGGTTGCGGTGGGGCCCCTCTCCTAAAATCCACTGGATATATATAGCAGTAGTTCGTCCTATACTGCTATACGGCATTGTGGTATGGTGGACGGCAACTGACAAACTAACCATCACCAACCTACTAACAAAGGTTCAGAGAACAGCCTGCCTGAGCATAAGCGGAGCCTTAAGGACTACAGCGACCGAGTCTCTACAAGCCCTACTCCATATACTGCAGATTAATATTGTGCCGAGAGAAGTTGCAACCAAAGCGGCAATAAGATTAAACTGCCTATAAAAACTACGGTCACATGAGGATATCAAAGTGTAGTGCTATGGTAACCGATCGAGTGGACTATATACAAACTGTGTACACATTCGAGAGAAATTAAATCACTATGATTCCCGCCAGAGATGAATGGGTTGGAAGAATACCAGGTAATAGAAACCATCTCCACTTTTACACGGATGGTTCGAAGCTTGATGAAAAGGTTGGCTTCGGAGTACACTGTGCACAGCTTAGATTGGATATAGCTCACATACTACCAGATACCTGCAGTGTCTATCAAGCCGAACTAATGGCAATATGGGAAGTAGCCAAGTGGCTGAGTCGCAACATAGTAAGTAACACTGGCGTTGTAATTTACTCGGACAGCCAGGCTGCCAACATTTCTCTGGAGGCAACATCCCTAAATTCACAAACAGCCCTCGACTACCGCAGATCTCTTAACGAGATGGCTGAGCAGTTTAATATACACCTCATATGGGTGCTTTGCTTAGCTTTGGCTTAGGCAAGAGGTAATCAGGCAGTCCAACGAAAGATGGACAGAAATCGGCACCTGCAGAGTAGCTAGACAAATCTGGCCAAGGTATGACCTGAGAAGATCAAAATATCTCCTCGCACTAGAGAGGCAAAGATTGTCTACGTTAGTATCAGTTCTGACGGGACACTGCTTGATCGGCGAACACGCCAAAAGATTGGGTATTGACTCTAATGACTTCTGCAGAAGCTGTGGAGACGAGGATGAAGTGGAGAGCATTGAGCACTTGCTATGCGACTGCCCCGCTCTGAGTAAACGACGACTGGACATACTGGGGTCGGCTTTTCTAGGCAGCCTAACAGATCTTTCCAGTACCGATATTCGTACTGTCGACAAATTTGTATATCAAACAGTTCGGTTTCGATGAGGGCAATTTCAGCCCGTGGTAACACTAGGGACCTAAACTGGTCAATGTGAGCTTGTATAAAAAATACGGCTCCCACCCTAATCTAACCTAACCTAACCTAAAGTATAACATTATATACAAACTTTTTTACTTCCGTTAATATTTTTTTTAATGGAAACAAATTTTGGGTGTAGAAAAAATATAAAGTGCTAAAGAACTACCTCACTTAACAATTTTATTCAGAAAATTCGATTAAAAAAAAGCTTTTTTTCCAACATTTATTTTTTGTGGCAAAGGCGGGCATATAAATTTTCAAGTCGAGGGGCGCGGATTCGGATTTTATTTTAGGTACATGGTTTCTTCGGAGAATTTTCGTAGAATTCTATGTAGTTTACGTTTTCGCTATACGATTTCAAAGAAAAAAAATCAACCCGCCCTAGTATACAAATTTATACAATTTTATTTTTATTTAATTGGTTTTACCATAATTATATCAATATCTACTTGGTTTTGATTTCAATAAGGTTTTTTTGTCATTGTTCTTATCAGTCGACAAATAAAATAATGTGACTCGATCTGAAATTTGCGTTCGCCCAGATGACAGCAAAGAGAGATAGAGAAACCAAAATTTACACTAAAATGATTACGTTTTCGTACGAGTTAATTATCGTGCGACTTGTCGTTCTGATGGTAGTTACCGAAACCCAAATCAGCTGTTTGTCGTCTGGCAGGCGAACGAAAGTAAATTTTCAAGTTACAGAAACATGCTGTAAGTTACAGAAACAGGCTGTTAGTCATTAGAAAAACGGGGTTATTAGCATAATACCTAAACATAATGATGTACGAATATATATAAATTCACACAAACGTGATTAAAAACTTGCTTGTGAAATTTGCATGAAATAGGAATTTGTGACTATGAAAAAACATTTATTGTTAGGCTTTTTGGAATTTCGTTAATAAATTCGGTATTTTTGATAGTAGGTCGGTAAAAATTTGTCAGGATGTGTATTTTAATGTATTTTTCTTGTTGTTACTCCCTTTCTGATGACGATATGATGTTTTGGAATAAAATTTTATTTCAAAAATTTATATTTATCGTAATTTCAACTCCAATTCCATTAACCTTAATATAAAATTTAATTAAACAATTTTTTGTCGGATAGAGTGAAATTTCAATTAAAGATTCGTGAAAAACAATTCAATTTTGCTTCAACATCAACAACACTCTTTAAATTGTATTATTAAATAAAACTAAATTGAATTTCGAAACTGAATAAAACAGATTAAAAAATAAAGTGTATACTCGTATTGTGAAATATTAAATTTCGGATATTTTCAACAGCGACATACAATTGTTTTCCACGGATGTTTTGTATAATTGTGCATTTTTTTGCCATATTCCTGATTGCTTCGAATTTTAAAAATTAGCAAGAAATTTACCTTCTGGTCTTATGGGAATTCTCTATTGATTTTTTTGAATTTTGAGTAATTTTAGGAATATAATAGGCTATTTATTATATACAAAGTTTTAAATCCTAATTTTTAATATATTTGGTAAATGAGGTAGAGCGCATTGTTAAATATTTTGAGCACATACATTCTATTTGAAAATCAGGAAAATTAATTGGACCCAGCATAAACTTGGTAAGCACCTGTCGTTATTCCCTACATTACTTTCGGCTTATTAATAATTGCTTACAATAATAACAGAAATAAGTGATTTTTTGTTATCAAAATCATTTTGGCAAATTTTAATATAATACAATTTTGGCCATATGTGGGTTATTGTACAAGACTTATTTATTTTCAAAATTTTCAGATTTGAATGAAAATACCATAAATATTTACGTATATCGTATGATGTTAGACCATTGATGAATTTTTCACGTGGTGGTTTGGGATCAGAAATTCGAATCTGGCATGAGGATATTATTCGTTTCGAGAAATATGCGCGACAATATGCAAAAAATCACTATAAATGGCCATATCTACCATATCTACTACATATTTTATAACTTATTGCTAATGCATTATTCAAGCACTTAAAATCGTGAACTATTAGCACATATTTATGTGGTATGCCTATGCTAAAAATAAGTACTTATTATGCTACTTTGTTGTATGCTTTTGGGAAGTACTTTCCTCCAGTGAAATCCCCATGTTAACGTAATGAGAAAAGTGGCTAAATAATAAGTACTTACCATTATCGAACTTTGCTTACTCGTCGAATTCTTCTTTTTTGGAATTAGCTTAGATTTGATTACAAACCAAAATTTGTTTGCAAGGTGATAGCGACCCATAAATAAATATCATGAGCGGAAATGTGAAAGATCCTGATTAGTAGTATAGAAGATAATAAAGAATTTGTATTTCACTCAATTTTGACCCTTCGTGGGGGAGGTACTTAAACGAGTGGACCAATATAGGGTTCTATAATTCGACTTTCGACTAATCGATTAGTCGACAATCGAAAGTCGACTTTTGTTTCTGAAAAAGTCGACTTTTCCATGTCGACTTTTTTCATATACGAGTATTACCAAATTTATATTACACTTGGCTAAAATTTACTGTGGGTTAGAACAAAAACCTTTATATAGTTGTTTCAGCATCAATATAACAGTTAAATACAAGGTGGCGCAAAAGTAATCCTCCTATCAGAAAATGCTATAAATTTTGCGATTTGTGTAGTAAACACATGCGAAATACACGTTAATAAACAATGTTACGCTACACTGATCCAGAACGCTATATATTGTCGGTCGGTGACTTTGGCACAAATTTCCTGGCCGTCCAACGCCTACTGGTGAAACACTGCGACGTTTTGCCGCTCGCCTCGAAGAGACTGACACAACACGAGATGCTGCCAGGCGTGGCAGACCCCGGCGTAGCCGTTCTGCAGAGAATATCGCTGCTGTAGCCGAGGATGTCATGGAAGCGCCGTCGACATCGACCAGACGACGTGCCACGCAAATGGGTATCAGTCGACGGTCTCTACAGCGAATTTTGGTACAAGATTTGAAGATGTTTCCGTACAAAGTACAGACGGTGCATCAGCTGTTAGCTGCTGACCGGTTTAGGTCTAAACCTAAACCTACAACTCTCCCGGGACGATATTCGCTTGTACGGATTGTGAGAGGGTTTTTCAGCATCTGGTGCTCTCCTTCGACTCTCTTGGGACGAATTCGCTCAGCACGGTTCGTAGAGGGATTGAAAACACTCTACACACTCTTCCAAGACGATATTCGCACAGCGCTGCCAGTTTAGGGGATTTATCCCCAATTTGGGGATTTTTCTTCGCGAATGGGGATATATTTTTTGGTTTGGGGATCCGGGGATTTGGCGGGGATTGCAATCTTTTATATTTACATGTCTTTATTTATGTTAAAATTTTTATTTTCATCTATATTTTTCTTTAAATCTATATTTTTCTAGAAAATGCGTCCGTAAAAATTGTGTCAAAAGTTCCTACAAAAAGTAGCTTGACTTGCAGTGAATTAGAGTACGACTTAAATAGACAACCTGTAGTAATTGCCAATACGTATTTATATAGATATTTATAAATCAATTGAAGCCAAATTCTTCCCAGACGACATTACGAACAATTTAAGCTAATTTTGGAGTAAAGTTTACTAGTAACAGGATTCTGCTGGTCCAACTCGATTTTAAAGAACTGGAATCGCTGGTATTAACTCTTTGATGTACTTTATCAATTATTTAGTCCATTGGCAGAAATGATCAAGCTTTTAATACCAAAAACGTGTACAAAAAAATTAGATGATGTAGATGAGATGGAAGATTTTGAATCAAATATATTTGATATTTGATAATTTGACAACGTACATTTTGTACAAACAAAATAAATTTTAGTACAAAGTACATTGAATTGTAAAATACATCATTCACATAAGTTAAAATATTTTCTGGGGATTTTTTTGGGGATGAGAAATCTTTTTTTGGGGATTTAGGGGATAAAAAATAAAAATTTTGGGATTCGGCGCTAAAAAAAACTGGCAAGCCTGTATTCGCATGGCACGGATTGTAAGGAGAGACTTCCAGTAGCTGTATCTCTCTCCGCCTCTCCCGGGACGATATTCGCATGAACGGATGTAGAGAGGGACTTCCCACAAGCAGAGGTTGTTGCTGTCGACACCTTGCTTCTGCTAGGCTCTCGTATTTATGGATACTTGTCGTTTTGTACTCAAACCGAGCGCTCGCGTTACCTCCTGTATTAACACTCGAACACGGTAATACTCACCCCCCAATTGTTATTAGAAAAAATAAAGATCGCCCATATTTGAATTAAACTTAATACTGAAATTCGATTGTGTTTTTATTTCTTTTATTTATTTTTGCAACCCCCTTTTTTGCGCCGTACGCTAACAATATATATTCTTTTTTTTATAGTTATAAATAGTTTGGCATAATAATTAATAAAAAAATAGGTATGAGAGTTTTAGTATGTTGACTTAGTTCGGCAAAATACGGGTTTGGTTAGTAGTCCTTGTTAAATTCAATTTACTGCTTCCATAAGTATTTCAGCTGATGTAAGTTAAAGACATACACTATTGCTTGTCTATCGAAACTGCAGTCAATTCGACCAACCAATTAAGACTCTCTACCAATTTTTGTATTTGTTTCTATTGCTTTTTTGCAATAGACAGAAAGTAACTGGAACATATGGTCTTAAACCAAAATAAATTCTGACAGAATAATAAAAAAACAAAATACAGTCACGAGAATATTAAAAGTATTGAATTAGGGGATACTTTCGGCTTATCTCCACACAAATTCGGAGCCAAAAATCTCGAAACGGTTTAAATAAGCTTATTGTTTAAGGCCAATTGATTTGGACATGTTCCGTGAATAATTATGACATATTTAATGCAGTTGGACTTGAGACAATTTTTTAATATTTTGTTTTTTTCCGTATAAGTTTTTTTAGACTTTTAATGAACGACTTCTGCGAATGTATGATTACCTGATCAGTTTTTTTTTCATCTTTTCCTGTATTTTACTACAAATTAATGAAGAAAACTAGAATATTAGCATTTTCATTAATAAAGTCGAAAAGTCGACTTTAATTGACTTTTTTATACCAAAAAGTCTAAAAGTCGACTTCTTGATTTTTTCAAAAAAGTCTAAAGGTCAAAAAGTCGACATTTTGCCGTAACTATATAACCCTAGACCAACATAGGCCATCCTTGGCTTTAGAATGAGATAGGAAAAAATATTAGCACATACCAAATTTGAAGTTATCATACTCACAAGAAAGACGGGTGGAAATTTTTCAAATGACTGAAAATGGCCCAAAACGGATTTCCGACAAATATTCTTTGCATCTCTAATCCCACTCCTTCAATGTGCTACACTTTTGGCCCACAGCAACTGACATATACACCCGTTCACAATAATGCGGGTGTAACATCAGGATTTTGTTGAAATTCTCTTACTTCTACCAAAGGGCTATAATTTTCTTCTGTTTTTACTTAAAAGTGATACTTTCAACATTTTTTGCCTCATAATTTCCTTTAATTTAAAGGGTATCCCGGTTTTATCCAACTTATACTAATCAAATATGGTCCAAATACTAGAGGCAGCTTACAAGAAAATCAGAATTAAAAAAATGACTATTTTCACAATTTATTTAAAAAAATTAATTGGCACAAAAACTCGCAAAATGTTTTTGCAGAATATGGAAGCATACGAGTACACACTGAAAATATTATCTTCGTGAATATCACGAAATGTTTCTTACATATTACGAAATCTGTCTTATTTTTTCAAGCAAAGAAATGTTTCATACTACATATATATGAAAAATATCATATATATAATAAAAAACATTTTCCAGTCGACCCACGACCTTGACACCCATGAGCAATCTTTTAGCTATCGTTAAGAGCTATCTTCTTGCCATTGACCGATTCCCGATCCGACGTACCGGAATCATCAGTCCATATTTCTTCTAAAATGATGCCGGTGAGAACGTAACCGTCAAAGGCGACCGTTATCGTGCCATGATAACCGACTATTTGATGCCTGAAATTGAAGCTCGTGATCTCGGCGACATTTGGTTTCAACAAGACAGCGCCACTTCCCACACATCGCATCAATCAATGGATTTATTGAGAGAACACTTCGGTGAGCAGATAATTTCACGTTTTGGACCGGTCGATTGGCCACCAAGATCGAGTGATATCTCACCGTTACACTTTTTCCTGTGGGGATTTGTAAACTCTAAAGTTTATGCGGACAAACCCGCTTCGATTCAGACCTTGGAGCCAGTTACCAGTCGAAATGCTCGAACGAGTCATCGAAAATTGGACTCAACGGATGGACCATCTGAGACGTAGCCGCGGCCAGCATTTGATAGACATAATCTTCAACAAATAAATGCCAAAGAATGTTCTTCCAAATGATAATAAACATTCCCCGTTCAATTTGAATTTTCTGTGTTTTTTTTTTTCTTTAAAAAAGTGGGGAACCTCGAAATGGATCCCCCATTATTACGAAGAAGGTTCTTCATATTTTTTTATGAAATCATTTCATACTTTTTATGAAACTATTTTATATTTTTTATGAAACTATTTCATATTTTATATGACAAAATTTCATATTTTTTATGAAACTATTTCACATTTTTTATGAATTTATTTCAAATTTTTAATGAAATTATGTCAAATATTTCATGAAATTGTTAAATATTTTTTAAGAAATTATTTCATATTTTTTATGAAATTATTACGTATTCCCCGAACCTACCCAACTTTAAAATTTTCTATACATATTCTTTTGGTTTTAGACCGTTTTTTCCTTTAATTCGGTTTGAAATGCATTTCTCTCTTATCAGGAAAGGATTCAAGCAAACGGACAAGAATTACCCGTACTTCTGCTATTTCAAATCAAAAATAATCACATCAAGTTATGTATTGCCATATTTGTATGAAATTATTTCATATTTTGTATGAAATTATTTCATATTTTGTATGAAATTATTTCATATTTCGTATGAAATTACTTCATATTTTTTATGAAATTATTTAGTATTTCGTATGAAATTACTTCATATTTTTTATGAAATTATTTAGTATTATAATGAAAATATTAAGATTTGTTACAATTTTGATAAAATTTTGTAGTTGCAATCAAAACAAAGCAAATTTGTCAGCATCTGAAATGTATAACGTATATATTCTTCATAAAAAGAAGCATAATCGCGAATAATGTTGTAAGCGCCATTAAAGTCGTGTGAAGAAAAATAATTTCTAATTAATTAAATACATGCAATTTATAAGAAATATTTTTTAAATACATTTTTAATGCAGCTATGTCAATAATGAGTAAAAAAGGAAATTTTGAAAGTGTCTGCTACTTTTAAAACGTTTGTTACGATTTTTTGACCATTTTATTTTGTCGTTTACAACGTTATTCGCGGATATGCTTCAGATGTTGAATAATTTTCAGGCTTTCCTCCGAACGCAGTAAGTAGGTGATGAATTTGGTATACGTCTTCTTTTTTGTCGAACGCTTTTGAAATTATTGGAAATTGATACGGATATAAGAACACCCCTAAAATTTAAAAATTATGTTACTCTCATAAAAATTACAAAATTGTTAAGACGTCATTTCATACGTAATAAGTATCTTTTCATAAAATGTATGAACATAACTTTACGTAGCTTTTATGAAGATTTCTTAAGAAACCCCCTCGTAAAATATTCTTCATATAATGAATGAAATTTACGAAAATCTTCGTAAATAATATGAAGATAGTATGAAGAATATAGTACGAAGAATGTTTCGTAAATAGTATGAAGGAAATATTTTCTGTGCATACTGTAGTTTAATACAAAATTTACACATTGACCCAATTTTACCATATTCCCATTTCAAAATCCACATACATATACAAGGTGGCGCAAAAGTAATCCTCCTATCAGAAAATGCTATAAATTTTGCGATTGGCCCCTAATGTCAGTTCTGTTTTGACATTTGTGTAGTAAACACATGCGAAATACAAGTTAATAAACAATGTTACGCTACATTGCTCCAGAACGCGGAATATTGCTGACTATTTATTTGACCAATAATCGGTCGGTGACTTTGGCACAGATTTCCTGGCCGTCCAACGCCTACTGGTGAAACACTGCGACGTTTAGACGCTCGCCTCGAAGAGACTGGCACAACACGAGATGCTGCCAGGCGTGGCAGACCCCGGAGTAGCCGTTTTGCAGAGAATATTGCTGCTGTAGCCGAGGACGTCATGGAAGCGCCGTCGACATCGACCAGACGACGTGCCACGCAAATGGGTATCAGTCGACTGTCTCTACAGCGAATTTTGGTACAAGATTTGATTTTGAATCTGCTGACCGCCAATCGCGTCTAACATACGCTCAAGCCATCCTTAATCACCACAAAGAGGAAGATGATTTTTCATCAAAAATAATCATGAGTGATGAGGCCCATTTCCATCTTAGCGAGTACGTAAATAAGCAAAATGTACGCTTCTGGGGCACTGAAAATCCGCGTGTAACCCACGAAGAGCCATTACACCCGCTCAAAGTCACTGTATGGTGTGCTCTTTTCGCTGGAGGAGTCATCGGACCTTTTTTCTTCGAAGACGTCGCGGGCCAAACGGTTACTGTGAATGGTGAGCGCTACAGAGCAATGATCAACGAGTTCTTTTTGCCGCAACTTGATGAATTGGGATTGGAAAACATGTGGTTCCAACAGGACGGTGCAACGGAACACACTGCACGTGCCACAACCGATATGCTGAAGGATGCATTTCCCGGGCGCTTAATCTCCCGTTTTGGCGATTTGCACTGGCCAGCAAGATCGCCTGATTTGACCGCTCCAGACTACTTTTTGTGGGGCTTTTTGAAGTCGCGGGTTTATGTCAACAAGCCTTAGACTCTTGCCGCTCTTAAAGACAATATCCGTCAAGAATGTAAGGACCTATCGCCGGAAGTTTTGGCCAAAGTGATGGAGAATGCCATAAAAAGGGCTCCAATGACAATCAACTGTGGCGGCGGCCATTTACATGACATCATATTCTCGACTTGATGTAAAAAAAATTAAAAGACCAAATAAAAATAATCCACAAGAAGAATCAAAGTTTTTCATTTTTTTTAAATTACAGCCAAAAAACGTCGAAAGGTTACTTTTGCGCCACCTCGTATTTAAAAATAGCACAAATTTAGACATATTTTCAGAAAATATGAAAATATTTCTACAAAACTTTTGTTAACACAATTATTTTAGAATCACGCTATAATACCTGAAGTTGAAGCGTTAAAATATCCCAAATTTCACAACTGTTCACTGTAAACAACTGTTCAAAAGTAAACAACATATTACTTTGACATTTTCGGTAGCGATGTAGAATTTTATACTATTTAATCAAATAAAACAAAATTTTCAAAAAACTAATTTAAATTTTTCAATTTATCTAAATTTTGAGGGATTCTGCCCCTATGTGCGCCGTTTACTTAATGAGGGACAGTAGTAAAGCAGGTGCTCAATACTCTTCACTTCTTTCTCATCGCCACAGCTCCTACAGAAGTCATTGGACTTCTGCCATGTTCGCCGACCAGGCACTACCTCCCGTCAGAACTGACACTAACGTACACTGTATTAGTGCGAGGAGACATTTGGAACTAATCAAAAGCCTGCTCTATACACGCAAAGAGAAAATTCGTTTCTGCGCAACGAAATGTTAGACAACTACAATTCTCTTTTGCAGGAACTGAAATTTCGTTTGTTGTAACAGAAGCTTATTTTTCGTAAAAAATTGTTTGTTCTGACCAAAAGAAATTTCAGTCCTCGTAAACAAGAATTGTAGTTGTCTAACATTTCGAATTTTTTTGCGTGCATAGTTTACATAAATTTACTTTTGGGACATTTTATACTTAAATAATACCCTGTACCACAGTGTGGTGTAGGGTATAAAAACGATTGGATCTAAAGAGCCAAATCGGATGAAACATATATATGGGAGCTATAGCTAAATCTTTACCGATTTTCCTCAAATTCGGCAATGTTGGTTCATGAATAAAGAAACTCTACCATTCTAAATTTCAAAACGATTGGATGTAAAATACAGCTTTTATAGGACTAAAGGGCCAAATTGGACGAAACATGTATATGGGAGCTATAGCTAAATCTTAACCGATTTTCTTCAAATTCAACAATGTTGGTTCATGGATCAAGAAACTCTACCATTCTAAATTTCAAAACGATTGGATGTAAAATACAGCTTCTATAGAACTAAAGGGCCAAATCGGACGAAATATATATATGGGAGCTATAGCTAAATCTTAACCGATTTTCTTCAAATTCGGCAATGTCGGTTCATGGATCAAGAAACTCTACCATTCTAAATTTCAAAACGATTGGATGTAAAATACAGCTTCTATAGGACTAAAGGGCCAAATCGGACGAAAGATATATATGGGAGCTATATCTAAATCTAAACCGATTTCAACCAAATTCAATAGCGATCTTAACAGCCCCGAAATACTTTAAACTGCAAAATTTCAGAACGATCGGAGTGAAATTGCGACCTGTAGTCGACGAACAACTTTACATGGACGGACGGACGGACAGACATGCTTAAATCGACTCAGCTAGTGATTCTGAGTCGATCGGTATACTTTAAGGTGGGTCTAGCTGTGTTATTTTCAGGTGTTACAAACATCTGCCGTGAAACAAACTTATAATACCCTGTACCACAGTGTGGTGTAGGGTATAAAAATGTCATATCGCCCAAAAAAAAAACTTTGGGATGGGCTAATTGGTCCGAAGTCCTTTGGCCTAGTGTGCGATATTTTTGCCGCTTTGGGTACGAATACCACTGTGGTATCCCTCCATCGATTGGGGATATATGAGAGCCTGATACAGCCTTCATAAATTTTCTCCTGGCAGGGGATAATGTACTTCAACATTCCCTGCATTTCAGCTGGGACAACGCCATCTGGTTTGGATTCGGTTTTCTCGCCAGATCTACATAAGATTTAGGGCCTTATTCATAAAAAGTTAAAGTAGGTTTGAGGAACGCTTTAGCAGTGTTAAAGCGTTCTTCAAACCTTCATTAAATTTTTATGAATAAGGGCTTTGG
Source organism: Eudasyphora cyanicolor (assembly GCA_963930755.1). Taxonomy (NCBI): domain Eukaryota; kingdom Metazoa; phylum Arthropoda; class Insecta; order Diptera; family Muscidae; genus Eudasyphora; species Eudasyphora cyanicolor. The sequence continues at coordinate 69,284,701 of OZ005735.1, read as the reverse complement.
AATATAATAGTTTCTTCAATCGAGAACGAATACTGCTAATTTTTAAGAAAATTGTTTTAAATTTAAGGTGAATAAAGAAAATCGATTGTATACATCAATAAGCCACATATAGAGTGATTCAAGTAGAGTATCCACATGATAGAGACAAATTATTTTCTAAAAGCATTTTTTCATAGCATGCGTCATCAACAAAAAAATAATTGCAGTCTGATCACCCGTTCAGAGAGTATTAATTATTGCACCACATAAATGTTATTATCTTAATATTGACTACTTTATGCGTTTAATCGATTACAATTGTAAACAAGACAAGTATTTTTTGTGTATTATGCATTTCTTATCATGGCTTATCAGTTGGGCGAACTCGATTACTCATATTTCTGTCTATCAAAATGTTTGCTTCCTTTATTGTCATTATACTCAGGTTAATATGATTATTCAATTTTGGTTTGTTTGGGGAGGGAATTTTCCTATCTGAAATATACGAGTACAATTAAATGCTTACACTGGTTACAAGTTCCAGTTGTTGTTTATATATTTACATATGTATATCGATGGATTTTATTTAATTAGAAAAACACTTACCCCATTTGTATTTTGTATGACTATGTAGAACTAGGTTTGGTTAGGTTGAATAAGAAAAGAGATTTTAAAACGTCTCATGTCCATGGACATACGCTTAAGCCAGTTGATCGGCCTGTTGTACGCTCCTTATTTATGATGTTTTTTAACCTCAAACATTATGTGGGGAAAAAACACAAATTCTCTATAATGTTTGAGGTTTAAAAACGACTTTCCGCAGTATCATTCAATGAGATTCTCGGAGATAAGTCAGATCTGGTTATGTATCAGACCCAAAGTATCGGAATTTTTTTTTGCATGTGCAAAAGCTGGTCAAAAAGATCCATTTTCTATGTCATTTTTCCAGCAATAATTGGAAACAATAAAACAAAAATAAAACAAAAACTGAACGGCTGTACAGTGCGGCTTCTAGAATGTGAAGAATAGAAATGGGAAGAAGGTACTGTTATACGGGGGCTTATCGAAAAATGCACCGATTTGGACAATTTCTTCAGAAATAATTAAGGACAAAATAAAACATTGGTTAGGTTAAGAGTGGCAGCCTGCATAACAGACTCAGTAGACTATATAATCCATTGTGCTAACACAGGAACGCAAGGGAAAATATATGTTATCCCTAGCCCTCCCGTTGAACCCATTTCATTGCTTTAAGAAGCTCAAAAGTTGCATAGAGAAATAAGAATCTAAGGAAAGCATGCAACCTTCTAGATAAAGCGGGGTACAGACACAGAAGGTGTTCTATTGATTCCTCTTAGTTTGCACAGCCTCACACTTTTCTATGTCTTCGTCATGACGACGAATTTGTACCTCATCCCGATTATTTTTTCGTCAAAAGTCAGCTAACGTACGGAATAATCCTCTTGATGAATTCGTTCGTCACCATGACGAATCTCTGTTTCCAAAAACTTTCGTTCTCAAGATGATCACATTTAATCCCTACGATGAATCGAGTTCATTACCACAACGAAACCTATTTATCACCACGATACCATTCATCACCACGACGAAACCCATTCGTCACCACGACGAATCCCATTCATCACCACGACGAACTCCATTCATCACCATGACGATTTCATGCCCCTGACTATTTAAATTTCAATAAATATTCTTCTGGTTTTCGACCATCCAAACCGGTATGGAAAATAAAATTAATTGACAGCTTTGCAGGTTCAGTTGTGATTATTCGGTTCGAAACGCAGTTCTTATCAGTAAAGGCTTAAAGCTAACGAACGAGAAGTATTCATTACTTCTGATATTTTAAATCAAAAATAATCTCATCAAGTAATGTATTTGCCAACAGACGAATGCCATTCATCACCACGACGAATCCCATTCATCACCACGACGAATTCCATTCATCACCACGACGAATCCCATTCATCACCACGACGAATTCCATTTATTATCACGACTAATCCCATTCATCACCACGACGAATTCCATTCATCACCACGACGAATCCCATTCACTATCACAACGAATCCCATTCATCACCGCGACGAACTTCATTCATCACCAATATTAGATTTTTTAAATTTAACTTTTACAACAAATTATTATTATCTAAGGTAATCAGAACGCATGTAGAACAGTACAATTAAGCACAAGCTATAAATTGATTGCTTCGTTTTATCATATTTTCAGTAAAATGGTCAAAAAAATCTTTTCGTCGTGAGAATGAAACCTTACAGTTCCCTTGACGAATTGCGAAATTACCATAAACATGGGTTGATGATCGTGTTCGTTCTATTGACGTACAAAAACATCGCATTTGCGAAACTTTTCGTCACCAGTACGAAGATATATTGACGAAACTGATTCGTCATGGCGGCGAACGGTTTTTCTATCAGTGCAGCAAAAGTCATTATGCAAGACCTTTAATCTCTCTTCGTGCCGTCCAATAAGGCAGTGACCACTCATGACAGATATGATAAGTGAGACGTCCAGTGCTTCGCAGAGTGGGACCTTTTGACTTTTTTCGTTGGAAAAATCATAACTTCTGAACTAGTAAAGATATTTACAAAATTTTTAAAGTCTTGTTAAGAAGACATCGTTTCACATATGGTGCCCAATTTTTTTATTAAAAATCTATGGTTGACATTTACATTAACATTAAATAATACTTAGGTAATATTTTCAATAAGAATTTTTCAAAGCAAAACTACCCTGTGTGTTTTTGAGAAAAAATTTACTTCCGAAAATTTTTGTTCAACTTATACATAAATTGTATGTTATGATACTCCGAATAGAAATGTTGGACACATATTTAACTATTTTTAAAGTCTCTGTATTTAAATATTATTGTATTAATTTAAACAATATATTAATTGTATTAATGTTTTAATAAATTGACACGGCGAGGCGAAATAAAAAATTCTTCTAATACTGCTTTAACTTCTACTGGAATGTCTCGAAGAATATTCAGGGAAGACAATCCATTTAAACGATTTGCAGTCATGGTTGACTGTAATTAATTTTTCAGCCGACGCAATCCACACTTCAAAAGAACTGTCAGCCAAATTTGATGAATATTTTTCAAATACATAACTGTTTACAACTTTCTTCTTTTAGTATTGTCATTTTAGATGGATAAAGACATTGAGAATTTGACAGAATTCCATGGTGTTTCAAAAAGCGTTCTTCGAGATGATTGATGAATAAATCTAAGTATGGAATATAGGTCGAAATCATATAATATTCTTCAATATTTGTTGCATCAACATTGCAACGATGACTTTGTCGGGCCTAAATCCTACACTGAAAAAAAATTTTTCATAAAATTAAAGAATGGCTCCAAAGACGTCACTAGTTTTTAAAATAAGTACATTTTGTACTTAAAATATAGATAATTTCATTAATATTAGGTTAGGTTAAATAGAGGAGACGTTTAAACGTCTCATTTCCATGTACATACACTTAAGCCAGTGGTTCAGCCTGTTGTGCGCTCCTTATTTATGATCTTTTTATACCTCACGAGTTACAGAAAATCGGTACTAGACACGTATTTTCTCAGTATCTTCCAGTCATATCCTCTTAGATGAGTCAAGTCTGACAATATCTCGGAACCGAAATATCGGGATCTTGCATGTGTGAAAGCTGGGCAGTGACACAGAAAATATTCCATCGTTTCGATGTTTTCCCTGCATGCCCTGCACTCGTCGTTTTCTGCTAGTCCTATGCGATGAAGATGTGCCTGTAAGCTTGAGTGTCCCGTTAGAACACTCATCATCTTACTAATATCGATCTTGTTTAGTTTCAGAAAACTACTTGTTTTCTTCTCATTTGGGTCACCCCACAGTATCTTTGCAGTTGCTCCTACAGTTGCTCTATTCCACACAGTTTTGTGAGCCATCACTGCCCAGTGCTTCAACTCATCCTTCGTGGCTTCGAAAGGTTTCAAATTTTCCGGAAAATACGCAGTTGACCATGGACTGAGTAATTATTTATCGTTCTTTTACAGTCTAACACTGTTCTGGATTTGACCTTTTCCGATGTTAGGCTTTGTGATATTACTGAGCCAGTTAACACACTCCGTGATTGCTCGAACTTCTGCTTGAAATACTGTGTTATGGTCGGGGAGGCGGAAGTAAATTTCGACTTCTGGTTCACCAATAAAAAGTCCCAGACCCGTCCTTAGCAGCTGGTTCCCACTGGCGCATGAGCTAGTGTTCCGTTTTCCCAGGAGCGTCTGTCTGGCACGAACGAATCTCAGGTAGCTGTAAGCCGCACTTCAGGAATGCGGTCAGAGATTTCCGTTGTTTGAATATGACCGACCAGTGATTGTAATGTATTCTGATGGTACGACTTGTGGTCTCGATTTATCCATTCACCCATCACTTGTAGACGTCTTGCTGTGAGGGCTGCCTCATACTTTATACGGATATCTATTGGTTAGATGTGCAGTATAGTCTCCAACGCTCTTGTTGGTGCGGTTCTAATTGCCCCGCTTATGCCTAGACAGCACATACGTTGCACTTTTTGCAATGGTCTTACGTTGTACTTTTTGTCCATTGATGTCCACCACACTACAGAAGCGTAGGTTGTTATTGGTCTAATCACGCTCATGTAAAGCCAGTGTGTCATATTTGAACGTAGTCCCCATTTTGAACCTATAGCTCTTCTGCACAACGACCAACAGCTGTGGGCCTTTGTAACTCTTTCTTCAATATGATCTTTCCAGTACAGTTTCTGATCCAAGATCACTCCCAAGTATTTTACCTTTTTAGAAATGGCAATATTAACACGGTAAAAGGATGAATCTTCCTTTTCCTTGTAAATAGACAAATTTCTGTTTTGTCTGGGTTGACATTTAATACCCTTGGTTGTGCCCAGTTATATGCTATGTTAAGTGCCTCCTCAGCTCTTCTGCATAGTTGGTTTGGATGTGTGCCCCTTAGAAGTATTATAACGTCGTCTGCATAACAGACTGGTTTAAGTCCTTCATTGTTGAGGGCTTTAAGGAGACTGTGTATCGTCGTAACCCATAGGAGAGGCGATAAAATGTCCCCCTGAGGTATACCACGATTTACCTAGTCTCTGATTTTTACGTCATATGACCCACAAATAATCCGCCTATTCCTTAGCATATTGTTGATCTAGTTTATCAACGCCCGGTCAATCTGGAACTCGTCTAAGGACTGGATAAGTGTATCGGTCTGAACGTTGTTAAAAGCGCCCTCAATGTCTATACAAACGCCAAGTGTGTACATTTCTTCACTGAAGGACTGTTCTATGTGGTGTATGTGTTTCCACTGATCTTCCTTTAACATATGCGTGTTGCTTGAATTTTAGCTTGTCATTGGCTATCTTACTTTTGATCATGTCGTCAGTTATTCGCACCATTGTTTTTAACAGTAAAGAAGTTAGGCTAATAGGTCGATAAGCCTTTAGTATCGTATAACTTGCCTTGCCACAGTTGGGTATGAAGACCACCCTTGATTCCTGTCAATTTTTTGGGGTATATGCATGAGTTAGGCATGCAGTGAAAACTCCAACCAGATGAGTTTATACCAGATCCACCTCATTCTGAAGAAGCGCTGGAAATATTCCGTCCGGTCCCGCAGATTTGAAAGGAGAGAAGCTTTTTATTGATGCATTTCAACAGACTCATGTTCTACCCATCGAGTTCGCAATACCACTTTAATTTTAGCTTTTTATCATCACGGAAATTCCTGTTATTAGAAATTGCTTCTTGGAAAGCTATTTGTCTTTTAGGTTATTGTAAAATTGGTATACAGTTAGTTAGATAGTGCCGAGACAATTTCTAACTGAGACTACTTTGCGTGCCATACTTAAGCTATGTACAGATTGCCAGATCGGGCAACGTTATCAACCCTGTTAAAGTGTTGCAAATGCACTGACAATGGCAGATTGTTAGGCAAAGGTAATTGCAAGAAAACCTTACAATTTAATATATTTACAATATATTTTGTAAATATTTATATGCAGGATTGACAATAAAAATATTTTATAGACAGTGCTGCCAATTAAAGGTTTCTCTGACAATGGCGCTATTGACAGCTGCATAAATATAAACTAAGTAATCAATACAAGACGTTTCGAGGAAGTTTAGAATAACGTCACCCAAACCTTTTCCTTCGAACTTTTTTGTTGGGACGAAACTCTACAAATCGTCGCAAATTTTATATCGCCCATGGTTTCCATTAAGGTACCGGGAACACATTTAAACTTGCTCAGCCCCTGAAATATCAGCTAATTTGTCCTCCATTATGGTTAAAACTTTGGAATTATTGATTCTCTCAATAAATTGTCGGCGTATAAGAGTGTGACAAATATTTATAACTACACAGAAAGAAAAGTGCCATAAAAAGGTTAATTTAATATCTAAGAGGCAGAACCATTACCGAGCACATTAAAATTACCCTCTCAACTACATACTCTTATCTAAGTGGTTGATTTTGGCTGACGCAACATCAAACACACACGCTTACAAATTGACGAAATGTGTAAATGCAAATATGTACATTACTTGGCGTGATTTTTTTTGATTCAAGTTTTTGAAGTTGTTAATAATTCTTGTTCGTTTCGTTGATGCTATTCCTTTTAGGTTTCTTATTTAAATCGAATAATTACAGCAAAACTTTTACTTTTGCTGTAAAGCACTCGTATTTCGACATAGCATTTTAAAAAAATTGCATTCTTTGCAATACAATTTGCAATAATATAATGTATATTTATATAATGGTATAATTAATATATATGGTATATGGGTTCAAAACGAACGAAAGCACACTAAATCTAGTATGATCAGGCTTAAATCAAGTATTGGATAAACCTAAATCAAGAACTGATCAGGCTTCAATCATGTATTGGTTAAACTTAAATCAAGAACTGATCAGGCTTGAATCAAGTATTATCAGGTATTGGGCAGACTTAATTCAATCAAAATATTCTTCATTGAAGCCCGTTTCGCACTCAAATCAATCGCATGAAATTCTTAAATCAAGCGCTTAATGCTTGAAATAAGAATATTTCGGCTTAAAATCAAGCCTAATCAGGCTTAATGAGCGCTAAGATTAAGAATTCAGGACTCGATTCAAGTATTTATACCCTACACCACACTGTGGTACAGGGTATTATGACTTTGTGCATTTGTTTGTAACACCTAAAAGGAGAAGAGATAGACCCATTGTTTATTATACCGATCGACTCAGAATCACTTTCTGAGACGATTAAGCCATGTCCGTCTGTCCGTCTGTCCATGTATTCTTGTAATCAAAGTGCAGGTCGTATTTATGGTCCGATTGTGATGAAATTTAGCATAGTGCTCTTTTTTGGCCCAAGGACGATCCCTATTGAAATTGGTTAAAATCGGTTCAGATTTGGATATAGTCCCCATATATATGGTTCACCCGATTTAACATGCAAGCGCCGTAGAAACCACATTTTACATCCGATTTTTATGAAATTCGGCAGAGAGAGTTTTATTATTACGTGAATGAACACTACCAAATTCGGAGAAAATCCGATCAGATTTAGATATAGCCCCCATATATATGTTTCACCCGATTTAACATTTAAGCGCTGTAGAAATCATGTTTTATATCCGATCAGTACGAAATTTAACAGAGAGAGTTTTCTTATTACATGTATGAACACTGCAAAAGTCGGGAAAAATCGGTTCAGATTTTAACATAGTCCCAATATATATATTACACCCGATTTGACATGTAAGCGCTGTAGAAACCGTGTTTTATATCCGATCAGTACGAAAATCGGCAGAGAGAGTTTGCTTATTACATGTATGAACACTGCCAAATTCTTATCGCAATGCCCATTTTCGCATTGGTAGGTAGGTGTAGGGTATTATATAGTCGGCCCCGCCCGACTTTTTGTCTTTCCTTACTGGTTTTTACTTGGTTTAAGAAAAACCGTACTTTTGACACCGCGGATTACTAAATTGTTTCATTCTGTGTGCTTTAACCCGGTGCGCTTCGCAGCCCCCATCCTTTATTCATTTCCTGTTTAGGATAGTGTAAAATAGCTATACCTCTCTCTTTCAAAATGCCATGATTATTACATATGGTCCAAAATGAAGTAGATTTGCTTATTTTCATACGATAAAATACGAAAAGAGTTAAACTGACATCATGGTACAATATTTATCCCTTTTCTCCACGGCACATCTAAATGTTTAAAAACTATTTTTTGGATCATATGTTAGCTTATTTCCTCTAGTTTATGTTCCTATAGCTACATTCATTCACACCCTGATACAATATAAAACCATGTTTGTCCAACAGTGTCTATAAAGGTACGAATTTAAAAACCTAAAGTGAATCACTCCATTTCACCACATTTAACCCTTTTGCCCCAATGATTAACCAATTTTGCAGCACTGAACAATATTTAATCTTTTTTGCCCAATATTTAACCTATTCGCTATTCGGAATCTAGTGACTACATTTCACACCAAATTTACAATATTGGACATTAAATTAAACCTCCGACACGAATACGTAGAGTGCGGACAGAGGAAAATATCGCCGCACAGTGGTTCAAAACTCTGTAACTTTGGAACCGATAGATATATTTTAGAAATTTGTTTTTTCGCCAGTTTTTATTTCAATAAAATCGGGTCAGCTGCGATTGAGGAATTCAAGGTCAAAGTTGAACTTCTGATTTTTTTTAATATTTAGCATGGAAATGTGCGGTTTTGTTTTCTTTTCATCTTCTTTATTTATTAAAAGAATGTCATACGTTGACAAATAAACCATATTAATAATAAATTTTGTAAAACTAAAAAATGTTTTTTTTTGTTTCACGGCAGATGTTTGTAACACCTGAAAATAACACAGATAGACCCACCTTAAAGTATACCGATCGACTCAGAATCACTAGCTGAGTCGATTTAACGATGTCCGCCGTCCGTCTGTCCATGTAAAGTTCACTCCGATCGTTCTGAAATTTTGCAGTTTAGAGTATTTCGCGGCTGTTAAGATCGCTATTGAATTTGGTTGAAATCGGTTCAGATTTAGATATAGCTCCCATATATATCTTTCGTCCGATTTGGCCCTTTAGTCCTATAGAAGCTGTATTTTACATCCAATCGTTTTGAAATTTAGAATTGTAGAGTTTCTTGATCCATGAACCAACATTGCCGAATTTGAAGAAAATCGGTTAAGATTTAGCTATAGCTCCCATATATATGTTTCGTCCGATTTGGCCCTTTAGTCCTATAGAAGCTGTATTTTACATCCGATCGTTTTGAAATTTAGAATGGTAGAGTTTCTTGATCCATGAACCAACATTGCCGAATTTGAAGAAAATCGGTTAAGATTTAGCTATAGCTCCCATATATATGTTTCGTCCGATTTGGCCCTTTAGTCCTGTAGAATCTGTATTTTACATCCAATCATTTTGAAATTTAGAATGGTAGAGTTTCTTGATCCATGAACCAACACTACCGAATTTGAAGAAAATCGGTTAAGATTTGGCTATAGCTCCCATATATATGTTTCGTCCGATTTGGCCCTTTAGTTCTATAGAAGCTATATTTTACATCCAATCGTTTTGAAATTTAGAATGGTAGAGTTTCTTGATCCATGAACCATCATTGCCGAATTTGAAGAAAATCGGTAATGATTTAGCTATAGCTCCCATATATATGTTTCATCCGATTTGGCTCTTTAGATCCAATCGTTTTTATACTCTACACCACACTGTGGCACAGGGTATTATTTAAGTATAAAATGTCACAAATGTAAATTTATGTAAACAATTTATACATGAATTACAAAATTTATATATCAGAGTTATTCAATATTACGAGAGTGGTGTAGGGTATTATATAGTCGGCCCCGCCAAAATTTAGCCTTTCCTTACTGGTTTACTTATACATATATGTAACAAAAACAGTAAATTATAATTTTTATTCGTTCGGTTGAAAAAATGCCTGCAAATATTCCATATATTCTTCCGTATTATTTCTGTCCTCTAGCAGCCCTCTTGCATCTTCATCTAAGGCCCGATGTTCTAGTTTCCATTGATTTCGAATGCTGGAGATCTGGAGATCTGACGTTGCCAAAAAAATATTAAATAGATCTTCGTTTGTACAATTTCGAGATATTTTTCTGGTATTGTGCTCTCTATAAAACCTGTAATCATTATTTATTTTTTCCTGGGCTTCCTCTGATAGATCTCCGATTGGTACCAAATGATGCCTAATGACATCTCCTCCATGATAAATAATTTTGTGAACTGTTGCAGACATATTTCTCCATGAATATTTGGTATTATATATAATCGTCTATTCGATAATTGTTTTAAATCTTGAAATGAGATTTATACAAACACCAGTTATTTCAGATGCTTTTTCGGGATCAGAAAAGAAACTTCTTGCTGTATTCCCATCATTGGTATTGCCTGATCCTTGTTTTGGTTGATCTATAATCAAATCCAATCCAATTCATATGCATTTTTCCGGGACTTTGTTTAATTTGCTTGATGTAGATTGACATATAATGCAGTTGGATGAAGCCTTTGTGTCAGTCAAAGCCTGGCCAACTTTTCCCTCTCTCATCGTTAGTACTAATTGGTAGTTAACTTCAATTGTCTGGCCTTCAATTTCTACTTCTAATGGCTGCAGCTTGTAATTTGGGTTCTTATATCATTCACTTATTTTTAATGGTATCATGAGTTTCTGTTTTAAATTCAAATTTGATTGGTCTGCAGTATTTCGTAGAAGATGGTGTTTGATCTTTCCAAATATCCTTTGTGTGCACCGCACTGGTCGAAGGTTCCGAGTCTTCCACTTTCTTTATCAATCGCAATGGCACACATGACACCATGAACATATCTGCGTCTGAAGTATTTTCACGTACAGATTGCATGTATTGTTTTTGTCCAGAAGAACCATCACATCCCCATTTGCAAAAGAGAGTTAACTTGCAGTTCCCATATTTCTTCAAATCATGTCCTTTAAATGATTGTAGCAAGCGTTGAGCTGTATGATTAAGTGGGTCTTAAAGTTTTAACTCTGCCAAGCTCGATGTAGTTTTAATAGCGTCCGTTAGTGGCAAACATCCCTTTTTAGCAGCAAGTATGTGATTATATGATGGATACAGATTTGAGCCTTTTTCAATCGCACGCACCCTGAGCTGCGTATATTGGTGTTTTGTTAACTTCAAATCCAAAAATAATGATAATGCTAAGTAGCATAAACATACGTAAAATAAAAAACGACCCAAAAAACTAAAATAATGTTAAAATGTCATAAATATGTCATAAAACACACTTGGTGTACCTACAACATAGTCATATGAACAGGTAAAACAAAAAGAACTATCAATTTTTTCCCGAGGATTTTCATTAAAATTAAAAAAGTGTTCTACAGGTAGGGTGTCCAAAACCGGGACCGGTTATCCGGTTAACCGGTTTTGCAACCCAAACCCGTAACCGGTTTCTTAAAAAATGCAATTTTCTGTTAACCGAGAAAGCCGGTTTTTCCATGTCGGTTAACCGGTTTTTTTATTTATTGTTCAAACAAAAATTAAAGTAATGATATATTTTTTCTACTTGTGTAGATACCATTTATACAAGATGCAACAAATAACATCGATGAGGTGGATAATTCTGACAGTTGTTCTGAATATTTTGAAAGTGAATATGAATTCACTGATCTTGAAAATGATTTTGGCTTTATTTCTGATATCATGATGTAATAAATAAAGTCAGGAAGTACAGCAAAGCATTTAATAAGTCGTCCATGACGCACAGAACACTTCAAGCATACGTTCAAGAACGGAAAGAAAAATAGCTTCGACTTTTTTGCGATGTTAAATCCCGACAGAACAGCCAGATACCTCTGATTCGGTTTGATATATAAGTTGTTATTTTGATGAGTAAAATAATTTAAATTTGGATTTATGTCACACACAGAATCGGAAAACGAAATGCAAGCAACATTGTATGATGACTTTGCTTTTTTTGAAAAGTTTAAGAAGAAAACGGAGAAGCTGTGTTACTTATACAATGCTTTAATGACTATCGGACTAATATCGACTACATCAACGATTCTGAGCTAACGTCAAGTTACATAAAAAATTAAAAGAAAAATCATTTAAAAATAATCATTTAAATTGTATTCTATTTTTAAGATATTTGTTACGGGAATTGCCCGAGCGCAAAGTTTCCACGGAATTTTGAACACCAAATACAAAACTCAAGATTTCGAAGCAAAGGTTCTATATTTAAGTATTAAAATTCTTATTAAAAGGCAAAGAAATTATACGTTTATAAAGGAATACACAATGTCTTATTATACTTATACTAACTTTTTGGTATGAAAACAAAGCGCAAATTATTTAAATATTCGAAATTAAAATTTATATGACATTTTTTGAAACAAAGATATAAAAGTTGTAACCACAAATCAACTTTTCTTATTTCTGCAGAAAAGGCGCTTGCATTCGCTTGAGTTTACTTTTATCTTTTGACATTACATTACTTGACGAAAAAAAAATACAACTAATCGATCAATACGACACAAATAAATAAATCGATAACTTCATAAACGACAGTGGCGTTAACAATATTATTATAACAAAAACATTCTAAATGATTTATTATTTTTTTAAGGAAATTTCAGAAACATAATACTTTCTATTTAAAGTAAACAAAAAATTAAACCTGTAATAAACGAAATAATAATCTATTTTTGTTTACAAATTTTTACTACTAATGATTGTAAGTTGTTTTTTGTTTTACAATAAACATTTAATGAAATTTTAATCACTTTCGTATTTATTTAAAAACCGGCCTTAAAACCGGTTAACCGGTTTCGATAAAAAATATAAAAAAAGTAATATTTCGGTTAAACCGGAAACCGCTTTTTCGAAATAACCGGTTTTTTTGGACACCCTATCTACAGGCTGGTCGGGGCAGGTACAAAGTATATATATGCTTAAAGAGCACACCTTTACCAAACCAAGCCCGTGCGGGGAGGGCAATTTTGGAATTAAATGGGGTGGTTCGAAACCCGATTTGTAATTAAAAATTTTTACTACTGATTTTAACGGTTAAAATGTTTTTCCTGTTCCAAAGACTAAAAATGTAACCGTTGTTTACTTTAAAGTTTTATGTCTAAAATGTAGTAAATTGTAGCTTATGATGGCAGATATAATTTATTAAATGTAGGTTTTTAGGTTAGGGTGGCAGCCGTTTTCTTTTTTATTTCTTCAGCTCACATAGACCAGTTTAGGTCCATAGTGGTATCACGGGCTAAAATGCCCTTCATCGAAACCAACCTGTTTGATATACAAATGTATCGATAGCACGAATATTGGTACTGGAAAGATCTGTTAGGCTGCCGACCCCAGTAGGTCCAGTCGTCGTTTACTCAAAGCGGGACAGTCGCATAGCAAGTGCTCAATGCTCTCCACTTCTTCCTCATCTCCACAGCATCTGCAGAAGTCATTAGAGTTAATACCCAATCTTCTGGCGTGTTCGCCGATCAGGCAGGTTCCCGTCAGAACTGATACTAACGTAGATAATCTTTTCCTTTCCAGTGCGAGGAGATATTTTGACCTTCTCAGGTCATACCTTGGCCAGATTTGTCTAGCTACCCTACATGTGCCGATTTGTGTCCATCTGTCGTTGGACTGCCTGAGCCAAAGCTTGCACGTGGATAGTGGCGCACCAATATATGCAAATTCTTCGAGAATTTGCTTTGCAGTTCCCCGGGATATACCTATGCCCAGGCACCCATATGAGGTGTATATTAAACTGCTCAGCCATCTCGTTAAGAGATCTGCGGCAGTCGAGGGCTATTTGTGAATTTAGGGATGTGGCTTCCAGAGAATTGATGGCAGCCTGACTGTCCGAGTAAATGACAACTCCAGTGTTGGTTACTATGTTCCGACTCAGCCACTTGGCGACTTCCCATATTGTCATTATTTCGGCTTGATAGACACTACAGGTATCTGGTAGTTTGTGAGCTATATCCAAATTAAGTTCTTTACAGTGTACTCCGAAGCCAACCTTTTCATCAAGCTTCAAACCAACCGTATGGAAGTGGAGATGGTTTCTATTTCCGGGTATTCTGCCATCCCATTCATCCCTGGCTGGTATCATAGTGATGTAGTTCCTCTTAAAGGTGCGCACCGTTGATTGGTTACCATAGCACTACACTTTGATATCCTCATGTGACCGTAGTTCTTGTACCTCCACATTGATAGGCAGTTTATTCTTAGTGCCGCTTTGGTTGCAACTTCTCTCGCCACAAAATTAATCGGCAGTATATGGAGAAGGGTTTGTAGAGACTTAGTCGCTGTAGTCCTTAACGCTCCGCTTATGCACAGGCAGGCAGTTCTCTGAACCCGTGATAGCAGGTTTGTGATGGTTAGTTTGTCAGTTGCCTTCCACCATACTACAATGCCGTATAACAGTATTGGACGAACCACTGCTATATATATCCAATGGACAATTTTAGGAGAGAGGCCCCACCGCGACCCTTCAGCCTTCCTGCAGGAATATAGGGCGATGTTGGGTTCTTTACACGTTCCAGTACGTTTAGTCTGAATGACAGTTTCTATCTATCCAAAATTATTCCTAAAAATTTTACACTTTCAGAAAAGACTAGATCTGTTCCATTCATCCGAGGAGGAGGGTCCACATGAGGGACATTAAATGTAGGTCAAAGACTGTGTTTAGTCCTTTATCTCAAAAATTACCTCCTTTTAAATTAAAAAGCTGTACACTTACGAAACTGCAAATGTATGCTTTATTTCAAAGGCTATACACTGCGGAAAATTTTACTTTTAAATAAAAAAGTTGTACACCTAAGAAATGTGCTATACATTTGTGACTTTAACATTCAGAAAACTGTACACTTCAAAAAATTGCTGTAACAGATTTGTAGTAGATGATGACAAATATTGTTTACGGCAAAATAGTATAATTTATCATGTGTGTGAAGATAAATAGGTATTTAACTAGCGAAGACACAAACCCTAATATGAAAATTAAAAGTCGGAGTATTTGAGGAAAATTTGGTTTTTCTCGAAAACTAGAGCGTATTTTAAAGTGAAATTAAGTTACCATGGTAAAAACATATCATTTTGTTTAAAAAAATTACCATTTGACCTAGAGGACATATAGAATAGATTTCATAACTAGGGAACCTCGAAAGAAAATATATGACCATATTTGGAAGATGGGACTTTGTACCGAAAAGGCCTGCATACTGAAATAAGTCCTAGGGAGGGCCTATCGACCCATACATATATAGCCCTTTGTCCAAATCAATTTCAGGCTCCCAAATACGTCATTCCAAAAATGACCCATTTTGATGGGAATTTCTGGAGAGGAGCAGAGGCCACAACTGGAAGATGGGACCTTGTACCGCCAAGGCCCGCATACTGAAAGAAGTCCTAGGAAGGCTCTATCGACCCACATATAGCGTTTTTCCAAAATCAATTTCAGGCTCCCAAATACGTCATTCCAAAAATGGACCATTTTGATGGGAATTTCTGGAGAGGAGCAGTGGCCACAACTGGAAGATGGGACTATGTACCGACAAGCCCTGCATACTGAAAGAAGCCCTAGGAAGGCTCTATCGACCCATATATAGCGTTTTTCCCAAATCAATTATTATGAATTTTAGAGGTTATGTAATATCGCTCTAGCTCACTGGCAGCTAAAGATATAGCCGGCAGCTAAAGATATCATCCGCATCTCAAGCTTTCGTTTGAGATGCGGATAACCGCGATATATTTCTTTGACTTGGCCTAATATACATGAGGGCTTTTTCTAAATCTGAACCAATTTTCTTCAAATTTGGCAAGTTTTGTACTTGGGTGCTTCATTTAAATCTAAAACGATGTACACCAAATTCGACAATGTGGGTCCATGGATAAAGAAATTCCATCCTGCTTAATTTCAAAGTGATTGGATATAAAAAAACAGCTTCTCTGGCGCTGAAAGGCCAATTCGAAGAAAATATATGTATATGTGGGCATTAGGGCGGGTTGATTTTTTTTTTCTTTTAAATCGTATAGCAAAAACGTAAACTACATAAAATTCTAAGAAATTTCTCCGAAGAAACCATGTACCTAAAATAAAATCCTAATCCGCGCCTCTCGACTTGAAAATGTATATGCCCGCCTTTGCCGCAAAAAAAAATAAATGTTAGAAAAAAAAACTTTTTCCAATTTTTTTTCCAAAAAGATTGGAAAAAAAATATTGCACTCAAAATTGTTTTCAGTATTTATAAAATAACCTTCTTTTGTTTCGATAAACAATTCCTATTTTATAATGCAAATAAAAACGTGAAACGTGTTCTAACTATTTATACCCTACACCACACTGTGGTACAGGGTATTATAAGTTTGTTTCTTGGCACATGTTTGTAACACCTGAAAATACTATAGCTAGACCCACCTTAAAGTATACCGATCGACTCAGAATCACTAGCTGAGTCGATTTAACGATGTCTGTCCGTCCGTCTGTCCATGTAAAGTTGTTCGTCGACTACAGGTCGCAATTTCACTCCGATCGTTCTGAAATTTTGCAGTTTACAGTATCGCTATTGAATTAGGTTAAAATCGGTTCAGATTTAGATATAGCTCCCATATATATCTTTCGTCCGATTTGGTCCTTTAGTTCTATAGAAGCTGTATTTTACATCCGATCGAATTTAGAATGGTAGAATTTCTTGATCCATGAACCAACATTGCTGAATTTGAAAAAAATCGGTTAAGATTTAGCTATAGCTCCCATATATATGTTTCGTCCGATTTTGCTCTTTAGTCCTGTAGAAGCTGTATTTTACATCCAATCATTTTGAAATTTAGAATGGTAGAGTTTCTTAATCCATGAACAAACATTGCCGAATTTGAAGAAAATCGGTTAAGATTTAGCTATAGCTCCCATATATATGTTTCGTCCGATTTTGCCCTTTAGTCCTATAAAAGCTGTATTTTACATCCAATCGTTTTGAAATTTAGAATGGTAGTGTTTCTTGATCCATGAACCAACACAACCGAATTTGAAGAAAATCGGTTAAGATTTAGCTATAGCTCCCATATATATGTTTCGTCCGATTTGGCCCTTTAGTTCTATAGAAGCTATATTTTACATCCAATCGTTTTGAAATTTAGAATGGTAGAGTTTCTTGATTCATGAACCAACATTGCCGAATTTGAAGAAAATCGGTAAAGATGTAGCTATAGCTCCCATATATATGTTTCATCCGATTTGGCTCTTTAGATCCAATCGTTTTTTATACCCTACACCACACTGTGGTACAGGGTATTATTTAAGTATAAAATGTCCCAAAAGTAAATTTATGTAAACAATTTATACATGAATTACAAAATTTATATATCAGAGTTATTCAATATTACGAGAGTGGTGTAGGGTATTATATAGTCGGCACCGCCCGACTTTAGCCTTTCCTTACTGGTTTTTATATAGAACGCAAATCAGAGGAGATGGAAATTGGGGTTTAACTGCATTTTTGATAATTGAATATTTTGATTAGTCTCAAGACAAAACCTGTATTGCATAAACTATAATATAACAAGTAAGAAAGTTTCAGTCTTGTAAACCGACCAAGGAATACCTCACTTTGTGAGTACTGTAATATGAAATACACGAATTAATCTGTCAATTTGTATAGGAGATACCAGAGGGGGATTAACAAATACTCCTATTTTTCGCTAAACAGTAAACTTCAAATATATTGCACTGTATCGAATTGTACGCGTTTATATGCACTGGTATATTAAAGTTATGATCTATTCAATTTTGGTATGATTTGGCCATTTTGTGTGGGAGGTACCAAAAGGGGCGTGGCAACTTCGCCCATTTTTCACTGCATATTAGGTACT
The DNA here is from genome assembly GCA_963930755.1 of Eudasyphora cyanicolor. NCBI lineage: Eukaryota > Metazoa > Arthropoda > Insecta > Diptera > Muscidae > Eudasyphora > Eudasyphora cyanicolor. Next base: position 69,266,765 of record OZ005735.1, on the reverse strand, counting down.
TTGCAGCCATTACACTGTACAAAATTTCAAGACTTTTTGTGCATAGGTATTCAAGTTATAAGCTGTTAAATTTTGGAGCAAAATGGTCCATTTGTGTGGAAGGTACCAAAAGGGGCGCGGTAACATCGCCCATTTTTCTTGAGGTGATAGTGACTAATAAAATAATATTATGTGTAGAATTTCAGACGATTCAAATAAGTAGTATAGAAGTTATTAAATAATCAATAATTCACTTAATATTAACACTTTGTGGGGAAGGTACTAGAAGGAGAGGACCAATATGGCCCATCTTCGAACTTAGCCGGAGATAGAAAAAAATATTACCACATACCAAATTTGAAGTCAATCGGTTACTCCTTTCGAGAGTTATCGTGCGCACCAGCTAGCAGAAAGACAGACAGACGGACGGACATTGCTCATTCGACTAAAAACGACCTAAAACGGATATCCACAAAACATACTTCGGGTCTTATGTCACTCCTTCGATGTGTTACACTTTTGGCCCGTAGCAAATGATATATACCCTCGTATCACTAAAGTGAGGGTATAATAAAACATAATATATTTCAAAAAAAGAAAATAATTTTAGCGAAAGAAGAGGACAAAAATTTTCAAGTCGAGAGGCGCGGATTAGGTTTTGATTTTAGACCCATGGTTTCTTCGAAGAATTTTCTTAGAATTTAATGTAGATTGCGTTTTTGCTATACGATTTTTAATTTTTTTTCATCCATACAAATCAACCCGCCCTAGTGGGCATATATCTAAATCTGAAGCAATTCTGGCCTAGGTGTGAAAGAGTCTTTATTTCCAAAATTTCAGCAAGATCGGAGTGGAAATACGACCTGTACTTAACGAACAACTTTAACCTGTTAATGGACAGACTGACGGACGGACACGGTTAAATCGCAGAATCTAGTGATACTGAGTCGATCGGTGTATTTTAAAGTGGGACAAGCTCCACGATTTTTATGTGTTACTTATAAAAAACAAGTGAAAGCGGCGTAAACTTCGGGCATTCTGAATCTTATATATCCTCCACCATGGATCGCATGTCAACTGTTTTGGGTGCAAATAAAATCATATTACTAAATTTCAACCCGATATTTGGGTTTTATCAAAACATGGACCTCTGATGACCGTTGTCCGTGTGAAGGGTTCTGGATATAAATACCCCCAAAATACAAATGTTCAGCCCGATCAGTTGAAATGTACAGTCTATATGGCGTTAAGAAATCAAATCGGATAGATATTGCTCATTTTCAATCCAACGTTACCTGCAGCTATAAGAAGTATCTGTACCAATATTGGGCCATCTAGCTCAATTAGTGTATTACTAACTTTGTACTAAAAGTAGTTGCGAGTATAATTTATGTGGAGGTTTACTTTTAGTGAAAAGGTTAAATTTGTAACAAATGGTGGACAAATCCAAAATTTTTGAATAATGAGAGAGGACGGGAGGACGCTGGTTAAAAAGAAGGACATGTCGTCCGACAGGAGAACGTATGGTAACCCTGGATATACGAGAGTTTAATGCATATATTTCATATATTTTCTCTACTTTTCTGTTGGATAAATGCCATATGGTCAGGATATTTGAATGGCTCTAAGCTGTTAGTCGCCCAGCTTAGCCTGGATTTATCGATCAACAATTTGGCGACGTTTGTAGTCAACTCGCTTTCTTGTTGACCCTGCTGTTCATTGAAGTCCGTCAGGGAGTTCCACGAGAAATGTGTGTCCACTTGTTATCCCTGTCCTGCATATTATTTACTATCATGAGTGTTTTGGGTACTATCTTCCATAACCTTGCTGCGTCAGAGATCTTTTCCACTTCGCCAGTGACGGTATACCTAGACATTCCAGGAATTAGTGAACCCAGTAGTTTTGGCTTTGTTGAATAGCTTGTTGCAGGCGTTTTCCTAACTTGTAGGTCAGAAGTTTACCATTGTGGTTTAGTTCTATCGTTGAACCTTGGTTTTGGACAAGCTTCTTCAAGGCAGCTGTTGAAAAATGTAGTGATGTGGGAATGTCGAAGGGCTGTGCAATTTGTTAACGACAATGCAATTTTGTTTCAACGACAGTTACTAAACCTCTATTTCTACGTGAAAGTGACATTCCCAATAGTTCAAAAATATGGTCATAAAGATAAAAATTAAATACTAAAGGTACTAAAGGTATCTACAAAAAAAAACGGTTTTAGGTCTTGGACAAAAAAAAAACAAATTTTTGTTGCATAGTTTTATCTAAATCGACTTTGTCATTCTGTTCGAATAGACTTTTTTAATTGAGGAGGGTTTTTTTAAATTTCTGTCGTACAGATTTTCAGCAAGACATCAAATCCTAGCCACTATAAAATTGTATATAGAAGCAATAAATATTTATTTATATATCAAGCTAAGTACACGCGATTGCCAGATCAGACAATCCTGTCAGAAAAATGGCGGAAAACGGAGAAAAATCGCCTTTTTTGATATATTTGAATCGAAAGAAAATATATTTGGGACACAAATTTTTATACATTATTTATTTATGAGCAAATAAATTTTACTTGAAAATCTATAAAATATATTTGGAATGCATATATTAATATGTTAAAACAAAATATATTTACAAACTAAATTTCTCAAATAAAATATGTGTTTAAATACAAATAAACTTGAAAAATTATTTAGGAATTTCCCTAGATATATTTTATTTAAAAAAGATTTAAAAAAATTTTGCTGATTTTTTCGAGTTTCAGTTTTAATTTTTCCTTGGTTTCGTATTGTACTCGTACCTCCCAGTTATGGTACCATTTGCCGCATTAACTTCTGTTTTAAATCAAATATTTAAAATTTCTGAGCATTCCACGCCATCATTAGTTGTCAATCCTTCAAGTAATTTATTTTGATCCAATATTATACGATTTCAATAATTATTTATTAGTATTTTTACGAACATTGAAAATTTATAAAAAAATTTAACACAATTTAGGTATTTTCTGAATACTTCAATGCAAATAAATATTTGTTTCGGAAACAATAGTCCCAAACTAAAAACATATTGGGATGTAAACTAACAACATGTTTAGAACAACATCTTCCCAAATATACAATTTTTGTGTGAACCATAAATATATATATGTTTCAAGCCGAATATGTTTGGGACAATATTACTACAGAAGCAATTTTTTTCAGCGTGCAGTAAAGTCATTGCGAGATAATTTGCAGATTGTCAGATGTGCGAATTTTATGCATGTGACAATGGCGCCATTGGCAGAAAAACAATTTATTGGCAACACTGTCTATAAAATATTTTTATTGGCAATCCTGCATATAAATATTTACAAAATATATATTGTAACCAGTAAGGAAAGGCTAAAGTCGGGCGGTGCCGACTATATAATACCCTACACCACTCTCGTAATATTGAATAACTCTGATATATAAATTTTGTAATTCATGTATAAATTGTTTACATAAATTTACTTTTGGGACATTTTATACTTAAATAATACCCTGTACCACAGTGTGGTGTAGGGTATAAAAACGATTGGATCTAAAGAGCCAAATCGGATGAAACATATATATGGGAGCTATAGCTAAATCTTTACCGATTTTCTTCAAATTCGGCAATGTTGGTTCATGAATCAAGAAACTCTACCATTCTAAATTTCAAAACGATTGGATGTAAAATATAGCTTCTATAGAACTAAAGGGCCAAATCGGACGAAACATATATATGGGAGCTATAGCTAAATCTTAACCGATTTTCTTCAAATTCGGCAGTGTTGGTTCATGGATCAAAAACTCTACCATTCTAAATTTCAAAATGATTGGATGTAAAATACAGCTTTTATAGGACTAAATGGCCAAATCGGACGAAACATATATATGGGAGCTATTGCTAAATCTTAACCGATTTTCTTCAAATTCGGTAGTGTTGGTTCATGGATCAAGAAACTCTACCATTCTAAATTTCAAAATGATTGGATGTAAAATACAGCTTCTACAGGACTAAAGAGCAAAATCGGACGAAACATATATATGGGAGCTATAGCTAAATCTTAACCGATTTTCTTCAAATTAGGCAATGTTGGTTCATGGATCAAGAAACTCTACCATTCTAAATTTCAAAACGATCGGATGTAAAATACAGCTTCTATAGGACTAAAGGGCCAAATCGGACGAAACATATATATGGGAGCTATAGCTAAATCTTAACCGATTTTCTTCAAATTCGGCAATGTTGGTTCATGGATCAAGAAACTCTACCATTCTAAATTTCAAAACGATTGGATGTAAAATACAGCTTCTATAGGACTTAAGGGCCAAATCGGACGAAAGATATATATGGGAGCTATATCTAAATCTGCACCGATTTCAACCAAATTCAATAGCGATCATAACAGCCGCGAAATACTCGAAACTGCAAAATTTCAGAACGATCGGAGTGAAATTGCGACCTGTAGTCGACGAACAACTTTACATGGACAGACGGACGGACGGACAGACATCGTTAAATCGACTCAGCTAGTGATTCTGAGTCGATCGGTATACTTTAAGGTGGGTCTAGCTGTGTTATTTTCAGGTGTTACAAACATCTGCAGTGAAACAAACTTATAATACCCTGTACCACACTGTGGTGTAGGGTATAAATATATGAAATTATATGAAATAAGGTTTTGTTCCAATCGTCTGAACTGTCAATTCAGCTTTGCCTAACAATCTGTCATTGGCCGCACATTTGCAGCACTTTCACAGGGTTGATAACGTTGTCCGATCTGGCAATCGTGTATACTTCTTAGCTTAATATAATTCCATAAATTCCAATTCAATAATCTTTATTTCTTTTTTAACACATGAGGTTTATTGTGGCAACGATCACATAATATTTCTTGGGGCAGTATCATGTCATTCAGTAAGAGAAAACGATAACAAATGTGCTGTAATTTGTTTCTTCATGAATCGTACCCTATTTTACGAGTAAAAAGTTGTGTTTTATTTTTAATGTTATCAGTTTCTGTTTCACTTGCTATACAGATTATGGCGCTTTCTGTACTGTAGCGTTATTTCAAAAGACAGACGTACATATAAATATTGGTATTTTACGTACGTGACTAAGAAACTGAAGGTTTGCAATCCCGGGCTTCCAAACTGGCAACTAAAAGGTCTGCCGATTGGGGTGAGGCGGGAGGAATTCGGAGGCACGCATTATTTATAATGAATGCCGAGTCACCTGCAAAACATGGTTGTTGAACGCTTCAATAGCTGCTTCGGGCGTCGAAGTAGTCGATGGGTGTCAAATCAGGGCTGTACGGCGGATGACCCATCAATTCGACATCTTGAGTGCTCAAATAGCACATTGTTTCAGATGATGTGTGAGAGCTCACATTGTCGTGATGCAAAATTATCCGTTTTCTCTTATTGTTTTTCCTTATTTCTTCGAACACTGTTGGCAAACAGTTGGTTGCGTACCACTCATAATTAGACCTCGGATTTTTTTGCGGAATTAAGGTCTTTTACCTTTTGACCAATTTAAAAGTGGTTTAGATTTTATAGGGTGCCAAATTTGGTCATCTACAACATTTTTTGACAAATTTATATATTTTGAAGTCGACATAAGTTTTGAACGGAATATCAGACTTGAGTGATATAGTACCATTTTAAAGATTTTAACGTTCTCTCTAGGTTAGGTTGAAGAGAGAAGACGTTTAAACGTCTCATGTTCATGGGCATACACTTAAGCCAGTGGGTAGGCCTGTTGTGCGCTCCTTATTTATGATCTTTTTATACCTCACGAGTTACTGAAAATCGGTACTAGACACGAATTTTCTCGTTCTCTCTAAGAATTGTGAATTTCGTTACAAATTGTTGTGTATTAAGGACTCAAAAGGACGAAAATGTCGTTCTACCTTGATTATCGTGAAAAGCGTATCTTCAATTTTTTTATATTTTTAAAAATTACCCACATATTTCCCAAAAAATTTAAAAATTTAAGCATTGGTCTCCACGTGTTAAACAAATATGAATTAATTAATGTCCATCGGTCTGTCAGTTCGACTGAATGGTGCTAACGATATATGTGGAAAGCAGTGACCGAATTACTTAAAATTTCGTACGTATATGGGTAGTTCTTTCTGAAGAGTCACAGGTCAAAAACAAGTAAGAAAGTTCAGTCGGGTAAACCGACTTATAAATCCCCTCACCTTGAGTTCCAAAAATATTAGTAAATTTATTTATTTTTTTGTTTTAATTAAATTATTATCAATTTAAATTGCATTTAATAACCTTAAAGTATGTACTTGTATTAAAGTTATAAGCTGGTAACTTTTGAGGTCCTTCCCGGCCTCTTCCGTTCGGAGTCGGTGAACGGCACCCAATATAAGCTTAGCCCGGCCGAGCCCCCAACAAGACCTATGTCTTATAACACATGGGGAGTCAAGACTCGCATCCATGTGCCCGTGGTACCAGAAACCTCTGGTCAGGTCCGAACCTATTCCAAGTTTTGGCTCTACGCAGCACCGGGACTGGTCACCCAAAACACATCACATCAATTACCTGATTTCATTCATAAGCATTCGTCGAACTGCAAACAATCGGTGAGCAAAATCTTCAGCACATGCCAGAGTTTCAGGTGGTGAAACTAGGCCCTCAAAACGCCACTCAAGGCCATCAAAAAGGATACCCATACCTGAGAGGTTCCTGAAAGTACTGTACAACTGGCAGTCGCAAAGTACATGCTCAACATCTTCACATGGAGCACCACAACAACAAAATGATGTGGGACTTAATGCGCGCCTAAACAGAAAATCATTCAGGGAACCATGTCCCGTGAGCAGAAACCCTAATTTTATACTGAAATCAAAGAAACCATGTGATTCAGCAAACAACACATCCTACCAATAGCTGAGGAATCCCACCTCTCCTGCCATTTCAACAACGTACATTGCGATAGATGCGACAACAACTTCATCGTAGGCATGAGTTCCATACCCGGGACACACATTACAACATCACACCACATGGAGGAGCCGTAGGTGACGCAGGACAGAAATAGGCCCTTGTACAACGCGTTTCTACTCAGACCCCAATCACATCGAGTAACTCTGCGAACTTGGCCGACAACAGAGACTAACTTGTCTCCCACATAATCTATGTGCGGCAAGAAATTCATCCGCTCGCCCACTACAATGCCCAAATACTTCACCTTGCGGACATACGACAGAGCTCGATCACCAATCTTAACGATCGGGTGCCTGCTGGAAGACAAGGTGCCTTTAAGCACCATCATCACTGTCTTACTTTACATAAAAAATACTAACTTTATCTAACACAGTTTATTTCGGTCACTTTTCGTGGAATAAAATATAAATTGCGATATCTCCGAATCGATCTAATTTTTTTATAAAAAATTGTCTATATGTACTCTACCGATGGTGTAAATTTTGCAAGTTATATTCGCTTCGGGCATCCAGTTTCTTCGTTAGTTATTGTACTCTACACAACACAATGGTACAGGGGGTTATAACTTTGTTTTTTGGTAGATTTGTAAAAAATACTAAAGATAGACACACCTTAAAATATTCTCTGCGACTCAGAATCACTAGCAGTCCGTCTGTCTGTCTGTCCATCTTAAGTTGTTCGTTGAGTTCAGGTCGAAATTTCACTCCGATCCTGCTGAAATTTGACAATAAGAACTCTTTCACAACAGGGAGGAAACCTGTTGCAATTGGTCAAAATCGGTTCAGATCGATATTGCCCCCATATATAAATGTTTCTTTAGATTTAGCCTTGTAGCGCCAGTATTCTGTATTCCACATTCAATCATTTTGAAATTTAGTAGGGTAGAGTTTATTTATGCAGGAACGCGTATTGTCGAATTTGAACAAATTCAGTTTAGATTTAGTTTTATAATTATTATTTATATTTCATATTTATATTTGCTATATCTGAGCTTATTCTGCTCTATCAAGGTGTTTTACGATATCATATAAAGGGTCCGCCATCTAACGTTTTTTTTTCAACTAGTGCTTATTTCGTGAATGGTAACACTTAGCTCATGTCTGATTTGACAGATAATTAGTTTTATCCTTCCGCTTGAACAACGCTGGGAAAAATTGCGACATTACTTTGAAAATCATGGTAATGTTGCAGTTTGCAGATCGAATTATCAGCCGCAGAGCTGATGTCGTTTGGCCACCTCGGAGCTGCGATTTGACACCGTTGGACTATTATTTGTGGGGTTCACAATGTTCACAACAACAATTGACAACCACTTAAATAAGATGAGATCAAATGGACGTGACAAATTTGTGATAAAAACAGTGAAAAAAGCAACCAAATTTTTGAATAAAAATAAAAACATTCTAATTCTGAATGCAGACAAAGGCAATGTCACAGTGGCCATGGACAAAAAAGACTACGAGGAAAGGATGATCAAAATTTTAGGAGATATGATGACCTATCAGAGAATAAATAAAGACCCAACACTCTGTCTACAAAGAAAGAACAATGAGTTAGTAGAAGAGTTATTCAGACAAAATGCAATATCATCAATAGAGAAGAAAAATCTAAAAACAGAAGTCGCCACCGCCCCGAGACTATATGGGTTACCCAAAATACATAAAAAGGGATACCCCTTAAGGCCTATTTGTTCGTCAGTCAATTCACCTTCAATGAAACTATGTAAGTACTTAGTGACCATCTTAAAACGACTTACACAAAATTCGAAGTACAATGTCAGGGATTCTGTGCAATTTAGGGATAAGATTAAAAACTTGACTATCGAACAGGATGAAAAACTTGTATCTTTTGACGTCATAGCGCTTTTCCCAAGCATACCCGTCGACTTTGCAGTGAAAGTTATAGAGGATAGATGGCTGGAAATAAAAGAATTTACGAATATGACAAAGAGCCTATTCCTACGAATTCCTAAATTTTGCATTATGGAGAACAGATATTTTAAATACGAAGACAAATTATACAAACAAAAGAAAGGACTACCGATGGGTTCACCGGCTTCTCCAGTAGTAGCGGATATAGTTACGGAGAAACTACTTGACACCTGTATGGATAACTTGACAACAAAACCTAGAATTATGACCAAATATGTTGACGACCTATTTGCAATAGTTCCGGAGAGTGCTATAGATATAACATTGACAACCCTCAACAGCTTCCAAAATAATATAAAATTCACAATGGAGATGGAAGAAAATAATAAAATACCGTATCTTGACACAATCATAATAAAAAACGGCGATAAATTGGATATAGATTGGTATCAGAAAGAAACAGCATCCGGGAGAATAATTAACTATTTCTCAAAACATCCGAAGAGAATAATAATAAATACAGCAAAAAACCTGATAAACAGAATTCTGTCTATTAGTGGCGAGAAGTTTCACCAGCAAAACAAAATAAAAATCAAGAATATATTACATAATAATAATTTTCCAAAAAACCTCACGAACCAACTAATATCTACTTATAAACCAAAGCAGCATAATAACGACACAATAAAAGAGGACAACATATTCAAATCACTGATATATATTCAAGATATATCTGAGCGAATTGCCAATACAGATATCTGCGATAAAGAAAACTACGGCATTGCACACAAAACAAACAACACCCTAAAGAAACTATTCAGCAATACAAAAAGCAAGATTCCTATAATAGAAAATTCCAATGTGGTATATGAGATTTCATGTGAAGGCAATGACTCGGAAACATGTAAAAAAGTCTACGTTGGTACAACCAAAAACAAGTTAAAAACTAGAATATCTGGACATAAATCAGATCTTAAAATTCGAAATAGTGATAATTCATCAAAAACGGCATTAGCAGCCCACTGTGGAGAGAAAATCACCATCCTGACTTCGACAGTGTACGTGTGTTACAAAGAGAACACAATTACAACAAACGCTTCATTCTCGAGACACTACACATCAACGATGTACCAACGACGAAGAGAATGAACTTCAAGACAGATACGGAAAACATCGCTCACAGTTACCGAAACCTAATTAGAAAAACGAAACAACGAATGACCACCGATCAATGTGCAATACGAATGTAACAACAGTGCAATATTTACAACGGACGAGAGTAGTGATACTTCGCTAGCTTTAAGTTTTTTTGTGTTGTTGTTCGCATACACGTAAGTGTGATTGGTAGGGAATAGTTGTGTCTGTTTTTTCTGTTTACCTGTTATTTACAAATAATTATTTATACTTATTTAGTTAATAATATTTAAAAATCTGTGATAATAATAACATTAATTTCTGTTTAATAATTGTAGAACATCCCTGATGAAGCAATTCAAGGAAATTGCGAAATATCGGATAAATAAAATTTAAATTGGAATACAAATTATATCCTAAAATTGACCTCGAGCTTGACTATTACTTAAAACAATTTGGATATCAAAAAGGTCGAATAAAAACAAACTTATGAACGGGTGCCCTCAAAGATAAGTGTTACGCCGACAAGCCAGAGACAATTGACGCTTTAAAGGACAATATTCGTGAAGCCATCGGTGAAATACAGCTGCATGGCAGGAAATGGCTGTTGCATGGCCAGCCGAGGCAGCCATTTGAATGAAATTATTTTGCATTATTAACCGGAAGGATTGTACTTTCAAATAAAAAAAGAAATTTGAGAAAATATTCAGTAGTTTTTTTTATAGCATTTTCAAAAAAAAAAGTTAAAAAAAGTTATTTGGCGGACCCTTTAGTTGGCTTCGCCAGTCATTGGTATTTTCTTACTGGTTTTTTACTCGCTTGGGAATAGCGTATAGTCTTGCAAAATTCTTATTTTGTTAGCAGCATATTCATCTTGCTAAATTGATCAGATATACATATAAACAGAACTTTCCTAAAACCGTCTTTACATAAAAAGTCGATAATTTGGTCGACTTTATAGATATTTTGGACATACAAAAATATTTGGTTAAAAGCTTGAAATGTTTTATCCTTATTTTGTACCGGAATTGTTTTCCCAAAAATTGTTGAGTGTAAAAATTATATCGCATAAATGGTAAATTTTGCACAATCCATCTCGGAGTCGGAGTCGACCATAATTTTTCGACTCCGGACTCCGTCTCCGGACTCCAAAAGTTGAAACAAGTTGATTGCGATACTCTTGTCTCGATAATCCACGCCGAAAATCGTACAAAATCATCGCACGAAAAAGTTCACGGGTTAATTCCATTTTTTGACCGAGACGAATTTTTCAACGCACTGTAAACATAACAATTCGCGCTCAAATGACAAAACGATCTGAGTGAAGTTATGGTAAAAAATGTTAAACTTCCAAAGGAAGTTCCAGTTTGCATATGGCAGCACCAGTATTGCCAGGACCCGAAATATAAATAGCACCCCTCGTATATTGTACATCTATGTTCCCTTGAGCCAAATGATCCTGAATGAAATGGTGTTTGATGTTTCGATCTTTTATATTCGGCATTCTTAGACATAAATTTACAGCCTAGATTATCCTCAAATAGAGTTAGAGCAGAGTTCGGATCAATTATTTTCATATTTCCAAGATGCCTTTATACATAGCTTTTATAGCTTATTATAGCTTAGTTATAGCTTTTTAATATATTCGGCTACTAAAGACGTGGCAACTGTCGCTTCCTTGTTTTAATTGATCAGAAAATTGTATTTCCAAAAACTTGAAATATGAAACCGCTTACTGATTTTCGGTCTGTTAGATCAGATGCCCAATCTGCATCCGAATATCCTACTAATGGCTTACATCCGCTGTTTCTTTTAAAGTACAATTTTAAATGTTTAGTACCCTTCACATATCTCACAATTCGTTTTAACGTTTTCCTATGAATTTCTGTTGGGTCTTGTTGAAATTGATTAGCCAAATCTGTTTTTAAACAATTTATAGCATTTAAATCGCTACTTGCGATTAGTATCGTCTGCATAAAAAACTACATCAAATCAGAATTCCTCCTTCTGACAAATAAACAGTAGTCATGACTAAATTTCTTGAACCCGATGCTTGTAAAAATCAATTAATCTTCTCGTTCCAACAATGTAGACTTTGCTTTAAACCAAATAACGATTTATTCAGTTTATATACCTGGTTTTTATTAAACTTTATTCTACCAGCTGCTTCCATATAAATATGTTCCATTCAGTCACCATGAAGTAAAGCCGTTTTTACGTCCATCTGATGAAAATAATACTTCTGCTGAACTCTAACAGCCAGGACCGTTCTTATAGTGGTGAGTTTTGCAAACGTTTCCTCTTAGTCTGTACCGTAACCCCGTGGCAACCAGTCGTGCCTTATGTTTCAAAATGTCACCATTTTCATCAGTCTTTTTTCGAAAGACCCATTTTGACTTTATCAATTGTATACCATCTGGCTTTTCAGCAAAATCCATTTCACCTGCTAAAGGGTCCGGCTGTGCGGCACGTAGCGCCGTCCTGTTGAAACCAAATTTTGCCTATATCCTTCTCTTCAATTTTTGTGAACACAAATTCAACATGGCCCGATAACGATCGCCAATTGACTGTAACGGCCACTCCTTGCTTATTTCCGAAGAAAAATGGCCCAATTATGCCTCTAGACATAATTGGGGAACCAACATGCTTACAATAAGGGCAAGTCTACAGAATCAGCCCTGCACGAACTTGTGAACACTATCGAATCGTCCCTGCATTTCAAGGAATTCACCATGGTGGCATTTCTTGACATAGAAGGGGCTTTTAACAACATTCACTCAGATGCGGTAATTGCGGCACTCTCACATCTAAAAGTTAACACTAGTTTGATTAGACTAATTCAAAGTCTGCTCACCAGAAGACGCATAACAGCATGTCTAGGGTCCACAACTCTAACAAGGTATGTAAACAGAGGGATCCCGCAAGGAAGAGTATTGTCTCCACTAGTTTGGAACCTAGCGGTGAATGAAATCCTGCTAGATCTAGAACGTTGTGGCTGCAAGGTCGTGGCATATATGGACGACGTGGCAATCGCAGTGAGTGGCAAATTCGTAAACGTCCTCAGAGACATCCTACAGGTGGCTCTGAACAAGTTGGCTAGATGGGCCAGAAGCAGCGGTTTGGGCGTTAACCCCAACAAGACAGAATTGGTTCTCTTTACTAGGATGAATAATGTCTCACATGTGGACCCTTCACCTCGGATAAATGGAACAGATCTAGTCTTTTCTGAAAGTGCAACATTTTTAGGAATAATTCTAGATAGGAAAATGTTATTTAGACTTAACGTATTGGAACGTGTAAGGAAGGCCAACGTCGCCTTATATTCCTGCAAAAAGGCTGTAGGGTCGCGGTGGGGACTCTATCCTAAAATCGTTCACTGGATATATATAGCAGTAGTTCGTCCAATACTGTTATACGGTATTGTGGTATGGTGGACGGCAACTGACAAACTAACCATCACCAACCTTCTAACAAAGGTTCAGAGAACTGCCTGCCTGAGCATAAGCGGAGCCTTAAGGACTACAGCGACCGAGTCTCTACAAGCCCTACTCCATATACTGCCGATTAATATTGTGGCGAGAGAAGTTGCAACCAAAGCGGCAATAAGATTAACCTGCTATCAATGTGGAGGTACAAGAACTATGGTCACATGAGGATATCAAAGTGTAGTGCTGTGGTAACCGACCGAGTGGACCGAGTGTTTACAAACAAACAAATATATTGTTTAAGAATTTATCCAAATACATTATATTTAAAACCAGTAAGGAAAGGCTAAAGTCGGGCGGTGCCGACTATATAATACCCTACACCACTCTCGTAATATTGAATAACTCTGATATATACATTTTTTAATTCATGTATAAATTGTTTACATAAATTTACTTTTCGGACATTTTATACTTAAATAATACCCTGTACCACAGTGTGGTGTAGGGTATAAAAACGATTGGATCTAAAGAGCCAAATCGGATGAAACATATATATGGGAGCTATAGCTAAATCTTAACCGATTTTCTTCAAATTCGGTAGTGTTGGTTCATGGATCAAGAAACTCTACCATTCTAAATTTCAACACGATTGGATGTAAAATACAGCTTTTATAGGACTAAAGGGCCAAATCGGACGAAACATATATATGGAGCTATAGCTAAATCTTAACCGATTTTCTTCAAATTCGGCAATGTTGGTTCATGGATCAATAAACTCTACCATTCTAAATTTCAAAACGATCGGATGTAAAATACAGCTTCTATAGGACTAAAGGACCAAATCGGACGAATGATATATATGGGAGCTATATCTAAATCTGCACCGATTTTCTTCAAATTCGGCAATGTTGGTTCATGGATCAAGAAACTCTACCATTCTAAATTTCAAAACGATCGGATGTAAAATACAGCTTCTATAGGACTAAAGGACCAAATCGGACGAAAGATATATATGGGAGCTATATCTAAATCTGAACCGATTTTCTTCAAATTCGGCAATGTTGGTTCATGGATCAAGAAACTCTACCATTCTAAATTTCAAAACGATCGGATGTAAAATACAGCTTCTATAGGACTAAAGGGCCAAATCGGACGAAAGATATATATGGGACCTATATCTAAATCTGAACCGATTTCAACCAAATTCAATAGCGATCTTAACAGCCGCGAAATACTCTAAACTGCAAAATTTCAGAACGATCGGAGTGAAATTGCGACCTGTAGTCGACGAACAACTTTACATGGACGGACGGACGGACGGACGGACGGACATCGTTAAATCGACTCAGCTAGTGATTCTGAGTCGATCGGTATACTTTAAGGTGGGTCTAGCTGTGTTATTTTAAGGTGTTACAAACATCTGCCGTGAAACAAACTTATAATACCCTGTACCACAGTGTGGTGTAGGGTATAAAAATGTTAAAACTTTGTAGACTTTGGCGATTTTTAATTTTATTTTTTCCTAGCTTTTGTGTTATACTTTATAGGTAGAAATGTCGTAAGCAGCGTTTTATTTTTTTTACAGCACTAATTTTTAATTTATAAATAGTCCAATTGTCAATCCGTCAATGCTATTTGTCATAACCCAAGATTATACGATTTCAATTTTTCAAATATATAAAATTTCTAAAAAACGAAACCTTAAATTTCTAAAAAACTGAAAACTTTCCTTTAAATTATGGCATCGATACAATGCCAAAATACTTAAATACAAATTAATCATTGTTTTGGAAATATTATTTCCAAATAAAAAAATGTTAGGATGAAAACATAATTTTGTTTAGAACAACATCCTCACAAACATATAATATTTGTGAGTGTCAAATATTATATATTTGGAGTGTACCCTATACATATGTATGTTTCCAGCAGAATATGTTTGGCACAATATACTACAGAAGCGATTTTTTTTCAGCGTGTAGATTTCCATAGTGGCGTAGAAAGCTCATCCAAAGCCTCAATGTTACACCCAGGAAAATAATTGGTTGGAATTCGATTGTAACAATAACCAGTAAGAAAAGGCTAAAGTCGGGCGGTGCCGACTATATAATACCCTACACCACTCTCGTAATATTGAATAACTCTGATATATACATTTTTTAATTCATGTATAAATTGTTTACATAAATTTACTTTTCGGACATTTTATACTTAAATAATACCCTGTACCACAGTGTGGTGTAGGGTATAAAAACGATTGGATCTAAAGAGCCAAATCGAATGAAACATATATATGGGAGCTATAGCTAAATCTTAACCGATTTTCTTCAAATTCGGTAGTGTTGGTTCATGGATCAAGAAACTCTACCATTCTAAATTTCAACACGATTGGATGTAAAATACAGCTTTTATAGGACTAAAGGGCCAAATCGGACGAAACATATATATGGGAGCTATAGCTAAATCTTAACCGATTTTCTTCAAATTCGGCAATGTTGGTTCATGGATCAAGAAACTCTACCATTCTAAACTTCAAAACGATCGGATGTAAAATACAGCTTCTATAGGACTAAAGGGCCAAATCGGACGAAACATATATATGGGAGCTATAGCTAAATCTTAACCGATTTTCTTCAAATTTGGCAATGTTGGTTCATGGATCAAGAAACTCTACCATTCTAAATTTCAAAACGATCGGATGTAAAATACAGCTTCTATAGGACTAAAGGACCAAATCGGACGAAACATATATATGGGAGCTATAGCTAAATCTTAACCGATTTTCTTCAAATTCGGCAATGTTGGTTCATGGATCACGAAACTCTACCATTCTAAACTTCAAAACGATCGGATGTAAAATACAGCTTCTATAGGACTAAAGGGCCAAATCGGACGAAACATATATATGGGAGCTATAGCTAAATCTTAACCGATTTTCTTCAAATTTGGCAATGTTGGTTCATGGATCAATAAACTCTACCATTCTAAATTTCAAAACGATCGGATGTAAAATACAGCTTCTATAGGACTAAAGGACCAAATCGGACGAAAGATATATATGGGAGCTATATCTAAATCTGAACCGATTTTCTTCAAATTCGGCAATGTTGGTTCATGGATCAAGAAACTCTACCATTCTAAATTTCAAAACGATCGAATGTAAAATACAGCTTCTATAGGACTAAAGGGCCAAATCGGACGAAAGATATATATGGGACCTATATCTAAATCTGAACCGATTTCAACCAAATTCAATAGCGATCTTAACAGCCGCGAAATACTCTAAACTGCAAAATTTCAGAACGATCGGAGTGAAATTGCGACCTGTAGTCGACGAACAACTTTACATGGACGGACGGACGGACGGACATCGTTAAATCGACTCAGCTAGTGATTCTGAGTCGATCGGTATACTTTAAGGTGGGTCTAGCTGTGTTATTTTAAGGTGTTACAAACATCTGCCGTGAAACAAACTTATAATACCCTGTACCACAGTGTGGTGTAGGGTATAAAAACAAGTAAAAGCGTTATGTTCGGCCATGCCGAATCTTATATACCCTCCAACATGGATAGCATGTGACCTCACAAAATAACTCAAACCTAAAGAAAATAACACCGAAAAACACAACAAAATATAGTAGATGAGAACAGTAGGAAAAATATAGTGGATGAGAATAGTAGGAATAACTACAAGTTAGATGCTATATATGGGAGCTATATCTAAATATGGGCCGATATCGTCCATTTTCAATCCCAAGTTACCTGCAGCTATAAGAAGTATCTATACCAAATTTCAGCCACCTAGCTCAAGTATTATAGATTGTAGAGTGATTACAACAGACGGACGGGCGGACATGGCTAAATCGTCTTAGAATTTTACGGCGATTAAGAATATATACTTTATGGGGTCTCAGATCAATATTTAGAGGTGCTACAAACGGAGTGACAAAATGAATATACCCCCCATCCTATGGTGGAAGGTATAAAAATAGTACTAGCAACAAAAAGTATATTGTCTACACCGTGTGTCGTTTGTATTTATATAAAGGGCGATTAAATTGTAAGGTCCGATGTTGAATGTGAACCACACCAAAACGTCAAGTTTTTTTCTGCATTTCATTTGACATTTCTCAATTTCAGACTAACTCAATTTGAACCATGGAAAGATACACAATCGAGCAACGCGTTAAAGTTTTTAAGCCTTTTACGAAAATGAGCTTTCAAATCAAAATGCATTTCGTGCACTATGTGTTTTTTTCATGCGAAACAATGAGAATTTTGGGCAACAAATTCAGTGGCCGTGTTATCTCAGGTCGTGGCGATGTCAATTGGCCGCCAAGATCATTTGATTTGACACCGTTGGACTTCTTTCTTTGGGGTTATTTGAAAGAAAAGGTGTACGTCGATAAGAAATGACAATAATTTCCTTAATGATTTGTGTTTTATTCAAAATCAACATCGGCCCTTAAAAGTTAACCACCCTTTATTAACAGTTGAAACAACAATAATAACATGGATACGATCAAATGCAAAAGCTTGCAACTAAATCGATGGTTGTATCAATCGAATTAAGATTGTTTTTTTCATTGATACTCGGTTAGTTGTGGTAACCAATTTTAAACTTAAAAGCTTTAAACGTAGTAAGTCGTCAGGAATAGACAAATTCTCGCCGGTGGAGCTACAGGTAATGGCTTATATGACACAGAGAGATCTACACATGTTGTATCACTCAGGCCTACATACGTAAGCGCTTTCTGAAGCGTCACAAAAACCAACGCGTCGTCCTAATCTACTTTATCCAGCCAGACTTGTTCCATGATAAGTTTCGCTACGATGATTACTGGAGCCAGCCATCCACATGGGTCGAAAAATTTGGCAATTGTTGAAAGGACTTCTCTTTTGGTGCACAATTCCCTTTCTTCCGTTGGTGGTGATGTGAACGTAAAGTTATCAGCCGAAATGTTCCATCGGATACCCAGAGTCTTCATTGAAGTTCCTTCAGAAATGTCCAACCAGTTGACCGGCAAGAGTGAGTCAGGTGGCAGATCGCTAAGTAGATTGCGGTCGTTTGAACTCCATTTCCTCAATTCAAAACCTGCTGAGTCCATGGCTGCTATTAATTCTAAGCTAAAACGTCGTCAACATATAAATTTTGTTTAATAATTTCTGAGCCTAAAGGGTACGTTTCCTTAACATCTTCTGTCAAATGAATTAGGGTCCTAAGAGCGAGAAATGGGGCGTAATTAATTCCGAAAGTGTTCAAAGTCTTCAACTGGGTCATTTGCTGATTTTCTAAAAAGAAGTCTTTGAAATTGGGACTGGCTTGCGTCGATTTGTATTTGAAGATACATTTTGGTAACGTCCGCGTCGAATACGTATCTAAAAAACCTCCATTTTAAAATCTGCAGAACTAAGTCCTGTTGAAGAATAGGCCCTGGATATAAAATGTCATTAAGACCTTTCTTGTTTGACGTAGGACTTGACGCATTGAAAAGTACCATAAGTTTAGTGGTAACCCTATCTGGTTCAATAACTGCATGATGTGGCAAATAGTAGTGAGGGGTCTTCTCGATTTCCTGGGGTCTCAGTTTCCGCATTCCATTATCCCTGCGTCGCATTAAGATTTGATTTCGGGCGTTTTTTGCAACTAGAATTGCGATATTGCGATATTTCGAGATGCTCCAAGTTCAGCACAAGATTTGAACGGCATCGCGACAATATATCGTCCATCATCATTTCTTCGCTTTGTATTTTTAAAATATGTTTCAAAAAAGGTGTCTTCTGCTGACCTCAAAACTTTTTCTGGGGTCTCCTCCACCTCCCAAAAACGTGGGAGAATTTTCTCGAACGAAACTGTATTGTAAAGTGAAATTTTCCTATCATTTGTGTTTGATTTTTCAAGGGGTCCGCCCACTATCCAGCCAAAAACTGTGCTTTGCGCTAGTAAAGATCCTATAGATTTCATGGGAGCTCCTACTGTGTAAATTAAGGGTCCTATGTCTAAACCTATCAGAAGATCTATGGGTCGGCTTTCAAAATCGCTGAAAGCCCTTCCAGACAAGAGTTATTGATTTCCGGCCGATTAGGCTATCGCCATTTCTCCTTAAAACCCTGGAGAGATTAATTGATATTTACCTTAGGACTAAAATTTATCACAGGCTACTGTCCTCTCAACAGGTCCAAGTCCACCAAACCGCCCTGCGTGATCTAGTTAGCATTATTGAAGGATCCCTCTCTGTTAAGGAAGATACTATGGTAGCATTCTTAGATATATGGAGGGCCTTTAAACATAAATCCTATAATTACGGCGTTAGAAACCCTGGGGGTTGACAGTAGTATACGTAGGATCATTCATAACCTTCTAATTAAGAGACGTATTTCAGCTAGTTTAGGGTCAACTGATCTCAATAGCTTTGTCAGCAGGGAACGCTCCAAGGGGGTGTTCTGTCTCCTCTGCAATGAAACTCTCCATGAACAATATTTTGCTTTCTCTGGAGATGCTTGGTGTCGAAGTTGTTTGCCTATGCAGATAACGTGGCAATAGCCGTTAGAGGGAAGTTTCCGAGTACTCTTAGAGACATCCTACAGCACGCCCTTCATACAACCGCAGGATGGTCTTCCGATAATGGGCTTTGTTCTACCCGACCAAGACCGAACTAGTTTTTTTCACCAGAAGAAATAAGGTACCACCAGTAACACCTCACTGCTGGAGGGTACTGAAATTCCTTTCTCTGAAAGAGCAAAATAAAGGGTCCGCCAAATAACTTTTTTTTTTGAAAATGCTATAAAAAAAGCTACTGAATATTTTCTCAAATTTCTTTTTTTATTTGAAAGTTCAATCCTTCCGGTTATTAATGGAAAATAATTTCATTCAAATGGCTGGCCATGCAGTAGCCTACATGTTCGTCGGCCTCAGGACCAGTTTCTGCGCATATATAATCTTGAACTATTGGTTCGATGTCGGCCGAAGAAGATGGCATTTCTACGTTATAAAAACTAATTTCTTCGCCCCCTTTTTCAACAAATGTTTTACCAAGTGTATTTTCAAAGAATATCACATCTCTGGCTTTATGCACCTTCCGCTGTGTTTTATCAAATATTCTATAGCCTTTTGTAAACTTCTCGTAACCAACAAAGACCATTTAGAAGCTGTATTTTACATCCGATCGTTTTGAAATTTAGAATGGTAGAGTTTCTTGATCCATGAACCAACATTGCCGAATTTGAAGAAAATCGGTGCAGATTTAGATATAGCTCCCATATATATCTTTCGTCCGATTTGGTCCTTTAGTCCTATAGAAGCTGTATTTTGCATCCGATCGTTTTGAAATTTAGAATGGTAGAGTTTATTGATCCATGAACCAACATTGCCAAATTTGAAGAAAATCGGTTAAGATTTAGCTATAGCTCCCATATATATGTTTCGTCCGATTTGGCCCTTTAGTCCTATAGAAGCTGTATTTTACATCCGATCGTTTTGAAGTTTAGAATGGTAGAGTTTCTTGATCCATGAACCAACATTGCCGAATTTGAAGAAAATCGGTTAAGATTTAGCTATAGCTCCCATATATATGTTTCGTCCGATTTGGTCCTTTAGTCCTATAGAAGCTGTATTTTACATCCGATCGTTTTGAAATTTAGAATGGTAGAGTTTCTTGATCCATGAACCAACATTGCCAAATTTGAAGAAAATCGGTTAAGATTTAGCTATAGCTCCCATATATATGTTTCGTCCGATTTGGCCCTTTAGTCCTATAGAAGCTGTATTTTACATCCGATCGTTTTGAAGTTTAGAATGGTAGAGTTTCTTGATCCATGAACCAACATTGCCGAATTTGAAGAAAATCGGTTAAGATTTAGCTATAGCTCCCATATATATGTTTCGTCCGATTTGGCCCTTTAGTCCTATAAAAGCTGTATTTTACATCCAATCGTGTTGAAATTTAGAATGGTAGAGTTTCTTGATCCATGAACCAACACTACCGAATTTGAAGAAAATCGGTTAAGATTTAGCTATAGCTCCCATATATATGTTTCATCCGATTTGGCTCTTTAGATCCAATCGTTTTTATACCCTACACCACACTGTGGTACAGGGTATTATTTAAGTATAAAATGTCCGAAAAGTAAATTTATGTAAACAATTTATACATGAATTAAAAAATGTATATATCAGAGTTATTCAATATTACGAGAGTGGTGTAGGGTATTATATAGTCGGCACCGCCCGACTTTAACCTTTCCTTACTGGTTTATATAATTAATATAGTTGGATAGATAAAAGTACATATTCCAAAATACTCCAACACCTCGTACATATACTTATATTAGTTAGTCATCAGATTTAACCAGTACTAGGATCAGTAGGTTCAGATATATTGGCGCTTCAGTTTACGTAGGCATTACCCACAAAGTGAGGGTACACTCTAGTCGGTTTCCTCGACTGATGTTTTCTTTCTTGCTTTCCTTTTCAAACGAGTTCGTATTATTCACAGCACTCTTTATTGTGTAGCATTTGTGCGATAAGCTTAACCTTAATGTCAATAGTATCACTAATTCACATTTTTGCTATTAAAATACAAATGCTGATAGTTATTATGTGACACAATCACTTATTAATACAATAAAATGTAGCTGGATTTGAAGCCACCAGACAGTTCCAATCAGCACTTGCGCCAGAAACCACATCCATTCAATAAAAGAAAAAATGAAAATTTTCCTCGTAATTCTATCCACAGCATGTGTGATTCAGGTAAGTTACCAAAAAAAATGCATAACCCAGTTCCAGGAGCTTTAATAAATCATTGACATGCAATCTTCCAGATCTCCATGTCCGCCGCGGTGCAACAGGATTCCTATGAAGTGATGAAGGAAATGTCAGCAAATTTGAAACCAATGATTCAGGCCGTCATCAGAGATATGCCCACCTCAGTTGCCTATCGCAAATTCAAGCAAGATTGGGAAAGTGTTTTGCAAAAATACGATGAAAACCGGACAGGCGAAAATTGCGTTGATAAAGTCAATCGGATCATACAGGCGTTTGGTGCTGCGATTAGAAATTACTTGAAGAAAAATACCAATGATGCAGAAAAGGAAATGCTGCGACTATTCAATCAACATGGTTTTGAAAGTTTCACAAATAAATATGGACAAATGTTGCAAAATGCAAAGGATCCCCAATATGATGTTACTGAAAGGTGCTAAGCAAATCGTAAAAATGAAAAAAATAAATTGCAGAAAAAATCTGAATGTCAAAAATTGTAATTAAATTTGTGTTTAACCACATTTTTCGAATAAAATCTATCAATTTAAATCTTGTTGCTTATAAATTTAAAAGATTTTTTTGTACATATTTGTCAATTTAAATCGTTTTATTTTATAAATTTTTTAGGAGGAATGAGAATTGGTCCCCAGTAGAATACACCCCAATATTTTTATGAATATGGACTCCAAAAAATTACATGTCAAACAACAACAAGTTTATTTGGGGCTAATTTCATGTTTTGCCTGATTTTTGGAGCTTATTTTCATGTATCAATTTATAGTCAGGAGAGGCTACGCATAAAAGATTTTCTCCCTACTTTGGATCCTGTCCATAGGAGAAAATTTTAAACAGATTGGTCTGATGTCGACGGCACGGGAAGAGATTTGTAATCAAAAAATGATTTGTAATCAAAAAGTCCGTACTCTTACAGTTAAATTGCCTTGTTCACAAGTTTCTCCCACTCCATTCGCTCCACATCGGCATGGGGTGCCAGTTCCGGTATGTATTTATCAGGGATGCAAAAGTTGGTACAATTGTACTTTTTGGTACATTCTAAGCGTTAAAAGTACCATGGTACTACCGCGACCAACTTGGTACATTTTTATATTTTTTGTTTATCAAATTAATGTCGATATTATACGAATAAAATGGAAAAAATATATTTATAACTGAAATATTACGAGAATTATAAAATTTGAAATTATACAGGTCCAAAACCAGATTTGTCGAATTTCCCATAGTATTCCCCTTTGGAAAAATTAACTCCGAGAAACTAGTCCTGTGACCGATCCCTGGTGCGTAATCACTGGTCGCAGTTTCGGTGGAAACATCTGAAAGGAATATGTCCCTTTAATAACGTTTCGTCTTTTGAGTTGCCAATTTACTCCTTAGCACATGTCTGGGACCACTCCTAAGATAACCAGTTATGTATTTGGACTGTCTTACAATGTCTGTCTTAGGAAAAGCCCAAACAACATTACTTGCATCACTCAGACTCGACATTAAAATAAATATGTTTTAAGTTTCCATTTACAAATCCCGAGACTGATTATATCAAGACCTTGTACTGATCTGATCTCCTACGGACTGATTGATGTCAATTGTCAAATTTAGACGTACCAAACCCAAAATATCCAGAGGATTTATATTATTGAAGTTCAAAGAATAGATGGTAAATTAAATGAATTGTTTTTAAATATGAATTATCCTGTATCTTATATTATAATGATAGGTACTATAGGTATTTCTTTATAACTGTACTTGGATATGTCACGTTTGTTTACATATAAAAGGGCCAATCGGGGAACTATACTGAAGGGACCTCTGGTGTTGCACCGCTTTGCAAATATTAAACGACTGTAATATTTTTAATAAAATTGGTGTAAATTCCTGTAAAAACTCATTGGGGCTAGTACTGGGATATATCACATTTGAAGATATCTCAGGATAGAAGGAATTATATAAATTTCCACCAATTTATCATTGAGGGCATCTAAGAAGCTTCTTATATATAGAGTGATCCAATTCGAGGTTCCCTACTTTTTTAAAGAAAACAACACGGAAAATTCAAATTGAATGGGGAATTTTTATTATCATTTGAAAGAACAATCTTTGGCATTTATTTTTTGAAGATTATGTCTATCAAATGTTGGCCGCGGCTACGTCTCAAATGGTCTATCCGTTGAGTCCAATTTTCGATGACTCGTTCGAGCATTTCGACTGGTAACTGGCGAATGACACGCGTGATGTTTTGCTCCAAGGTCTGAATCAAAGCGGGTTTGTCCGCATAAAGTTTAGACTTTACATATCCCCACGGTGTGATATCACACGATCTTGGTGGCCAATCGACCGGCCCAAAACGAGAAATTGTCTGCTCAAATGTCGCCGAGATCACGAGCTTAAATTTCAGGCATCAAATAGTTGGTTATCATGGCACGACAACGGTCGCGATTGACGGTTACTTTCTCACCGGCATCATTTTTGAAGAACTATGGACCGCTGATTCCGGTACGTTGGATCGGGAATCGGTCAATGGCAAAAAGATAGCTCTTAACGAGTGCTAAAATATTGCTAATGGGTGTCAGGGTCGTGGGTAGACCGGAAAGTGTTTTTTTGGATTTAAAAAAAAATGGACTTAGCGCAATTGGCGAACGATTATTTTGATAATAAAACTAAATAATTTGTAAACGTTGTTCAGGCGTAAGTCTCCCCATGATGAAATGCCAAACAATACTTAACAAAAATAACATGACATCATGACACGACTCACACGTGATCTGTCAAAAAAAGGCTATTGAAATAAGGATCTCTACTTAGATCACACTATATTATTGAAATTAAAACAACTGTCATGAAGTTAAAAAAATATAAAAATGTTGGTACCGTGGAAGTCAAAAATGTACATTTTGTTCAAACAACAAATAAGAAAGTTCAGTCGGGTAAACCGACTTATGAATCCCCTCACCTTGAGTCCCAAAACGATATTCGTAATTTTTTTTTATTTTTTTGTTTTAATTATATTATAATCAATTTAATTTGAATTTAATAACTTTAATGTACTGGCATTAAAGTTATAAGCTTATAACTGTTGGTGCAAAATGTATTTGTATGCACTGGTATTAAAGTTACAAGCAGTTAACTTGTGGTGCAATATGATCAATTTGTGTGGGAGGTACCAAAAGGAGCGTACCAATAATGCCCACTTTTCTCTGTATTTTAGGTACTATAAAAACATTACACTGTACGAAATTAAAAGTATTTTCATGCACTGGTAGCAAAGTAAAAAGCCGTTAACTTTTGGTGCAAAATGGCCCATAAGTGTGGGAGGTACTAAAAGGGGCGTGCTAATAACGCCCACTTTTTTCTGAACTCTAGGTACTATAAAAGCATTACACTGTACAAAATTTCAAGTATTTTTAGGAACTGATATTAAAGCCATAAGCAGTTAAATTTTGGTGCAAATTGGTCCATTTGTGTGGGAGGTACCAAAAAGGTAGTGGCCACTCCGCCCATTTTTTTGACGTGTTAGCGACTAACAAACTAATACTATGTGTGAAATTACAAAACATTCGAATAAGTAGTATAGAAGGTATTAAAGAATCAATATTTCACAAAAAGTTAACCCTTTGTGGGGGAGGTACTAGAAGGAGTGGACCAATATGGTCCATCTTCGAACTTAGCCGGAGATAGAAAACAATATTACAGCATACCAAATTTGAAGTCAATCGGGGTCTCCTTTCGAGTTATCGTGCGCACCAGCCAGCAGACAGACAGACGGGCGGACGGACGGACATTGCTCAAATTACTTAAAATTAACTAAAACGGATTTCCGCCAAACTTACATAGGGTCTTAGGTCACTCCTTCGATGTGATACACTTTTGGCTCGTAGCAAATGATATATACCCTCCTCTCTAAGGTGAGGGGATAACAACGATCGTTTCATGATTTGCTCCATATCCAAAGATGTTTTTATACCCTCCACCATAGGATGGGGGAATATTCATTTTGTCACTCCGTTTGTAACACCTCTAAATATTGATCTGAAACCCCATAAAATATATGTATATATTCTTACTCGTCTTAAAACTCTCAGACGATTTAGCCATGTCCGTCTGCTGTAATCACGCAACAATCTATAATACTTGAGCTGGGTTGCTGAAATTTGGTACAAATACTTCTTATAGCTGCAGGTAACTTGGGATTGAAAATGGGCGATATCGGTCCATATTTAGATATAGCCCCCATATATAGCATCTTACTTATTGTGATTCCTACTGTTCTCATCTACAGTACATTTACCATATTTTTATAACCTCCACCATAGGTGGGTATATTCATTTTGTCACTCCGTTTGTAACACCTCTAAATATTGATCTGAGACCCCATAAAGTATATATATTCTTAATCGTGGTAAAATTCTAAGACGATTTAGCCATGTCCGTCTGTCCGTCCGTCTGTTGTAATCACGCTACAGTCCGTAATAATAGAGCTAGGTTGCTGAAATTTGGTATAGATACTTCTTATAGCTGCAGGTAACTTGGGATTGAAAATGGGCAATATCGGTCCATATTTCGATATAGCCCCCATATATAGCATCTAACTTGTTGTGATTCATACTGTTCTCATGTACTATATTTTTTTGTGTTTTTCGGTGTTATTTTCTTTAGGTTTGAGTTATTTTGTGTGGTCAAATGCTATCCATGGTGGAGGGTATATAAGGTTCGGCATGGCCGAACTTAACGCTTTTACTTGTTGTGATTCCTACTGTTCTCATATACTATACATTTACCATATTTGTATACCCTCTACCATAGGAAGGGGGGTATATTCATTTTGTCACTCCGTTTGTAACACCACTAAATATTGATCTGAGACCCCATAATATTTAGGAATGAAATAAAAAAGTTATAAACCTTAGAAAAATTTATTTTATATTTTAATTATATTGTACTGTAAGGGAATTTTTAAATTACATGGTTTTAAATAATGTACGAGTATCTGGCAAATGTCGACCTTTGCTATCCACACACTGCAGCATACGTTTTCTGAAGTTTTCATGAACCCTAACAAGCATGTCGACTGGTATTCTGCCAATTTCAGCCTCAATATTGTTAATTAGGTCTTCCAAGGTGATGGGACGGTTGATATACAATATGTGTAGTCGAAAGTGTATATATAGACTACCACCAGATAGATACATATGTACAAAATTACAGCACTCTCGCCAAAAAATTTTACAAGATATCTCAATTCAAAAATGTGACTTATATGGGCGGGGCCACGCCCATTGGTCCGATCCCGCCCATTTTATGAAATAATCTCGTAGACTACCACCAGATACATATACACAGAATTACAACACTATCTCTAACATATTTGGAAAACCAGTAAGGAAAGGCAGAAAGTCGGGCGGGGCCGACTATATAATACCCTACACCTCCCTAACAATGCGATAAGGGTCATTGCCATAATAATTTGGAATAATTGGTAAATGGGTAGAAACATATTATCTAATTCTGAAACGAAAATCGCTAAATTAAGCAATATTCGTTCCTAAATTTAGAAACATCTTTCTGGAAAATTTTAATGATCGGAAGTAAAATACAACTTCTAAAGCGGTTTGATACCAAGTCAGGAGGAACAATCAATATAAATCTGAACCGATCTTCCCTGAATACTCATTCATGTAAAAAGACCTCCTTCTGTCGAATTTCATACTGATCGCATATAAAATACAGTCTTTACAGCGCCTACATGTCAAATCGGGGGTAACGTATATATGGGGGCTATATCTAAATCTGAACCGATTTCTTCCAAATTTAACAGTGTTCATTCATATAATAAGAAACCTCTTTCTGACGAATTTCATACTGATCGGATATAAAAAAACATTTTTACAGCACTTACAAGTCAAATCGGGGGTAACGTATATATGGGGGCTATATCTAAATCTGAACCGATTTTCTCCGAATTTAGCAGTATTCCTTCATGTAATAAGAAACATCTTTCTGACAAATTTTGCACTGATCGGATATAAAATACAGTTTTTACAGCGCTTACATGACAAATCGGGGGTAACATATATATGGGGGCTATATCTGAATCTGAACCGATTTTCTCCGAATTTAGCAGTATTCCTTCATGTAATAAGAAACCTCTCTCTGCCGAATTTCGCACTGATCGGATATAAAATAACATTTTTACAGCGCTTATATGTCAAATCGGTGGTAATGTATATATGGGGGCTATATCTAAATCTGAACCGATTTCTTCCAAATTTAACAGAGTTCATTCATGTAATAAGAAACCTTTTCCTGCCGAATTTCATACTGATCGGATATAAAAAAAGTTTTTACAGCGCTTACATGTCAAAACGGGGCTAACATATATATAGGGGCTATATCTATATCTGAACCGATTTTAACCAAATTCAATAGGGATCGTCCTTGGGCCAAAAAAAAGATATGTGTAAAGTTTCGTCGAGATCGGACCATAATTGCGACCTGTACTTTGATTACAAGAATACATGCACAGACGGACAGACAGACAGACAGACGGACATAGCTAAATCGACTCAGAAAGTGATTCTAAGTCGATCGGTATAATAAACGATGGGTCTATTTCTTCTCCTTTTGGGTGTTACAAACAAATGCACAAAGTTATAATACCCTGTACCACAGTGTGGTGTAGGGTATAAATATCTATATTTCAAAATTTGGCTTATATGGGCCACGCCCATTCGTCCGATTCCGCCCATTTTTGGACCATTCACGTAGACTACCACCAGATACATATGTACAAAATTACAGCACTCTCGCTAACAAATTGTGCAAGATAAGCCAATGTCAAAATTTGGCTTATATGGGCGGTGCCACACCCATTGGTCCGATCCCGCCCATTTGTGGACCAATCACGTAGACTGCCACCAGATACATATGTACAAAATTACAGCACTCTGGCTATCAAATTGTGCAAGATATCTCAATTTTAAAATTTGTCTTAAGTGGGCGGGGCCACGCCCACTTGATATATCGAAAATTCAAGTACCCTATTTTTACCACGACCCACACAAGTACATTCTGTGAAAATTTCAAGAACATCGGTCAACCCGTTTAGACGTCTATACGGTATATATATAGATAGACTTTATATATGTATATAGATAGACTAGCTGCACTCGGTCCACTTCGTTGCCCCAGATTTCAGATTTCCGATCTCCTTCATTTGTGGACTAATTACGTAGACTGAAAATAAATATGTATGCACAAAATTACATTGATCTCTCTAACAAATTGCTCAAGATATATCAAACGCAAAATTACAGCACTCTAGCTAACAAATGGTGCAAGATATATCAATTTAAAATATTGACTTATATCTTGTGTAAGATATCTCAATTTAAAAATTTGGCCTATATGGGCGGGGCCACGCCCATTTGCCCGCCCTTATTTGGACCAATTGCGTAGAATGCCACCAGATACTTACACAAAAAATTACAGAACTCTCGCTAACAAATTGTGCAAGATATCTCAATTTCAAAATTCGGCCTATATGGGCGGAGCCAAGCCCATTGGTCCGATCCCGCCCAATTTTTTGACCAATCGCACATATTGCCACCAGATACATATACACAAAATTGCAGAACTCTCGCTAATGAATTGTAGAAAATATTTCAATTTCAAAATTTGGCTTATATGGGCGGGCCACGCCCATTGGTCCGATTTCGCCCATTTTTGGAAAATTCATACACACAAACATTCAGCACTCTAGCAAAAAATTTTCTCAATATCAAAATTGGACCCATATGTGGGTCCCCGCCCACTTGATATATCAAGATGATCGGTCCAGCCATTTAGAAGTCTATACGGAACAAACAAACTAATATACAAACAAACAAACCCACAAACAGACACTCTCTTTTATATATATAGATAGATAGAATAGATAGATTTACTGAGCTATTAAATATATTTTTTTAACTATTTTTTATACCCTACACCACACTGTGGTACAGGGTATTATAACTTTGTGCATTTGTTTGTAACACCCAAAAGGAGAAGAAATAGACCCATCGTTTATTATACCGATCGACTTAGAATCACTTTCTGAGTCGATTTAGCTATGTCCGTCTGTCCGTCTGTCTGTCTGTCCGTCTGTCTGTCTGTCCGTCTGTCTGTCTGTGCATGTATTCTTGTAATCAAAGTACAGGTCGCAATTATGGTCCGATCTCGACGAAACTTTACACATATCTTTTTTTTGGCCCAAGGACGATCCCTATTGAATTTGGTTAAAATCGGTTCAGATTTAGATATAGCCCCCATATATATGTTAGCCCCGATTTGACATGTAAGCGCTGTAAAAACTTTATTTTATATCCGATCAGTATGAAATTCGGCAGGAAAAGGTTTCTTATTACATGAATTAACTCAGTTAAATTTGGAAGAAATCGGTTCAGATTTAGATATAGCCCCCATATATACATTACCCCCGATTTGACATATAAGCGTGTAAAAATGTTATTTTATATCCGATCAGTGCGAAATTCGGCAAAGAGAGGTTTCTTATTACATGAAGGAATACTGCTAATTTCGGAGAAAATCGGTTCAGATATAGCCCCCATATATATGTTACCCCCGATATGACATGTAAGCGCTGTAAAACCTGTATTTTATATCCGATCAGTGCAAAATTTGGCAGAAAGAGGTTTCTTATTACATGAAGGAATACTGCTAAATTTGGAGAAAATCGGTTCAGATTTAGATATAGCCCCCATATATACGTTACCCCCGATTTGACTTGTAAGCGCTGTAAAAATGTTATTTTATATCCGATCAGTATGAAATTCGGCAGAAAGAGGTTTCTTATTATATGAATGAACACTGTTAAATTTGGAAGAAATCGGTTCAGATTTAGATATAGCCCCCATATATACGTTAACCCCGATTTGACATGTAGGCGCTGTAGAGACTGTATTTTATATGCGATCAGTACGAAATTCGACAGAAGGAGGTCTTTTTACATGAATGAGTATTCAGGGAAGATCGGTTCAGATTTATATTGATTGTTCCTCCTGATTTGGTATCAAGCCGCTATAGAAGTTGTATTTTACTTCCGATTATTAAAATTTTCCAGAAAGATGTTTCTCAATTTAGGAACGAATATTGCTTAATTTAGCGAATATCGTTTCAGAATTAGATAATATGTTTCTAGCCATTTACCAATTATTCCAAATTATTATGGCAATGACCCTTATCGCATTGTTAGGGAGGTGTAGGGTATTATATAGTCGGCCCCGCCCGACTTTCTGCCTTTCCTTACTGGTTTTTTAATATATCTACAGGTTTAGTATGGTTGGGTCAAAATTACACAAACACAATATGTGTGGTATAAATTGAAACACTGCGGAAGGGTTAAACAAAAACCACACACAGAATACATTTTGTTTGCCTCAACCGAATTATTTGCCAACCGAATTTTGGCAGTTCTGTCTACTATCATGCGATTCCGTCAGGACAACCAATACTTTGGTTGTGGTATACTTCTGCTTCCATGTTGACAACAATTATATTTAAATTATCTGTTGTAGTTGCCACAACCAACTGTTTTAAACATTTGTTGTTCTGACAAGTTGTCAGTTATATACTACCGAAAGTTAAATAAAAACAGTTTTCATAATTTTTATTTTATTTATTGAACAAAAAACAAAACAGTTCATAACAAAATTAAAATTTATCACTATTATGAGATGTGGAAATATTTACAAACATATATATACAAAACAGTCCATAATATATATACAAAACAGTTCATAACAAAATTAAAAATTCCATATTACAAATTTATCTCTATTATGAGATGTGGAAATATTTGACAAAAATTTTAGTACACGAAAAAACACAAAACTTTTATGCAAATATCGCTTAAACCTGTGCTTTCAATTTCATGATTGTTGCTTTTATTTTTTATTTATGTAAAACATATTGCACAACATATTCTGCATTCCACACATTATTATCCACATGAGATTATTTTTGATTACCTATACCGTTCTTGAACAAAATGTTGAAGATTTTTTTATGTCGAGTAATTTTATTTTTTGTTTGTCATGTATCAGCAAAAAAACAGCAACCAATCTTTCGGTTGTATTTCCCAAAGTACATTTAATTATTCTAAATTTGGGAAAATGATTGGGATAACCAATAAACGATTATTTATTAATATTTTCTCTGTTGTAGTAACCAATTATTCGTTGCAATAATAATCTTTGGTCTATTGATACAAATTGTGTTGTCAAGAATAAAACATTGGTCGTCACAACCAAAAATCGATTATATGGTACTATAATGAAAAGTTAAAATTGGTTACCACAACTAACCGTGTGTCAATGAAAAACAATCTTAATTCGATTGATACAACCATCAATTAGTTGCAAGCATTTTCATTTGATCGTATCCATGCTATTATTGTTGTTTCAACTAATTATATATGAATACAACCGACTGACGGTGTAGGCAATATACTTTTTGTTGCTAGTACAATTTTTTTATTGTTACATTCGAATTCCAACCAATTATTTTCCTGGGTGCACCAAAGATTTGCTCCATATCCAAAGATTTTTCCAGTAATCGAATTGAATGTAATCTATGGTGGAGGGTATATACGATTCGGCATGGCCGAACATAACGCTTTTACTTGTTTTCTATCACATCAATTACTATGGTATATTCATTATCATACGCAAGTGGTATGTTCACCCACGCTGGGTTTATGACGGCGTATAAACGTGATACACTGCAAATCCCATCCCTGTCTGCGTGAAGCTATCGTCCCACATAACCCTGATGTTTGTCTGCCGATGGTCAGGAGTGCGTTCGCCTTTTATGTCTGGCTTCGAACTATCGAGTAGTTGAGTGTTTCTTTTTGCGCACAGGCACTATCCTGTGCCTGTCTAAACTGTCCTCTGCCTGTCTAATATCTAAACTATTACTTGAATTCTATAAGATTCAGGTTAGAAATATTTTATGTACAAGCTTTTTATGTGCTTTGCTATAGACACAACGAATTATAAACTCTGGTGACTCATAGATTTCTCGGAATAATTGTGTGATTTTTGATGTTCGACGTAGCCGAACGAAAATAAGTTACAGAAACAGACCCTAAAAGAAAAATTAAAAGCAGCAGCATCGGAAGCAGAACCCCGATAGGTTACAGAGAATATTGTGAGACAATCAAAAACTAACCTTAATAATAACAATAAATGTGAATGAAATGAAACCAAA
This sequence comes from Eudasyphora cyanicolor, assembly GCA_963930755.1. Taxonomy (NCBI): domain Eukaryota; kingdom Metazoa; phylum Arthropoda; class Insecta; order Diptera; family Muscidae; genus Eudasyphora; species Eudasyphora cyanicolor. Next base: position 69,233,347 of record OZ005735.1, on the reverse strand, counting down.
AGTGTTGTGTTATTTTTTTCTGTCTCGCGGTGCTCTATTCGTTGAAAAAAATATATATGAATCATGGAAAACTGTGTTCCAAGTATTTACGTTTTAAGTTGGAAATTCTAAAAATTTTAGAATGTAATACTCATTATTTTAATGTAACCTAAGTATTCTTGAAGTTACAATATATATGTATTTAAGGTTATGTAAGCTTTTAAAGTGTTGTTCAAGCTTGTTCAACACAAACTGAACATAATCATATACAATAAGATGTTATGCATATTTTAGAACATATTTTGATCTCCGAGTTTTATACCCTACACCACACTGTGGTACAGGGTATTATAAGTTTGTTTCACGGCAGATGTTTGTAACACCTGAAAATAACACAGCTAGACCCACCTTAAAGTATACCGATCGACTCAGAATCACTAGCTAAGTCGGTTTAACGATGTCTGTCCGTCCGTCCGTCCGGCCGTCTGTCCATGTAAAGTTGTTCGTCGACTACAGGTCGCAATTTCACTCCGATCGATCTGAAATTTTGCAGTTTAGAGTATTTCGCGGCTGTTAAGATCGCTATTGAATTTGGCTGAAATCGGTTCAGATTTAGATATAGCTCCCATATATATCTTTCGTCCGATTTGGCCCTTTAGTCCTATAGAAGCTGTATTTTACATCCAATCGTTTTGAAATTTAGAATGGTAGAGTTTCTTGATCCACGAACCAACATTGCCGAATTTGAAGAAAATCGGTTAAGATTTAGCTATAGCTCCCATATATATGTTTCGTCCGATTTGGCCCTTTAGTCCTATAGAAGCTGTATTTTACATCCGATCGTTTTGAAATTTAGAACGGTAGAGTTTCTTGATCCATGAACCATTACTGCCGAATTTGAAGAAAATCGGTTAAGATTTAGCTATAGCTCCCATATATATGTTTCGTCCGATTTGGCCCTTTAGTCCTATAGAAGCTGTATTTTACATCCGATCGTTTTGAAATTTAGAATGGTAGAGTTTCTTGATCCATGAACCAACATTGCTGAATTTGAAGAAAATCGGTTAAGATTTAGCTATAGCTCCCATATATATGTTTCGTCCGATTTTGCTCTTTAGTCCTGTAGAAGCTGTATTTTACATCCAATCATTTTGAAATTTAGAATGGTAGAGTTTCTTGATCCACGAACCAACATTGCCGAATTTGAAGAAAATCGGTTAAGATTTAGCTATAGCTCCCATATATATGTTTCGTCCGATTTGGCCCTTTAGTCCTATAGAAGCTGTATTTTACATCCGATCGTTTTGAAATTTAGAATGGTAGAGTTTCTTGATCCATGAACCAACACTACCGAATTTGAAGAAAATCGGTTAAGATTTAGCTATAGCTCCCATATATATGTTTCGTCCGATTTTGCTCTTTAGTCCTGTAGAAGCTGTATTTTACATCCAATCATTTTGAAATTTAGAATGGTAGAGTTTCTTGATCCACGAACCAACATTGCCGAATTTGAAGAAAATCGGTTAGGATTTAGCTATAGCTCCCATATACATGTTTCGTCCGATTTGGCCCTTTAGTCCTGTAGAAGCTGTATTTTACATCTAATCATTTTGAAATTTAGAATGGTAGAGTATCTTGATGCATGAACCAACACTACCGAATTTGAAAATCGGTTAAGATTTAGCTATAGCTCCCATATGTTTCGTCCGATTTGGCCCTTTAGTCCTATAAAAGCTGTATTTTACATCCAATCGTTTTGAAATTTAGAATGGTAGAGTTTCTTGATCCACGAACCAACACTACCGAATTTGAAGAAAATCGGTTAAGATTTAGCTATAGCTCCCATATATATGTTTCGTCCGATTTGGCGCTTTAGTTCTATAGAAGCTATATTTTACATCCAATCGTTTTGAAATTTAGAATGGTAGAGTTTCTTGATTCATGAACCAACATTGCCGAATTTGAAGAAAATCGGTAAAGATTTAGCTATAGCTCCCATATATATGTTTCATCCGATTTGGCTCTTTAGATCCAATCGTTTTTATACCCTACACCACCCTGTGGTACAGGGTATTATTAAAGTATAAAATGTCCCAAAAGTAAATTTATGTAAACAATTTATACATGAATTACAAAATTTATATATCAGAGTTATTCAATATTACGAGATTGGTGTAGGGTATTATATAGTCGGCACCGCCCGACTTTAGCCTTTCCTTACTGGTTTGAATTATGTATCTTTTTGTAGATCAACTCCGTGTCAAAATAAACGAGCTCTTCGAAATATGGTTTACTAAAAAAACAAACGAAGAAAAGTTGCAAACAGTTTATGATAGCTAAAATATTGAACCAATTTCCGACGAATACAATATGGGCATTTCCGCCGAATGGTCAACCAGGGCCGAAAAATAAAATGTTGGTTATCGTCGTATTTTATTTTGAATTATAAAAAAATTAATAAAAAATGTCTAAATTTTTAAAATACAATGGTTTCACAGCATCTCAGTTGTTTTCGTAAGAAAAATGGCATAGAAACTAAAAAAAATATTTTTTCCATTTTAAGCTACTTTTAAAGACATTTTTATATTTAATTATTTTACATGCAAGACATATGTTATGTTTGAACTCTTTCTACAAAAAGTATCTATTACAATCAATAAAGAAGAGAAAAATGCAAGCAGACCAACAAAAAGTTTGATTTAACGGTTAAAACACATTGATTTAACGGTTAAAACACATTGAAAAATCGTACGTTCGCGACCGGCACCTAAGCCAATTAGCAAAAAATCAACAGAGATAATTTATTGTGTAAATACTCAATAGGAAGCTACATTAATCCTCTTTTAAAATAAATTAATAGCTTAAGAATATTCCGTTCCATTTCGCAGATTTTTGAATGTTACTAGATTCAGCCAAAGTTTACTTCTATTTCGCGTACGTTGGTGACCACATGTTTCGTTTGTGCAAAAAAAAATGTAAATATTTTTCTACATTTTACACTGAAACCGAATTTTTAGGTTCGTTTGTAAAAAAAAGGTGCAGCCATATGAGCGGGTTTGGATTTCGTTTGTAAAGTTACTACACTCCGTAAATGCTAAAATATCGCATTTTCCACACTCAGCCCAGTCCACGGCGTGGAGTGTTGCACCGCCAAAAAGCAGACTTCAAAACCAAACCTAAATGAAAGCGTACATTCTTAATGCACAACCAAATGGTTGCGCCATAATGTAGGTATGGGTTTTACTCACCGCAGGATTTTTGTTCGATTGTTCACATGCAACATGCGAAATTAGCAGAGAGTGCAGGGGGAATTTTTAAAATGTCGCAACATGATGTGGTGACATTATTTTTCAGAAACGAAATCCCAATAAAACTCGATGAAACCCATCTTTTGCACCTAACATGGAGCTACCAATATGCTTTCAAATCAGCAAAAAACAAGTAAGAAAGTTCAGTCGGGTAAACAGACTTATGAATCCCCTCACCTTGAGTTCCAAAAAATATTCGTAAATTTATTTATTTTTTTTGTTTAATTAAATTATTATCAATTTAAATTGCATTTTATAGCTTTAAAGTACGTACTCGTATTAAAGCCAATAACGCCCACTATTCTCTGCACTCTAGGTACTATAAAAGCATTACTCTGTACAAAATTTCAAGTATTTGTATGCACTGGTATTACAGTTATAAGCTGTTAATTTTTGGTGCAAAATGGTCCACTTGTGTGAGAGGTACCGAAAGGGGCGTGGCAACCTTACCTATTTTTCTCGAGGTGATAATAAACTAATACTATGTTTGGAACTTCAGAAGATTCGAGTAAGGTATTAAAGAATCAATATTTCACTAAAAGTTAACCCTTTGTGAGGGAGGACCAATGTAGCCCATCTTCGAACTAAGACGGAGATAGAGAAAAATATTAGCGCATACCAAATTTGAAGTCAATCTGTTAATCCTTTCGAGAGTTATCGTGCGCACCAGTCAGCAGACAGACGGACGGATGGACATTGCTCAAACGACTTAAAATGAGCCAAAACGGATTTCCGCCGAACATACTTAGGGTCTTAGGTCACTCCTTCGATGTGTTACACTTTTGGCTCGTAGCAAATAATATATACCATCCTCTCTAAGGTGAGGGGATAAAAATACGGGGATCATTTTTGTTTTCTATATTTTATCACATTTTTAAAAAGCCAGTATGCTAACGAAGAAAACACTGTCTATTTGAAAAAAATCTATGGATAGATGTAAAAGTTATGAGCCATTTTGTAAATGTTAGGGAAATTCAAAAAAAATCTTGTTTAATTTTTTCGTTTTTATACCCTACACCACACTGTGGTACAGGGTATTATAAGTTTGTTTCACGGCAGATGTTTGTAACACCTGAAAATAACACAGCTAGACCCACCTTAAAGTATACCGATCGACTCAGAATCACTAGCTGAGTCGATTTTTCTGAAATTTCACTCCGATCGTTCTGAAATTTTCCAGTTTAGAGTATTTCGCAGCTGTTAAGATCGCTATGTAATTTGGTTGAAATCGGTTCAGATATCGCTCCCATATATATCTTTCGTCCGATTTGGCCCTTTAGTCCTATAGAAGCTGTATTTTACATCCAATCGTTTTGAAATTTAGAATGGTAGAGTTTCTTGATCCATGAACCAACATTGCCGAATTTGAAGAAAATCGGTTAAGATTTAGCTTTAGCTCCCATATATATGTTTCGTCCGATTTGGCTCTTTAGTCCTATAGAAGCTGTATTTTACATCCAATCATTTTGAAATGTAGAATGGTAGAGTTTCTTGATCCATGAACCAACACTACCGAATTTGAAGAAAATCGGTTAAGATTTAGCTATAGCTCCCATATATATGTTTCGTCCGATTTGGCCCTTTAGTCCTATAAAAGCTGTATTTTACATCCAATCGTTTTGAAATTTAGAATGGTAGAGTTTCTTGATCCATGAACCAACATTGCCGAATTTGAAGAAAATCGGTTAAGATTTAGCTATAGCTCCAATATATATGTTTCGTCCGATTTGGCTCTTTAGATCCAATCGTTTTTATACCCTACACCACACTGTGGTACAGGGTATTATTTAAGTATAAAATGTCCCAAAAGTAAATTTATGTAAACAATTTATACATGAATTACAAAATTTATATCAGAGTTATTCAATATTACGAGAGTGGTGTAGGGTATTATATAGTCGGCCCCGCCCGACTTTAGCCTTTCCTTACTGGTTTATTGATGTTTTTGCAGTATGAGTATGAGTAAAAGGCAAAGAACTTTTCAATGTGTAAATGATGCCGACAACTTCTGCTGCATCTGCGGAAAATATGTAATTAAAAAAATCTACGTGCGTTTAGTAAAATAATATAAGAAATATATGTGTAATTTTTTGTTGAGTACTCAACTCTGAGCGATTCAAGTTTGAGTCAGAAGTCATCGCTTTTAACTCAGTTTCAACTTATTGATCTAGTGAGAGATTTGGAACTGACCAAAGATAAGGCAGAACTACTTGCATCTGGGATAAAACAGTACAATATTTTGGCCCCAGATGTTAACATATTATATTATAGAGTCCGTGATATTCCTTACAAACAATTTTATACAACTGTGAATAACAGATGCTTTTGCAAGAACATTCCCGGATTGTTCGAGGAACTTAATCAAACATACAATTCAAAGGAATGGCGGTTACTTGTTGACAGCAGTAAAGAAAGTTTGAAAGCAGTACTTTTACACAACGGAAATCAGAAACAGTCGATTCCCATTGCTCATGCTGTCAACACTAAGGAATCATACGAAACAATGGCTAAATTGATAAAATATGAACATGACTGGAAAATTTGTTGCGATTTAAAAGTAGTTGGTATGTTATGCCTCTGGGATAGCCGATATTTTGCCACCACTGCATATTAAGCTGAGACTCTTTAAAAATTTTGTTAAAGCCTTAAGGAAAGATGGCAATTCACACTCATATTTAAAAAGTTTATTTAAAAGCCTTTCTTTTCAAAAAATCAAATAAAGAGTTTTTGATGGGCCTAAAATAAGGAAAGTGATGAAAGATGTGAATTTCGAATCATATTGGACGTCGGATGAAATTGCAGCTGGAGGTCGTTTAAGCTTGTAGTTTCAAATTTCCTTGGATCCAATAAAAGTCCGCAATATGAAACAATGATTAATGATTTGTTAAAAAATTATGAAAAAAATGTTTAGAAATATATTTATTTATATTTATGTATATAACACATATCTTCCAACAGGTGTAAATATGTCCCTCAAAATTCATTTCTTGCATTCTCATTTAAACTTTTTCCCCGAGAATCTTGGCGACGTAAGTGACGAACATGGCGAAAGGTTTCACCAAGAATTGAAGTCCATCGAGCGGCGTTACCAAGGGCACTGGGATGAAGGAATGATGGAAGATTATATTTGGTTCCTCATTAGAGAAACCGATTCCGAAATCTACAAACGTCAACAAAGAACTCACAATTACTTCTAATGAAACTTGTTCATGTAAGTAAACTCAAATGTACATAATATAAATAAAAGTAATAAATAAAATCGCTATTTAAACAGAAATAAAAAAACGATTTTTTGAAATTCTCTTACCTCTACCAAAAGGGCTATAATTTCTACATTTATCAATAGATTTTTTCAAATAGACATTATTTTCTTCGCTAGGATGCAAGCTTAAAAAAATATATAAAATATTTTCTTCGATTTTTTTCTATTTTTATGCTTTTTTTGTCCCAGATTTTTTTTTGAAAAAATCTACTTTTTCCAATTTGTTTAATGACTGTTACTAAACCACGGTTTCTAAGTGATATTTCCTATATTGGTAGCCCACATTAATAGCTTCAATTTAACGTATAAGTCGACCTGATCGGGCATATACTCCAAAAATTATAGTGCAAATACTAAGGGTACATTCGAAGATAATAGTATTTTTAATAAAAAATTTTTTAAAAAAAAATGTATCCATAAAAAATTTTTTGGTTTTGATTTTTTATAACAGTATGCCACAATCTATGCAATAAAATAATTTTTAGGTCAAGGACACAAACAAAATTTTTTTGTTGCGTAGTGTTATTTAATCACTTCTATACTGCTTATTTGAATCCTTTGAAATTCTACACATAGTATTAGTGTCCCTTTTGGTACCTCCCACACAAATGGACCTTTTTGTACCAAAAATTAACAGCTTTTAACTTTAATACCAGCGCATACAAATACTTGAAATTTCGTACAGCGCAATGCTTCTATAGTACCTAGAGTCTAGAGAAAGTGACCGTTATTGGCATGCCCCTTTTGGTACCCCCCACGCAAATAGACCATTTTACACCAAGCGTTAACAGCTTATAACTTTAATACATACTTTAATGTTATTACTCGTAAATGCAAATTAAATTGATAATAATTTAATTAAAACAAAAAAATAAATAAATTTACTAATATTTTTTGTGACTCAAGGTGAGGGGGATTCATAAGTCGATTTACCCGACTGAGCTTTCTTACTTGTTGTACATCAAAAGCGTACGAAAGTACGTTCGCGACCCGCGGATGTGCCAATATAAATAAATAACGAAAAGGTACGACATTTTTGCAACAGATTGGCAGCTGAATGGAAAAAAGTTATAGCAACTTAGAGGTATTTCGTTCAAAATCTGAACGCGGAAAGAGAAGAGCACTTTCAGGAGAAAAGCAAAGTGAAACCAAGTTATTGGTGCGTGCTGCTGCAAGTTGTGCTCGAAAACGAGGACAAAATGATTTATCAACAATTCTTAAAGAATCCTTTAAAGCCCAACAAGATCCAAAAAAAGAAAGGTTTGCTCCCAAGGAAAAGAAACGCCCGAACGCCAATCTCCGGATGAGGCACTAGCTTTTTTGTTGGAATATAATTTTACAAAAAATCTATATTTTGGAATACGTACCGAAAGCCGATAAAGAAATTGTGATATATATCCACATTATAATGAAGTGTCCGCCACAAAATCAATATGGCGACCTAGTGGTATGGAAGTAATTGAAAAATTTTGTAAAGGTAAGTTCAGACGATTTGCAGATGGGACAACATTGCCAGAAAAATGGCGGAAAAATGCAACCCTGTGAATTTACAACCGTGTGAACATACAATTTTTGTTTTGCAACGTTAGCAGAAAAGTCATTGCGAGATAATTTGCTGATTGTTATATGTGCGAAGTTTATGCATGTGACAACGGCGCCATTGCCAGAAAATCATTTTATTTGCAACACTGTCTATAATGTATTTTTAATGGCAATCCTGCATATAAATATTTACAAAATATATTGTAAATATATGAAATTTTAATGTTTTCTTGCAATCGTCTGAACTGTCAATTCACCTTTGCCTAACAATCTGACATTGCCCGTATATTTGCATCACTTTAACAGGGTTGATAATGTTTGCCGATCTGGCAATCGTCTAAACTCAGCTTAAGAGTTCCATTAAACGCAATTCTCTTGCATACAGCATCGAGAATTATTGAAATTTAGAATAACATTATTACAAATAATATGGAAAACACCAACACCTTAAACGCGGAACTGACTTTAAGTTATGGCTTCGGAAAAGGCGTGTATAACAATTGAAGAAGAAAAGGCAATAAAAGTAACTTTCACGTTAAGACTGACTATTATAGACGTAAAAGTTTTAAACATTTTGACTGGTACCAAGTCGACCCGAGCATGTCCTGTATGTGGAGCTACGCTCAAAGATTTTCTAATTGTTTCAAATTACAACTTTGATAAATTTCGTCCATCAAAATCGAGCATAAAATATGGAATAAGTCCTTTACATTAGTGGATACGACCTTTTACATTAATTTTAAATAGAGGCTACAAATGCCAGATTTTTTTAGAGCGACATATCCGTCGATGCCCATGACTGCAACTGTACATAAAGTCCTTGGACATTCAAAACAGATAATGGAAAACACGTTACTACCAGGTTTTTTCGGAGAAGATGCGGCAGAATCTCGACACAAAAAGACAAATCTGATAGAATACATCACGCACGTAAAAATAGTCGTATTAATAATATATGCGATATTTTTAACAGATACATGGACACATCTGATCCCATCGTTTCCTCTTTCTATATTACCAATCTATATTGCAACAGCGGAAACTACAACCATTTCCCTCGGAAGTTGTACAAATGTGCAAGATCCCAACATTTCGGGTCCGACATATTACCAGACTTGACTCATCTCAGAGAATATGACTGGAAGATACTGAGAAAATTCGTGTCTAGTACCGATTTTCTGTAACTCGTGAGGTATAAAAAGATCATAAATAAGGAGCGCACAACAGGCCGAACCACTGGCTTAAGTGTATGTCCATGGACCAGTGATGGGATTGGAAAATTTTCGAATTGTACCACAATGATCAAGAAATTGTACCAAGTGTACCACGATTGTACCAAATTACCAGAAGTGAAAAATTTAGTTTGTTTTTAAAACTTATTTTGATTTGTATTTTTTGTATTTATTTATTAGAACTTGTAATTCTAAGCCTTCAAGCCAATTATAATTAAATTACAATATGCATATCATAAATCTTTAGATGCACTAAAAACTACTCAAATTAAAAAAGTTCATATTTGTTTATATATATTGACGTTATAACTTAAATCGAATTACCAAAAATTAAATACAATTTGTTTAGTAATCATAACTACACGAGTAATACCCTTACACCTCGAAATATTGATGAGAGACATCATAAAGTATATACATACATACGTATATTATTAATTGTCGTAAAATTCTAAGACGATATAGATTATAGTGTATGTTGTTATCACGCTACAATCTACAACTATTGAACTAGATGACTGACAGTTGGTACAGATACTTCTTATAGCTGCAGGTAAATTCGGATTAAAAATGAGCAATATCGATCAATTTTTTAATATAGCCCCACATATCGCCGCTTAGATTACCAACTGACAGAACTGGCAATTTTTCGGAAATTGAGTTAAGGCCATTATTGGACTTGCCTAGTCATTGTACAATGTGTGTGTACATTTAGAGTTTGTAGCTTTCAGTTGTATCCAAAAAAGGTAAACATTATCGACGTATCTGACAATATTTTACATAACTTTTTTTAGGAATATTAATAAAGAAGAAGTTTTGTACATAATAAGAAAAACAAACATTAAATTGTATAATAAATATTACTCCATTGGGAAGAAGCAACATTGTCTCAAAAACAGAAAAACTGCTCTCCTGGACAATTTTGAAAATGTTAGTTGCATCAGTTGGTCATCCAAGCGACGATATATATCCCCCCCGTCCGATTTGATTTCTAGACGCCATAGAGACCACAAGTTTCATATGATCTATCTGAAACTTGGTATTTTGGGTGTATTTACACGAACAAAGGTCCATGTTTTAATATAGCCCCCACACAAAGGTCCCTCTAGATTTTTCTTTTTGACGCAGTAAAAACCACAAATTTAATCGAATGGGGTCTGAAATTTCGGTTTATTTGAGTTTATTTGTACCCGAAACCATTCAAGCGCGATCCATAGTGGAGATTATATAAGATTCGGCATCGCCGAACTTAACGCTGTCTTCTTGCTTAATTGCTTTAATCAACGATGCAAATAATAGTTGTGGTTCATACTGGTACGAAAGGCATGCGTACAAAATAATATAGTAAATATTTTAAAAATGATTTTAAAAATGTGTGAATAGGCTTTTTTAATTATTTTTACCAGCCAGAGAAATGTACCAAAAATTGTTTCATTGTACCAGCGTACCAAAAATTCCTCAATTGTACCAAAAGTGGTACAATTGTACCACGTTTTCCATCACTGCCATGAACATGAGACGTTTAAACGTCTCCTCTCTTCAACCTAACCTGTACAAATGTTAAATTGTGATGTTCCAAATTATGAGATTTGCTTCGATAATCCAGATGTGAATGAAACTGAGAACGAAGAAAGTGTATTAAGCTCCGCATACGAAAATATATTAAACAGCTTAACCTTGGACAATGAATTAGATTTATTTTGCGTTAGTATATATGGATGTAAAAAGAATTTGTAGCTACAGCTCTTATTTTATTCCATACAGCCATAAATAAAAAGTATAACTATTAAAATTCAATTTTAAACATTTTTTGGTTCAGCAAGGGTTAATCGTCCTGAAAGGGTTAATTTGTTAGCTTTATTCTCGCTTTAAATTTTGGTGAACATTAAACAAGATTATATTTTTAGTTTTTAACTTTATTAATTTTGGCCAGAAAGAGAGCTGTTTTGACCAATAGTGCGGTGCTTGAAAAACGTGACGAGCCAACACATTGCAACGGTGCCTTCGGCACACCAAACCATAACTGTGTCTTTATTTGGCTAAAGTCGTGCGGTAAATATACCGCTACTTTAGCATTTTCTTTATTAATTGTCAAATTATTTGTCACAGTCATCCTGTCTGTCATTAAATAAAATCAGTGTAAGCATTTTACAAAATGACTCGTGATATTAAATAGACTACCTTTCAAGAACATTAGTTATTCTACTGCAATTAAATGAGCGAGAAATATCGAAATGAGTTAATAAAAATAAGTCGACGGTGCACGATTCTATCTCTAGAAATAAGAAAAATTAATTTATTGCAAACAACCAATGTATTCATCGACCAAAGAAACTATCCTTTTGTGATGAGAACCTAATTTTCAGAGAAGTGAAGAAACATCATTTTATACCTGCGCCGAATTTAACGAAATGCAAAGATAACCGATGTTTCTGGAACTGATGTTAATCCAGAAACAATAAGGAAAAATCTTGGACAAAAATGAATGTAATGTGGTGGTTGTGCTAAAGAAGCTTAGTATGTAGCAACAAACTGACGCGCATCCTTTTGATCGTCTGTATATGATCGTCTTTTGGTGCACGCATAAATAGTGATACAAAAAATTATTCGATTAAAAGATTGTTCAAGCTCGAGGTCTGCTTTGTTTTTAAATTTTAGTTTTTATTTATTTCCAATATTTCGGAATTATCTTTTGAATTCCGTCATCAGGGATAATGTTCTGCAATAAATTAAATACACAATAATTTAAGTTAATATAATAATAATATCACTAAATATCGAGTGAAAATAACTATAAAGTGATTTATTAATACCAGGAGAACATAAATAATAATAATAAAGTAAAACACAACAACAAACAATACCCTGCAGCCAAAATGACTAGTTTGTATATAGAAATATACTAGTTGTTTTTTACTTCAAACTAGTAACATATCTGTCCTTTTTTCATATAACTTTTTTCATAAACTATCGATTTTAACAGTGGCTTGTCATAGGCACCCAACTATTTCATTTGTTTACAATTCAGTTCCAGTTAATATCTAGTTCAGTTATATATTTGAGAATACGAGAGTACAAGAGTGTAAGAGAATGGTGGTGGGAGAGATAAACATTTACTCTGCCACCACCAAACAAGTACTCGTAAAGCAGTTCAATCGTTTTTGCTTATTTCTTTGCTGCTTACGGCAGAGAGACGAACGAGTCGATCTGCAACCATGTAGGCACCAAGCAATCCAGCAAAATTTCTCATTACCAAATAATCCGACGAGTAAGTAAAGTTCGATAATGGTAAGTACTTATTATTTAGCCACTTTTCTCATTATTTCAACATGGGTCATTGGAGGAAAGTACTTCCCAAAAACATACAAAAAAGTAGCATAATAAGTACTTATTTGTAGCATAGGCATACCACATATGAACTGTTTGTTTTGAAAGTGGCGTAAATCCATTTGTTTTTAAAACGAGATATAAAGGCTTTAGCGTTTCAATAAGTTTAAAAATCTGGGTGAACTATGGACATGAAATAATTACATACACTTCATCTCAAGACTTCAAAGTTTCAATATGGAGTAAAATTTTTCGTGATCGAATCCAATTAACACACCTTTTGCAAGGGAGAATGTACTTAAGCCACTTTCAAAACAAACTTTTTATACAAAATGTTTGTTTTGAAAGTGGCGTAAAGACCAAATTTCCATAATAATATTTTTTACATTTTGAAACTTCCTGGCATCAAACATGAAATGACTTCTAATTTAGCGATTTGAATTGGAAATGCATTCCTACATTCAAAAAGTTGGCACGTTGCACAAATACATGTAAATTGGGAAACAAAGTGATAAATAAATGATATTAAATTTTGATGAACTAGTTATTTATTGTGATACATAAAGCGTGAAATAGTAGTATAATAAAAATAGTAATTAAAAAGGAGCTTTAAGAAACGGTTTTTAATATGAAATTGAAAATAAAGATATTAGTTTGATTCATTATCATCATCTCCGATACTCTCAATTATGTCTCCCGAAATATTTTATATGGCATATCCCTGCGAAATCGTATCCACTGAATATTGAACCAATTAACATTATCTTGGTTTATATTTACAGTTCTTTTTGAAGTACTGCTTTGTAATAATCGAGTAGAAAAAAGTCATTGTTATTCATCTTATGAACGTTGAATGATTTTTTACAACAATTAGAAATAATGTTGTAATATTCATCAGGTGTGTATATTATCTCCTTTTTTCTTAAAGCTGCCTCTATTACTCCGAAGTCTCGATCATTGGGTAAATACGAATGGCCAGAAACAAGAAATTTATGATCCACGATTGCAATGTCATTTTTTAAGAATTTACAACTTTCATCCAAGTCAATGCTAATTTAATATTTTTGTTTTGACCTGGACATGCGTTACTGTAGGCGATAACATGTGTATGAGATGTAATATTCATAAGGTGTTTCGAAATCCATGATGCAACTTCTTGTGCTCCGCGTGATGCAATTGTTTCCTCCCAAACGTACATGTCAACACTGCTACTATGAAAATTGTGAATTCCAAAATTCAAAACATACATATTTCTTTTATAGTAAGATACTGAAACGGTAAGTTTTGGAAATAGTAGTGCCTTTTGGAAGTCGAACGAAAAAGCAAAATATGTATTCGGCTCATTTTTTGCTTTTTCAGCATCAGTTTTTAGGGATTGCCTAGCCAATTCAGCAGCTTCCAGGTTCATATTTTCGTCTTTATTTGCGTCAATTTGTACTTTATACAAATCACACTTTTTTAATGTCCTGAACATTATTTTGAAGTCCTTTTTGAAAATGTTCTGTATACGATTTCACTTACGTATTCGTTACCATCAATTTGACTCTTTTCAACATATAATCCATACATTTTTCGCACATTCAAATCCGGGCTGAAGTATTTACTGTAGGGGTTTTGTAACCTGGTGTAGTGACTGTTATATGCAGGAAAACTACTTATGTGTTCCTTAACGATTTGTACAAGATTTTCGCTCGAAGTTCCACGTAAATCTTTAGCTAAATCTTCACGTTCGATTCAACCGACCTTCATATATGCCGACCTTCATGAAATATTGCTTGCAAACAGCAACTGTTTTGTTATTAATTGTTAAATAAAATGAATAGCTACATTTTCTCTTTTTTGGGGAGTTATTTTTTTTACGCCTTCGTTTCGATTCTTCTCTCTTTGTTGATGCATTCAAAAATACATTTTTTTTGTTGTATCTCTACAAAGTGTCCAAAAGCATAGTATTTCATCTATATTATAAAATGGCATAAATACATATCCAAAAAAGTTCACGGTTTTCATAATACTCAAAGCGTATGGATTTACGCCACTTTCAAAACAAACGGTTTTGTAAATTTGTTTACTAGCAAAACTTAAGCTTTAAAAATCTAAGTCGCCTTTGACTTTTTTGAAAAAATTATTTTTGATAAAATTATATCCGACTAGTCTGTAGTCGAATCCACCTTTAACTCAATTTATGTCATATTCATAAAAGAATTTGTTAATTCCAATTGCTTATTTAAAAGTTTTTCAATATTTTTCATTATGTTGTTATTGGAGTCAGAGTGAATGTTTTCTCTAGCCATGTTGGCATAAGTTTCATAGTATCTGAAGTTGTTATTGTTATGATTTAAGTTGTGGTTAGTGTTTGAATGGCTTGGAAATTCATTTTCATTCATAAAGAATGGTTCATAGCGTTGGGGCCTATTGGCAGGCAATCTTTTACGTGCCAGGGTTTGGTAGACTTGACATCCTCTATAATTAGCGGTATGCGTTTGAAGGCAATTAACACATTTTGGTGGAGCAGAAGCTTCTTTCTGGCAAGTAGAAGTGGGATGACCTAAACCGCATTTCACGCACACATATGGTTTCCGACAGTACGACTTAGTGTGACCAAACTCCTGACAGCGATGACATTGAACTATTTCATTTGTGATCCTAGGAGCCTCTATTGTAACGACGCATTTTCCTATATAACGTATGTCAAACACTTGTTTATTATTTGGACTAGGGTCCATATCGACAAAAAAACATCGGCAAAGGTTCCTTCAACCTTTTACTTTTAACATTGGCAATGTACCTGACCTGATGACCTTTCAATAAAAGTTCGGCTTTAATGTTTTCAATCGGGGTGGAATGATGAAGACCTTTAATAACAATACGATAAGCACGCTGGGTTTTTATTTGATACGTATGGTAATTAATGTTATTGGACTCAAAGTACTTTACTAACTTCCCATACGATTCTACTGTTTTAATATTTAATTTAATTTGACCATCATTCAATGACTTGTAGTTAAATTGGGCGTTAGAAAGAATACTGGATATTTTTTTAATCATTTTACATATGTCAGCTACGCCCGGGACAAATATTGGTGGCGGCTTTGTTGCAGTTTCACTTTCTTCATTATCATCATTAACTTCATTTACTTGAAGGGCCGAGTATTTGTTGTTGTTAGAAGTACTTGGTATATCATCACTCTTCGACTTGTTATGCACTTGTTCAATTTTGTGGCTTTTTTTCTTTTGGAATGCATAATCTGCCATGGAGTTTCACTGTCTTCACTATCATCATTGGTTTCATCACTACACTGAAAAAAAAAATAGTAATAAAATTAATGATGGCACATTCTTAAATTAAGTATGCGGCCTCGGCATTAATTCAATCGCAATTTTCGTTAAAATCATGAAAATTTACATGTTTTTTACGAAATTTTCCTTAATCTAAAGTTTTTTGAATTTGAATTAATCACTATGTAATCATTAGTTTTGTGTACGCCCTTCTTTAACTGTAAGCCTTTAAATTAAAGAAAAAAATCATTAAATTTGTGACAATCCTCATTATTTTATGTAATATTTAAATACTTTTTAGGATTTTCTACATTAAAACAATGACGTAGCCACGTCATAGTTTTAATGCCAAATTGGACTTAATTGACAGTATGAGATATTTGAGTAATAAATTTAAGGCTGAGCTCCCCATAAAGGAAAGGTTGTCTTGGTAATAAATTTTATGACTCTTGCCATTATTTTTAAGAATACATACTTTTAAAATAACTCTCTTTCTCCGAGAATTATTCTTTTTCTCTTTCGGAGAATTATTCTAGCTCTCGGAGAATCAGAAATGTTTGTTAATGTGCGAGTCAATAATTGTTATGGAATGTTGAAGAGCTCTCTGAAAATTTGAAGTAACTCGTCGTTTGTTTTCTTTTACATCGTCAGTTATTGAGAAATGGTAGAAGCAAACGGTCGCGGATTGTAAGAAAACGAAATTGCTGGAAATATGTAAGTAGACGTACGTGTACATACAAAAGTGCAATTTTATTTAAATATTTTTTACTTTTCCATATTATTTCGAAAATAATTTCATTATGGGCAGTAACAGTTATTTTTGCTTAATGAAAACACATATCTGAAACAAATAAAAAATAAAGTGTGGACATAAATAGATTGGCAAATCGCATAGCAGCAACAAAAAAGGGATACATAAATGTATAGATTTCGTGCGTGTAGATTTCACATGTGTGTATGCATGTATGTGGTTGTGATAAGGAAAAGGGATAGATGTTGTGTGTCTTAGTTATTTTGGCTGTATGTCATTTATGGTGATTTACACACAATTTTGAAAGAGATATTGTTAGTAAGTTATGTGAAGAGAATTATGCGCGAACACTACAAAACGAATTGGGCAAACAAAATAAGAATAACAGGTTTTGTAGTACTGAAAGTGACAATAAGCAAAATGTATAGAAATGTTAAAATGTTGTATTATAAAACTGAAGCAAAAATTATTGGCAAATTATGGAATTAGGAAAACACTTTTGTTAATAGTAAATATTTATTAAAAATAACTGCTAACAGCGCATAAATTAAGCAAAATGTAACATTATTTCTCGAAATATGGAAATGTATTATAAATGCGCTGGTCAACTTTTTTTTTGAGACACGGGGTTCACAGCCAATTGTGATATAGATGTAATACAGTTCTTACCCTAAAATGTAGTTTCTTTGAACTTCCTCTAGTTCTCGCGATTAATCGCTATTTACAAAAATAGAGAAGTTGCGACACATATTATAGCATAACTCGAGAATCTTTTATACGAATTATTTCGGGAATGTTTTAAATAATGCAAAATTAAGTACATTTCCTCTAATACCAATATTTTATCCGTTCGGCGATATCTTACGAGATTGCGTTAAACCCTATTTTTTGAGAAAATTCTAATAATTTGTAAAAAACGCGTAATATAAATGTCGAAAAGTATTCATTTATTAAATTTTTGTTATTGTATCGTAATGCAAAATTAAAAAGAAAAGAGAAGCGTTTTTTTAAAATTGTCTGTGAAATTTTTGATCGGGACATTGTCTTAAGGTGAAATAAATTTCGGGGTAGATTTAATAAATTCGATACAACTTTTTAAGTTATGCATTGGTTTTTTTTCGTAATGATCTAATCTTAATCATGACCGATCAGACTTTATGAAAATTTAGTAAACATTTTATAATTGAGCATTTGTCGTTGTTTTTATTACGCGTTTATTTCTAAATTATTAAAATTTCTAAAAAAAAATGAAATTTTAGCACTATCTTGTAATAATATCGTCGAAACAGCTGAACGGATGAAAAATTTGTGTTTGAAGAAGTTGAAGGCTATTTAATTTT
This sequence comes from Eudasyphora cyanicolor, assembly GCA_963930755.1. NCBI lineage: Eukaryota > Metazoa > Arthropoda > Insecta > Diptera > Muscidae > Eudasyphora > Eudasyphora cyanicolor. The sequence continues at coordinate 69,215,330 of OZ005735.1, read as the reverse complement.
GGATAATTTAAAACTTTCCCAAAATAATCCGTATAAATTATTCTCGAGTTATGCTATAATATGTGCAGCACTCTCTATATTATTTATCGCGAGAACTAATTCAAAGAAATTACATTTAAGGCTAAGATCTTTATTATCTCATATATCCAAATAGGCTGCAAAATTCTGTGCCACAGCAAAACTATTTTTTTTCTTGAGCTGTGTAATTAATAATTTGTTATATAAATATAATATATTTTTTAAATTGTTTAGTAAAACAATTTTTGAATGGGTCTATTATGAGTATTTGTGTCGTTGAAGAGTGAACAACTGTACCAAATATTTCAACGTAAGTATTATATGTATGAGAAAGATTGAAATATATCTCTTATTTTCCAAAATTTTCTTACTGTGATATGATGAAATTTATTTGACACTTTTTTGTACATAAATTATTCTGTTCGATTTCTTTTCAGATTAGTTTATTTTAGATCGCGCAATAAACTTTGCTTGAAAATATGAAAAATGTAGTGGGGATCTAAATTTACAAAGTGAAGCAAATAATTGAAAACTACAAATTCTATGACATGTAAAACTAATTATATAATATTTATTTTATACAACTTCTATTTAAATTCCAGGCAAATTCCTTGTTCAAATCATTGATGTCGGTTCCAATGCAAATTGTTCTCGTACAATAAATAGAGAAATTAAACCCACTACAGATTTACAAATCCATTGACAAATCCACAAATTGAAAACTACAAATTCTATGACATGTAAAACTAATTATATAATATTTATTTTATACAACTTCTATTTAAATTCCAGGCAAATTCCTTGTTCAAATCATTGATGTCGGTTTCAATGCAAATTGGTCTTGGACAATAAATAGAGAAATTAAACCCACTAAAGATTTACAAATCCATACCAAATATTTGAACAAGGACAAACATCAAATATTTCGGTAGTGCGTTGGACGGTTTGTCTTTAGACAACTAAAATATTGTTTTTAATTATAAAATGTTCAAAGTTTTCCGTAATATGTATTATAAATTTTTTGTATTTCCAATAAAAATATAACAATTCCAATGTTTAGAAAGATAAAACGTTGTGTTTTTGAAGTTAACACTATAAATAGCATTAAGCACATTTTCTATGAATATAAATAATTTCAATGCTTCAAAGAAAACGATTCATTAATAAGAGTAAAATTATAATATATATATATATATAATATATAATATATTATATATATATATATATATATTATAATATATAATATATATATATAATGTATATATACAATGTAAAGAATTTTCCATATATACATATTTTAAAAAACTATATTTAAATCCATGTATGCCTTAAATTAATGACTAGTACATTCTAACATCAAGTACAGACATTTTAAATTTTATTACGATAATGTTTTAAATTGTATGATATTTTACTACAAATAAGCACGTGTCATACTTAAATTTACGCCAAAACGTGCTTATTTTAAGACCAAACATAATTAGTTTTATTACACAAAGTTCTTGATTCTATGAAATGCCTCCTCAAAACAAGTACTATTCATGTCTTTAAATTAACTATAAAACATTCTTATTTTTATTGCGATTGTCTTTGGCTCGAAATCATTGCCGAAATCTTAAACTTTACGACAAATTCGTTGATTTTCAGTACGCTTTTTTTTTAGTGTACCGTTGGGCATATTAATTGTTTGTGTAAATTTGGTTGTTTTTTGGTGCAGCTAGCGATCGACTGCAATTGTTTGTTGTTGAAGTCAGAAAAGACTGCAATTGAATGCAGTTGTTTTTTGTAGCAATGACTGCAATTGTTTGTTTTTGGATTTCCTATACTTTCTATAGGGATTGTGAAACGCACTTTTGTTTTTGTAAATTTTTATGTTTCGTTTATTGAAATATTCAAATGTAAATGCAACAGAAACGTCCGTTCACTTTGAATGACAATTCGCGACTGATTTATTTTGCGTTAGTATATATGGATTAAAAAGAATTTTTAGCTACATAAATGTAAATTACATCTTATTTTATTCCATACAGCTATAAATACAAAGTATAACTATTGAAATTCAATTTTAAACATTTTTTGGTTCAGCAAGGGTTAATCGTCCTGAAAGGGTTAATTTGTTAGCTTTATTCTCACTTTAAATTTTGGTGAAATTAAACAAAATTATATTTTTAATTTTTAACTTTATTAATTTTGGCCAGAAAGAGAGCCGTTTTGACCTATAGTGCGGTGCTTGACAAACGTCACGAGCGAACACATTACAACGGTGCCTTCGGCACACCAAATCATAACTGTGTCTCTATTTGGCTAAAGCCGTGCGGTAAATATACCGCTACTTTAGCATTTTCTTTATTAATTGTCAAAATTATTTGTCACAGTCATCCTGTCTGTCATTAAATAAAATCAGTGTAAGCATTTTACAAAATGCCGCGTGATATTAAATAAACCACCTTTCAAGAACATTAGTTATTCTACTGCAATTAAATGAGCGAGAAATATCGAAATTAGTTAATAAAAATAAGTCGACGGTGCACGATTCTATCTCTACACTAAAAAAAAAGCGTACTGAAAATCAAAGAATTTGTCGTAAAGTTTAAGATTTCGGCAATGATTTCGAGCCCAAGACAATCGCTATAAAAATAAGAAGGTTTTATAGTTAATTTAAAGACGTGAATAGTACTTGGTTTGAGGATGCATCTCATAGAATTAAGAATTTTGGGTAATAAAAATAATTATGTTTGGTCTTAAACTAAGCACATTTTGGCGTACACTTAAGTTTGCCGCGTGATTATTTGTAGTAAAATATCATATAATTTAAAACATTATCGTAATAAAATTTAAAATGTATGTCCTTGATATAAGAATATAATGGTAATTAATTTAAAGCATACATGGATTTAAATATAGTTTTTTATAATATGTAATTAATGTATTATTTTCTTTGAAATTATTTAATATTCATAAAAACTAATCTTCATGCAAATTATATATATATTTTCCCATATGTACTTCCTAGGGGGAGCATAGGGCCGTAACAAAATCATTCCACTTCATTTTATCTAAGGCTCGGTTTTTAATTTCATTTCATGTGTACCCTTTCTATGTGCCTACTGCGTCTACCAGGCGTCTCCACGTATTTGCAGGTCTTCCACTTCTGCGGCTTCCCTGTGGATTCCAATCGAGGGCAGTGAGTGCATGACCAATCCATTTCCATAGGTTCTTGCTTCGTGGTTGTCCATAGGTTTTCATTGGAGATTTTATTGGGCCAAAATACACGTATGATTTTCCTCAAGCAGCGGTTTATGAAAGCTTGTAGTGCTTGTAGCTCTTTCCTCGATGTGTTCCATGCAAATTATAGCGTTAACTTATTAATTCAAAACACAACGCTTTCTCTTTCTAAAGATTGGATTTTTTATATTTTATATTGGAATATACAAAAAATTTATAATACGTATTACGGAAAACATTGAACATTTTACAACATTTTATTTTAGTTGTATAAAGACAAACCGGCCAACACACTATCGTAATATTGTTATTATTGGTATGTATCAATTTGTAAATCTATAGTGGGATTCGTTCTCCATTTGTTGACCAAGAACAATTTTCATTGGAACTGACATTAATTTTTAACATGGAATTTGGCTGGTATTTAAATAGAAATTGTATAAAATAATTGTTATATAATTAGTTTTACATATCATATAGTTTGTATGCTCACTTATTTGCTGCAATTTGTAAATTTCATTCCCACTGAATTTTTCATATATCCAAATAAAGTTCATTGTACGATCTAAAATTAAAATAATCTAAAGAGAAATCAAACGGAAAAGTATAAAAATAAATTTTATCATGTCACAGTAACAAAATGTTGAAAATAAGAGATATATTTAAATCTTTGAAATGTAATACTTACATTGAAATATTTGGTACAATGGGTTACTCTTCTACGACACAAATACTCATAATAGATCCATTCAAAAATTGCTTTATTAAAAATTTTAAAAATATTTTTATATAATATATTATTAATTATTTGGACTGTGTGTTTTGAAAGTGACGTCAGCGACATTTTTACATATAAATGGAGTTAGGGATGGACTCGGCATCAGATTAGCAGCATATAATTTTATCAAAAATAATTTTCTCAAAAAAGTCAAACGTGACTTAGATTTTAAAACCTTAAATTTTGTGCAAACAAAACTACAAAAACATTTTTTTAAGTACGGTGAATATTTAAAATGTTAAAAAACAGTGGATTGTTTTGGAGAACATATGATTATTAATAAAATATTGTTAATATACTACAATTTTATGCACTTTTGATTATTATTCAGCTTAATTAAAATGAAACTTCGTCTTAAAAATACATATAACTGCAACAAAAATAAAAAAAAGTTTTTCATTTAAAATTGAATGTATCTACACTTTTTTTTCATAAACAATTATTTAAATAAAAATTAATGGTATTTTCTTTTGTGCCAAAAAATGGTAAATTGTTTCTGCCTTCCGCCCTAAAACGATTTTTTGATTTCGTTTATGAGAAAATACTGCAATGCGAAAGGGGTTTAAAATGCTGCTCTCTGACAGGGCACCATAATTTTTTAGAAAAGAAAACATCATAATATTATACTATTCCATGAGGTTGCTTATTAAAGATCATTCGTGGGTAGGTAATGCATATTTATCTTATGTAAGAACATTTTATTAAAAGCGTAAAACAATCCACCAGGAACATTTCCTAAGTTGCTTCAAATGATTCACTGACGTATTTAATTTAAAAAGTTTGTTATGTGGCTTCATTACATTTACCATTGAAAACAACGAGTTAATAGAACTTAAACGCGAACAATTTTACACCATACAATTTTACACCACCATGAAGTCTTGCGATGAGCTGAATATAAATATTTAAATTCTATTATTCACACAGATTTTCAAAAGAAAAGATGCGATGAATTGGAATATTTATCAATTAAAAATTAGCTCTGTAAAACAGAAACTAATGCTGCTTATGACATTCTTAACTCTGCTGTTAGATTAGCAAATAGGTACGAATCCTAGATTAAGATACTATTTGGTCCATATTACATTTTTATACAAAATAAATTTTTAACCCAATAATTTATATTTATTTTTATTCAAAACATCGCGATAAGAAAGCTGCTTATTTACAAATTATTTTTAAGCAAAAAAGACTTATTATTTTGATTTCAGTAAAACAAAAATATCCCTTGGACCAAATTATAAGGTAATACATATTACCGTTCATAAAGGAAACGATGCAATGTAACTAATGTAACATCAGGTTTAACTATACAATATGAGTATAACACGAAATCGAAAAAAAAAATGAAATTCTATTTTCGTTAGCTTTTGTATTTCGTTTGTGTGTGTATTTAAATTAAAATTCGAAAAAGTCAAAAGTTTTAACTCTTTTTTAAATAAAATATATAAAATATATGAATATATATATCTTTTATCTTCAAATATTTCGCGATATAAAATTAAAATTGTTCTGAAAAGAAATCAAATAGAATGATTAAAGAAAATACAAATAAATTTCATCATATCACGATAGGAAAACGCTGAAAACTAAGAGAAATATTTCTATCGTTCATATATAATACTTACGTTGAAATATTTGGTAGAATTTGTCACTTTTCTACGACAGAAATACTTCTAAAAGACCCATTCTAAAATTGTTTTACTAAAAAATAAAAAGATAGTTGTATAACATACTATTAATAACAAGTTTCTATATTGCCAGAAATAATTTTACATTTCTGCTTTATGCGTTGTTAGCAGTTATTTTTAATAAATATGTAATTTCCAATTAAAATGTGTTTTGTTAATTTTGTAATTACCAATAGGTTGTTTATTTCAGGACTATATATTATATTTCACTCATCTAAACATTTTCCTATTGCCTCTTCCAGTATTACAAATCCTATTACCCGCATTTTTATTGTCCATTTTTTTAATGTTCGCTTAAATCTCTTCACAGGACTTTCTAACAAGATCACTTCAAAAATGTATGTACTCGTACATCACCATAAATAACATACAGCAAAAATAACTACGATGCACGCACTCCCTTATAACCGAGATCGATGGAGACGCCGACGGCATAACAACATACATACGCACATGTACACGAATCTTCTGACTCACAACTGCCGTTATTTTTAGTTTCAGTTCTTGTTGTTGCTATGGTATGGTGCCAAGCAACATGCACGTATACTTACATATTCACTGCAATTTCATTTTTTCATTTTTTTTACAATCCGCGTCTCAAAACACACAACCACTTCCCTCCATCGCTTCCAAGTAACTGATTTGAAAGAAAACGAACAACAGAATATTCTCTATACTCAGGAGCTCTTCTAACATTCCATAACAATTATTTATCCACACATTAACAAACAACTTTAATTCTCCGAAAGAGAGAGAGATAACATAATTCTCTCGTATGTATTCTTAAAAATAATGGCAATAATCATAAAATTTATTACCAAGACAACTTTTCTTTAAAGGGGAGCATAGCCTTAAATTTATTACTCAAATATCTCATACTGTCAATTAAGTCCGATTCGACATTAAAACTATGACATGTCTACGTCATAGTTTTAATGTAGAAATTCCTTAAAAGGGTTTGAAATATTATATAAAATAATGCGGATTGTCACAAAAATAATTATTTTTTTCTTTAATTTAAAGGCGTACATTTAAAGAAGGGCGTACACAAAACTAATGATTAGATAGTCTTTAATTCAAATTCAAAAAACTTTAGATTAAGGAAAATTTCATAAAAAACAAGTAAATTTTCATTATTTTAATGAAAACTGTGATTGAATTTATGCCGAGGTCGCATACTTAATTTAAGATATGTCGTCATTAATTTTATTACTATTTTATTTGTTCAGTGTAGAAATAAGGAAAATTAATTTATTGCAAACAACCAATGTCTCTTGGGATGATAACCTAATTTTAAGAGAAGAGAAGAAACATCATTTTATATCTGCGCCGAATTTAACTAAATACAAAGATCACCGATGTTTCTGAAACTGATATTAATCCAGAGACAATAAGGAAAAATCTTGAACAAAAATTAATGTAATGTAGTGGTTGCGATAAAGAAGCTTAGTATGTAGCAACAAAATGACACGCATCCTTTTGCTCGTCTGTATATGATCGTCTTTTGGTGCACAATAAATAGTGATACAAAAAATTATTCGATTAAAAGATTGTTCAAGCTCGAGGTCTGGTTTGTTTTTAAATTTTAGTTTTTATTTATTTCCAATATTTCGGAATTATCTTTTGAATTCCGTCACCAGGGATCATGTTCTACAATAAATTAAATACACAATAACTTAAATTAATATAATAATAATATCACTAAATATCAAGTGAAAATAACTATATAGTGATTTATTAATACCAGGAGAACATAAATAATTGTACGTTATTTCCACATCGGCCAATTTACGTGTAAAGGTAAAACACAACAACAAACAATACCCTGCAGCAAAACACCCAAAAAGGACATATCTGTCCTTTTTTCATATAACGAACTATCGATTTTAATAGTGGCTTGTCATAGGCACCTAACTATTTCATTTGTTTACAATTCAGTACTAGTTAATATCTAGTTCAGTTATATATTTGAGAATAAGAGAGTACAAGAGTGCAAGAGAATGGTGGTGGGAGAGATAAACATTTACTCTGCCACCACCAAACATGTACTTGCTCGTAAAGCAGTTCAATCGTTTTTGCTTATTTCTTTGCTGCTTACGGCAGAGAGACGAACGAGTCGATCTGCAACCACCATGTAGGCACCAAGCAACCCAGCAAAATTTCTCATTACCAAATAATCCGACGAGTAAGCAAAGTTCGATAATGGTAAGTACTTATTATTTAGCCACTTTTCTCATTATTTCAACATGGGTCATTGGAGGAAAGTACTTCCCAAAAGCATAGGCATACCACATATATACTATGTGCTTATATTTTCACGATTTTAAGTACTTGAATAATGCATTATCAATAAGTTATAAAATATGTAGTAGATATGGTAGATATGTAATGGCCATTTAAAGTGATTTTTTGCATATTGTCGCGTATATTTCTCGTGAAAAATGTGAAAAATTTATATTTATTTTTCATTCAAATCTGCACATAAATCACACAAAATAAATAAATCTTGTACAGTAACCCACATATAGACAAAATTGCAATATATTAAAATTTGCCAAAATTATTTTGATAACAAAAAATCACTTATTTCTGTTATTGTTGGTAAGTCAAAAAAAAATTATTCGCATATGCAAAAAATATTTTGCAATATTTTTCATATGGTCAGTTGGCAATTAAAGTTCATGATATAACCTAACTGTAAAAATTTCAGTCAAATCAGTTCAATATTGCAAGAGAAAATTGCAGTTTTCTAAACACACTCGGAAAAACTTAATAGGTCATATCTCGCGAAAAAAATCAAAATTTTGCTAAACGGTTCAAATTGTTTAATTTTTTTCAAATTCTCAACCAGATTATTAACAAATTTCAAAAAAAATCTTGACCTTCCCAAAAATGTTCACACACTTGTTTTATTTTTACCCATATACATTTCAACATACTTTTTCAATTCGTGTGGGGACCACGAAGAGAATGTTGAGTGTCAGGCTGAGAGAACCCGAAGTTGACATAAACAAAGCCAAGGAAAGCACAGCTTTGGCACAACATGTAAAACCGACGAAAAACCATTGTAGCCGACCAAATTTATAAAGTAGTTGGTATCTTGTAAAGTTTGGTGACATTTTCATATTTTTATTAATTCTTTGAATGTTTGGAAAAGTTAATTAACATAAAAATATGCTAGTTATAATCGAACAAGTAAAATGTGGCCCATCTGAAATGTATATACCCAAAGACATGGATCGCATTCAGTGTTATATACATATATATATACTAGGGTGATGACTTTTATACAACCTCGTTTCCCTGTATCGTATTTAGATGAGTTTTTAGTTAAGGTTATATAAAATCTTACATATAAGATGATTCGATAAAAAAACGCGGTTTCTGTAAAAAAATCTGAAAAAATGAGAATCATAAAAAAGTCGTCAACGTTTTTTCCAAAGAGATACATTAGATTCAAAATGAGATACCTTCACTTAATTGTAAATAAAAACGAAAGATGTTCAACGATTTCTATGATCAATGTCTCATTTTGTTCATAGGTTATGTGGCTTTTCGTAAAAGTTATAAGAATTGACACTTTTTTCCGTTTTGGATTTATGTGATTTAAAAAAAATTTAAATTGAGTGCGTGACCTTTTTCAATATTTAAATGGAATAAACGTTATTATACCCTCACTTTAGTGTGACGAGGGCATATATCATTTGCTACGGAAAAAAGTGTAACACATCGAAGGAGTGACCTAAGACCCCAAGTATGTTCGGAGGAAAACAGTTTTGGGTCATTTTAAGTCGAATGAGCAATGTCCGTCCGTCTGTCTGCTGGCTGGTGCGCACGATAGCTCTCGAAAGGAGTCACCGATTGACTTCAAATTTGGTATGTGGTAATATTTTTTTCTATCTCCGGCTAAGTTCGAAGATGGGCCATATTGGTCCACTACTTCTAGTACCTCCCTCACAAAGGGTTGAAATGTTGTGAAAAATTGATTCATTAATAACTGCTCCACACATAGTATTAGCTTATTAGTCGCTATCAACTCGAGAAAAATGGGCGAAGTTGCCACGTCCCTTTTGGTACCTCCCATACAAATGCACCGCTTTGCACCAAAAGTTAACAGCTTATAATATTAATAACAGTGTATAAAAAAACTTGAAATTTTGTACAGTATTATGCTTTTATATTGCCTACAGTCAAGGGAAAAATTGGCGTTGTTGCCCCGCTCTTTTTGGTACCTCCCACACAAAGGTACCTTTTTGCACCAAAAGTTAACAGCTTATAACATTAAAACCAGTGTATAAAAATACTTGAAATTGTGTACAGCGTAATGTTTTTATAGTGTCTATAGCCATGTGAAAAATGGGCGTTGTCGCCACGCCCCTTTTGTACCTCCCACACAAAATGCCCAAATCATACCACAATTTAATATTTCATAACGTTTTTACCAGTGCACATAAATGCTTATAATTCGGCACAGTGCAATGAATTTAAAGTATCTAATGTTCAGCGAAAAATAGGTGTATTTGATAAACCCCTTCTGGTATCTCCCACACAAATTGACAGAATAATTCGAGTAATATTCAATATTACATTACTCACAAAGTGAGGGTATACCTTAGTCGGTTTACCCGACTGAAACTTTCTTACTTTTTTTAGTCATTAATAGGTAAAAGTTTATTGCTTCGTGCAGCAGGAAATAATTTTTGAGAAAAAAATCAAAAAGACATCACCCTAATATATACTCAATCAATAAAATCGTCGTTTTTCGACATTTGTTGTATTTTAAGCCTATTTATCTTCGCCAAGTCCCCAAGTTTCAATATAGTCTTTTTCGTCACCTATAAATAGGAAAAAATGTGTATAAAAAATTAATTTCAATTGTGCTTACGCAACAATATTTTGACAACAGTAAATGCTCTCAACACCAAAACTTCAGAAACTCAGGAACATTGCTCTGTTATATTCCACTAATATTGAAAAAAGTAAAATACGAACATATTCCCGACTTCGGATGGGCCATACTTACACGTCAACACTTGTCAATTGCTTTGGTTTCTTATTAATCTAATATTTACTATTGGTTTACGGCATATACATAACATTCCGCACTTATGGTGAGATTTATCAACCAAAATTTCGGTTTAAATTTTATCTCGGAATACAGCTCAGGAGTGAAAGCAACAATACTTTCCCCAGGGCCGATATTTTAGACAACTATAAACAACATTTGTCGAACCTGAAATAAATATTTTCAAACTAAGTTTTAAAATATATTCGTCTATTATTTCAATCGATACTGCTTCCAGCGATCAACAAAAATTTGGGATTCACAATCGACATTTGAGAGTATTCAAAACGGTGAATGGCTTTAACTTTCAGAAATTTACTTTGATATTAAATTTCAAATTATTCTGTGTTACAATACAAATAAAATATTCTACAATAAAACCGACAAAAATGGAATTGGTCCGACCATCCGGCCAAATATTAATATTTCAAATCTATCCGACAAATTTGGTCGGAAATGACCAAAACGAAAACGCTGGTCATATGGCAGACTTTAAAAAAGTAAAAATACTCGATAGAGAGAAAATAGAGAACAAAAGATACACTCTAGGGAGCCTTAAGGTAAGTACAGACGATTTGCAGATGGGACAACATTGCTAGAAAAATGGCGGAAAAATGCAACCCTGTGAATTTACAACCGTGTGAACATACAATTTTTGTTTTGCAACGTTAGCAGAAAAGTCATTGCGAGATAATTTGCTGATTGTTATATGTGCGAAGTTTATGCATGTGACAACGGCGCCATTGCCAGAAAATCATTTTATTTGCAACACTGTCTATAATGTATTTTTAATGGCAATCCTGCATATAAATATTTACAAAATATATTGTAAATATATGAAATTGTAATGTTTTCTTGCAATCGTCTGAACTGTCAATTCACCTTTGCCTAACAATCTGACATTGCCCGTATATTTGCATCACTTTAACAGGGTTGATAATGTTTGCCGATCTGGCAATCGTCTAAACTCAGCTTTAGAATACAAAAGCGAATATACACTAAACAACACTAAACTGCAATGTTCAGTTGCAATACATTAACGTGATATTATTATTATGTTTTGCTGCAATATTTACCTTTTTATTTATTAATTATTATCATAAATTTTGTGTCGTGATGTCCAGTTTTTTAATAATATTTAATAATTCAGTCAGATCTTATTCGGTTCGAGACCATATGTTTCAGTTACTTTCTGTCTATTGCAAAACCGTAATAGAAACAAATACAAAGTTGGTAGAGACTTTTACTTGCTTTGTAAAATTGACTGCAGTTTCGATAGACACCACTCTATCATCTTCAGAATTCAGTTGCAATAGTGTATGTCTTTAACTTAAATCAGCTGAAATACTTATGGAAGCAGTAAATTGAATTTAACAAGAACTACTAACCAAACCCGTATTTTGCCGAACTAAGTCAACATACTAAAACTCTCATACCAATACATTTTTGTTTTTTGCTTGGGTTCGCATCACAAGCCACGAATACTGTTTCTACAGCGCTTACATGTCAAATCGGGTGTAACATATATTTGGGGACTATTTCTAAATCTGAATCGATTTTCTCCGGATTTGCCAGTGTTCATTCATGTAATAAGACAACTCTCTCTCTCTGCCAAATTTCGTACTAATCTGATATAAAATACAGTTTCTACAGCGCTTACATGTCAAATCGGGGGTAAGATATATATGGGGCTATATCTAAATCGATTTCATGAGAGGCTTATACTTATCAAACAGATATACTCCATTTTACAATTTTTACTAGAGACGATAGAACGCCAAGAAATCTAATGGACCAATGTTACCCATTTCCACTAGGAACGATTAAGTGGAATATAAAGTATAAATTTTTAAATTTCAGCCAGATTGAAAAATGTGTTCTCTAGAGCGTCGAGAAGTCACATCGGCATTTAAATACTCGACGTTGTCCGGGTTGTCTTTCAACTAGGGTAATCAAAAACCGCACCGGTTAATCGGTTTCTCTTTAAAAACCGCCTATCGGTTTCCGGGTTTTCTGCTTTTTCGAATAACTCGAACCGTCGGTTTTTTCAACTCGGTTTATTCGACTTTTCGGTTTTTTGAAACCATTATAAAATGATAAAGAAAATATTATTTTTGAAACAGGAACCTACCTAAAATTTTGAAAACATCAATATAAAAACCGTTGACATCATTTGTGCATATCCATCGATTTCAAAATGCAGTTTTATATGTATTTATACTGTTTACATTGCTAACTTCTCTATTGACTTCGTCTGCATTTTTTATCAAGGGTCTTATTGCGGTATAGAAATTAATTAACAATCCTTTCTAATTGAAATGTAGGTATAAATAAAAATAAATATCGCTCACTCACTTCAAGAGTGACATAACTCAAAATTGAAAATTGCCAAGATGTGTAACTTTAAGCCTGTATAAAAAGATAAGTAACATGAAATAAGATTTTTAAATACGCTTGAATAATCGGAAATATGGTTGTTTGCTTATAGACCAAATTTCGCTGAGATTAAGTTATGGACATTTGCAAAATTCGGATTTTTGTAAGGCAACCTCAACAATTTTAAATTTTGAGTTATGACACTCTTGAAGTGAGTGAGCGATATGTTCAGTTTCACATTTCGACAAGTTTTCATCTCTATAGTATGCTCAAGGCAGAATCCGCTACTTCTGATAATATATGTATATAATCGGTTTGCCATTTATATGATGCTAAAAGCTAAGATTTTGCCGATCTTCACTATTAGTCAAGTTTTATAAAAATCATAATCAATTTTTTTTGAAAGAAATATCATTAAAAATTGAACATAAATATTACAAATATTGCAGAGATTATATTATATCATAAATGAAATTGGAACAGTTACCTATTATAAATAAAAATACGAAAATTTTCAAATAAATCTTAATTTAATTGGAATATGATTACATATTGAATTTCCACCACTCTTATTTTACGTCATCTAACAAAATGTTGAGCATTATTTATGCATTTTTATTAAAAAAGAAAAACCGAAAACAACCGGTTCACCGGTTTTTTATTTTCGGTTAAACCGAAAACCGGTTTTAGAGTTAACTTAATTTTCGAAAAAACCGAAAACCGTATTTTCAAAATAACCGGTTTTTTGATCACCCTACTTTTAACACATTGATCCAAACTTCGTAAGCTTGAAGATATTTTAATAAAAACTCAGATTAGAGGACAACATCAAATCAACAATTTTGAGGCTATGAAGCAGTACAATTCTATGTCCTGAAAGTCCTTAGGTCTGACTACCACAAAAATTAACTTTGTAATATTTCTTAGTATAAGTCAGTTGTATGTATATACATATTTATTTTCTGTAGGTTTAAAAGTCGACTTGTCAAAGAATAGCAATTTTTAATTTTCCAATTTCTGATATGACAAAAACAGTACTCAATTTTTTGATACCGCTTGAACTGACCACTGGCAAAAAAAATACTACTGAGGAGCCTCTGGTTTGTAAAACACTCCTGTCTATGCGTGTAAAAAAGTTTTGCTTTGTAAATTTCAGCTTTGAGGCATCTATAAGAGAAAAGGAGCATCAGCGCCAAGTGTTCGAAAAGCACTTGACGGAAAATCAAAAATCATAGTAGCCTATTTTAACATCCGTATATTGGTCTATCTGGTCAACAAATTTCAAGAAACTCGGTTCAGCCGTTAAGGCGTGATGCGGCAACAGACAAACATACGATTTTATAATATTAATAGGATACCAAAACATGGACCTATGTACCCCATTTTCACTATGGACGATAGGTCCAATAGAATGTGTAAATCCTTAAATTTCGGACAGATCAATTGAAAAATGTGTGTTTCTAGAGGCCCAAGGAGTCACATCGGTGCGCAAATAAAATCACAAAAATTCCATGCCGATCGGTATAATAATCTATGGGTCTATCTCTTTGTTTTGTAAGCGTTAGTTTATTTCTATTAATAATTAATTGGTAAAACGATCCCAATTGAATTTTTAGAAAAAATTAAACAAATTAATTAAATTTGAAATTCATATTAGTGTTATTGATAATAAGCAATTGTTGCAGGAATTACAAAAATCTTTTAGAAATTCCTAAACAATAAATTTTAAATAGTCCACAATATTTTAATGTGTGTGGCATTTATAATTTGTATGTAATTTTTTGTTAGAAACTAGTGTGAACGTTGCATGAATGATGTTCTATGAAAGAAATCGCGATTTCTTAGTAAGAAAATAGGAAAATTCTTGGAAGTGAGCATCACTTCTTAGAAAAATTTTTTGGCGCGAAAAATCACATTCATTTTATTTATTATACGTGAAGTGCGGGTAGGTTCACTTTTCGTGCGATCGATATAATTATTGAAATTTGTGAAAATCCGTAAAAAATTAAAAAATAGAGTGTGAAGTGCCATTTTGCCCCGGAGCAAAATTATCTTCTTTTCGGAAATTCTATATTCCGAAGAAATACGTAACTAAGTGGTGCAAATACATCAGGATTCAGGAGTCGTCGTTGAGTACAAATTCAAAAATATGTATTCTTCATTTTGAAGAGGAGTGCAGAAGTTGAAGGCAATATCTATGCCGACCCTTCTTCCAGTTATGTTACTTTGCATGAAACGATACGTTGCGTCGCGTAAGGTTCACGAAGAAAATTTTGTAATCACATGTGGTTTGATATTAATATTTGGTAATTAATCTCATAAGATGTACGAGTAATAATTTGGCTGGTCCCGTAGATATGTTTGGATACACACCAGGAGAGAAACTCTTTAACCCATCGCAGAGAAACTTTAGCCGGGTGTGGATACTCACATACATATTCAAATGGTCGATTTCTTGTCCACTATATCTATGGATGTAGTGACATCGTCCATGGATATGTCATCATAGTTTGTAGTCTCATAAGGCCACGAGTAATATTTTATACTTTCATATGGTCATCAACTTGTTCATGTAAATAAGTTATTTCTCAAAAAACTATTTTTATTGGGACCAGTTAATATATTTGTACACTACAGGTTTCAAAAGGTTTAGCATAACAAATTGGAGTGCATAAAATCACGTCACACTCTGATCAGATAAACATTACACTTGACTCGCTACCCACTTGTGCTAAAAGTGGAAATTGACAATATATCACTCGTTACAATCAACCGATTTAATTTTTGCTATAATGTATCTTGGCAAGAAATGTTTTTGCAATATCGGAAAAAACCTAACGTCATTCTTCCAAAAAAAATGTAGCGTGAGTTGTGTTTTCTTAGAAACTAAAGCAAAGCTGATCAGTTCATTTGAATGTTGTGATACGCAGTCAAAATTCAATTGTTCTACGAAAGCTACAATCGAAAATACAGATGGAGGTTCATATCTTCACATATTAACTAGTAGCAGAACAATTAAAGAAACTTTCCGAAGCCATTCAGTTTCCTCAGTATATTGTCATCGACAAAAATATTGACGGCCTTCCTTTAAATGTAGAATTTCTAAACGCAACTTTGACCAATGTTGGTTACAGTGAATAACATATCAATCACTTCAGTGTTTTCAGTTGAAGTGTTTGTAGAAGAAGAATTTTTAAATAAATTTATGGTATCGAAATATGTGGGTGCATATATACATATACGAATAATATAAAAAGTAGAGCTATAATTTGTGTTGCTCCAGTCAGAACTTTTATTAGCGGTACTCCATCCCAAGCATCGCATCACGCTTGCCCAAAATGCACCCAAATAGGGGACAAAATCATCACATATAGCGCAAATTTTATTAGTGATACTGATTTTTCTACCAGAAAATATCAAAGACATCACACTGGTACACGCAAAGAAAAAAAACGTTTGGGCGTCGTTTATGGCAAACATTTTTGTTTGTCTCAAATGCTCTACTTTTCCCGTAACGGTTGAAATTTTTGCGGTGAATGCAAAAGTTTATCGTAAACGTAGTTTCTCTTCCTGTAAACGAACATTCTTTCATTCCAAAATGTTCGTAATTTATTTTATGGTAAACGAAAAACGTTTACGGAACCATATTGTATTTAAACATGATTGAATATATTAAAGAGAGTTGAGAGAACAAATAGCTAAACTTGTTTTCATTTTGTGAGAGTGCGGTTTTATAACTTTTTTTATTACTTATATGACGGAATAATATGTGTAGATGTATGTGTACAGAACTCAAAAGATGCAGATGTGTGTGTATACAACACAAAAAGCGACGTTGCAGTGTTTCTGCAAAAAGATGGAGATGTGTGTGTACAAAACACAAAAAAAGAAACGTTGCAACGTTGCATACATGTTTGTCCGCGTTGCTTTATTAACAGACGGTGGTGGATATTTACCCTGCAGTCAGCCAGGCACCATATGTCTCTATGTCACCAATTGTTCTATAGTGACAATTGAACAAGGTAAAAAGTCTACAATTTTCCTTTTATGCGCGAGTAGAAATACAATTGTTCTTTTTTCATTCCTTGATTTTCTTCTGTCAAGGAAGCACGCGTTCGTTTTGTGAAAATAATTTTTGTGTGTTAAAAAGATGATTACAATTATTGTATAAAAATAAAAAAATGAGTAAAAGAAATTATAAAAGACTTGTAAAAAACAATATCATTTAAAAATAGAAGTTTGCAATGTGAGCAAGAAAACTGCGAAATGAATATTGTGGGAGAAAGTGAAGATTTTGAGGAGAATTTGGAAGATTTTGCCGTTCCGAAATTTATGTTGCGGGAGAAGTTAAAGCAGTGGTACATATAAACAGCTCCTTCTAGGAAGTGTTTGGAGAAACTATGTCAATATTAAATGAATTTAATTGTATATACATTCCAGTATTTATTTTTTGTTGTTAATTAAATGAATAAAAGGTTTAGCCAGCCTCGAAGAAAGTGAGCTTATAAATATATGTGTTTTAGTGTACTGCGCCCACCTTTATAAAGATGTAGACCAGGGTCACTAAAGTTTACTACTGAATCTTTGGTTCAAATGTCTCTATATGAATTACTTTGACATTTTACATTTACTAGTGAATCTTTGTTCCAAATGTCTACATATGGTTAACTTTGACATTTAACATTTACTAGTGAATCTTTGGTGCAAATGTCTACATATGGTTTACTTTGACATTTAACATTTACTACTGAATCTTTGGATCAAATGTCTACTGGTGGTTTTTCAATGACAGCTAATGTTAAATGTCTATAGGAGATTACATGGGCAGGGGCACATTTTGTCTGTAGTACTACTGACAATGTCACAAGTAAATCACTACAATTTTACTAATGGCATTTCCTACAGGGTAGTTATCTGCATCCCTCCCTCCGCACTGTTATACAATTTCATAACATTTGCAATCGTACTCAGCATGCGTAGAGTCGTATGCTGGTGGGCATTTAGTTTTGTACTGGCGCTTGTGGTGTTCGGTATTTGTGCGCGTGTGTGGCAAAATTAAAAATGTTTTTATCAGTTAACTTAAAATGATTTTATTCAAAGAATTAATTAAATCAAAGAATCTAAATTATCGGAGGTGCGATATCTCGCAAATATTCTGCGGACTACAATTTAATGTTATAGGTAAATGGTACGAGTAAATGAAGTGAAGACATGTGGGAAAATAACCAAATTGTTAATAGCAAAAAAATGGATCGAGCACTGCATGAAAATATTGAATACTTTGTGGAAAGCCGGAATAACAAAAACAATAGATTTTAACAGAAACTGAGATCATCTATTGCTTTTGTTAACGACTAACTAGTTATTTTTCCACTCGCCTTAAATTGTGAATAAGCAAATTAAAATCATTAACAATCAATCATCCCACGTTTAGGTACTGAAGCTGCTAATGGTAATTGTGAAATAAATTTATTCAGGCACAATACAACTGGATACTTCTGGAAACTGCTGATATAAAACTCACTTTTGACTAAAAAGTTTGATATATGGTAAGATAACATCTCGCTACATTTTTAATATGTTCTAACATACATGCTTTCTTTTTTACAGTTTGTCTACAACTCAATTAGAAGATAGCAGCCAAATAATAGCAGAGGTGTTTGTCGGGGAGCTCCCGGGGACATTTTACTAAAAATTGTGACATTTTTGATTATAAACATAATATTACAAAACATATTAAATATCATAATTCAATCAAATTATTCTTTTGTGACAATCGTTTTCTCATTTATTGTTAAACTGACATTGCTTGTGACAAACGCAATGATTGTTTGCAACACACGTTTTACAGGGTTTGGGATAAACAGGCATTGCTTGTGACAAACACAATAACCGTTTGCACTAAACGTATCACAGGGTTTGTAATAAATGTAAATCATTTACGATAAGTACACTAACCGTTTGCTATAAACGTTTCTTTGGGTTTTGGGATAAACATAAATCGTTTGCGACAAACATACACCACAAACGAAATTCGTTTGTCTAATTTTTCGTTTGGGAGTAACGAATTTTTTCTTTGCGTGTATATATTTAAAAAGAAAATATCGGAATTTGCATGGTTAAGCAAATTATGTTTGATGTAATGTATCTGATTGATTTAGGAGTAGCCAGACAATTTTTAATGAGAATAATAAATTGTCATTTAAAGTTTCCAAACAAAATATTGCCGAAAACTTGTTAGCATTAAGTATGTTTCAAATGAATTTGCACGGAAACCTCGCTCTTTGGAGGAACTGTAAAAGCGACTGAGTTTAGCCAATTTCTACTATACCGTGGTGTTATTGTTCTACGAGGATGTTTATCAACAATTCTTGTCATTGCACTGTGCATATAGACTGCTCTGCTGTCCAAAGCAATGTCGTACAGATTTTGAATCGTCATAAACAATGCTCAACTTCTTCGTTGAGAATTTTCCTATAGTATTTGGTAAAAACAGTGTAAACTATAACGTTACACGTGAAGGAATCAGTAGAACTAGTAGGGGATCCTACCCTTGTGAAATTTTTGTACAAGAATTTACGAAATGTATGAAGGCGCCTATAACAATTCTGGAGCAAGTTTATAGATATAGTGTAGAAGAAACGAGTCTTTACCAGACATTAGGGGCGTAGACAACGAAACAAAGAATTAGAGCGCACAACAGGCCGAATGCTGGCTTATGTGTATATACAAGGACGTGAGGCGGAGCAATCTGCCTCCTCTTCTCAACCTAACCTAATCTCAAAAAATAATGGTCCTCCTATTTTGGATAATAGTAAGCAAAAATATGTATTTCGTGATTGTATTTTAACTACATGGAGTCTAATAAAGGAGAATAATTGAGTGATTTTTGAAACTCATTTTGGCCGTAGACGAACGAAAATGAGTTACAGAAACCGGCCCTACATTTGTATGATATTTGTTAATTTTTTTCAGTTACCAGCGATTCCGGCACGGCAGAGGCACAATGTCGAAAAGCCATTCAACTTCAAAAAACTCCATTTAAAGAAAGTTTGTGTGAAGAAAAACCTTAAAAAAGAAACTGAATTTATTGCTTATTTTGTTTCAGGATGCAATTTTTTTGTTTATTGGTTTTTATTTTTGTTTAAGGAAGAACCTTTTTTGTTTTTTGTTTAACTTATATTTACTAAGAGACTAAATAATTTTTAAAACAAATACCTCTGATATTCGTTCATTAAGATTAAATCAAAAAATAAAAAAAATCTTTATTTAAATATTGGTAACCAACAAGTGCATAAATAGAACCAGAGATTTAAATAGTAGGAATGGAGACAGAACATAACGTATGTGCACTTATTACAATTGGTACTAGTTATGCGACAGTCCTCTGGTACTAGTGTACATCAATTTATTTGTAGCTTGTCACATACTAGTAAATGCTTATCTGAGAGGTAGTCAAATGACTACTGCCTAGGATATGTCCATGTTAAAGTAACCACATACAAGCATTGCAAGTGAAACTAGTGGTGGTTGTTTTGTATCTGATACAAGAGGGGTAGATGCCAGAACGTTGGAAACATATACGACTACATTCACTGTATAAGTGGTGTAGGCAGTGGACAAATTTGGTACCCTTGATAATATCAGATTTGTTATCACATTCTGGCTAAGTGAGAGTTTATTTTAGTAGTATGTAACAGGTTTTCCAATGGGGATGATATGATTTTGAAGTGACGTTTCAGCCATTTGTAATATGTCATGATCTGTCATTTGTTTTTCATTGTATTCAGTAGTGTTTACAATTTCATCATGGAGAGATATACGCAAGAACAACGATTACAAATTATTCAGTTTTATTATCAAAATAATCGTTCTCCAATTGCAACTTTTCGTGCGCTAAGTCCTTTTTTTTAAATCAAAACAACCCTTTCTAGTCGACCTACGACCTTGACATCCATGACCAATATTTTAGAGCTATTTTCTTGCCATTGACCGATTGTGGCTACGTGCCGTGCCGCACAGCAAATGAAACAATTGAATTGTTGCGAGAAAAGTTTGGAGATTCGATTATTTCAAGAAATTGTGATATTGAATGGTCTCCAAGAAGTTGTGATTTAATACCACTAGACTATTTCTTGTGGGGTTATTTGAAACCATTGGTCTTTCGAAATAAACCAGACTTTCTTCAAGCTTTACAAGTCAATACTGAACGTGCCATTCATGACATACGACTTGATTTAGTGGAAAAAGTGCTCGAAAATTTGGTTCATTGAATTCGTTCCTGCAGAAGAAGTCGTGGAGGCCATTTGAATGACGTTTTATTTAGAATTTAATTGTATCGATTGTACTTCACATTAAATAAAAAAACTTTTGAATTTCCTTAACAATAAGTGTTTTCTTTTCAAAGAAATCATATCACTCTTTTTGGAAAACTCTATATGTTTAAGAAAAAATTTCAATGTTGCAAGGAATAGAGGCTTATGGTAGAATGAATCTTCCTTTCATCGACAATGTTTAAATATCGGTAAATAAGTGTACACATTTCATTGCATCCTCGTTTTCCGTCAGCTTCTCCCCACAAGAAGCAATATCCATTCCTAGTGCCATTTTCGTATATACTTTCATTACAGTAAAATATTTGCGAGCATAAAATAAATTTAGGCTTTTACCGTGTAGTGTGCTTAGCACACAAAAATGAACATACTTGTAAAGCCTCATTTTTGTCTATAATGTGTTTTTTGTATTCACCAGTTTGCTGTAAACCTTGTTGAGCTCCGGCTTCCAAATTATTGTAATTTTCGCATAATACGCATTTGTCTTTCTATGGAAAATGAAATCCGATGTGAAAACATTTCTTAAAAATACTTTGGAAAACTCTCAGCGGAAGCTGAGCTGATTGGTTGTTCATATTTTTCAAATGTTGAAATGTTGTTATAACATTCGTATTTCATTTCCGAAATTCTTGTGGAAGGTAAAGCTTGTTGCTCTTCTTTCTACAATAATGCGATTGAACTACTGGAAGTTGTTCAATAATTTTGTTTTACGAGTTCTTCTTTGGCTGGGTCAGATTTATTATGAGGCCGGAATCTTTTTGTGTTTTCTTCAAATGTTTGTAGAGTATTTGTAAGTTTTCTAGTCGATATTAACATTTGTTGTGAAATGTGAAGTGTTTTCAGCAGAAAGTTTTGACACACTACACGACACGTAGTTGATGGCATAATCATAGCTGTATTGCTTCTTTTTATACCCTACACCACACTGTGGTACAGGGTATTATGACTTTGTGCATTTGTTTGTAACACCCAAAAGGAGAAGAGATAGATCCATTGTTTATTATACCGATCGACTTGTAATCACTTTCTGAGTCGATTTAGCTATGTCCGTCTGTCTGTCCGTCTGTAAATGTATTCTTGTAATCAATGTACAGGTCGCAATTATGGCCCGATCTTGACGAAACTTTACACATATATTTTTTTGGCCAAGGACGAATTTGGTTAAAATCGGTTCAGATTTAGATATATCCCCCATATATATGTTAGCCCCGATTTGACATGTAAGCGCTGTAAAAACTTTATTTTATATCCGATCAGTATGAAATTCGGCAGAAAGGGGTTTCTTATTATATGGATGAACACTGTTAAATTTGGAAGAAATCGGTTCAGATTTAGATATAGCCCCCATATATACATACCCCCGATTTGACATGCGAGCGCTGTAAAAATGTTATTTTATATCCGATCAGTGCGAAAGTCGACAAAAAGAGGTTTCTTTCTACATGAAGGAATACTGCCAAATTCGGAGAAACTCGGTTTAGAATTAGATATAACACCCATATATATGTTACCCCCGATTTGACCTGTAAGCGCTGTAAATATATTTTTACATGGATTTGGCTGAACACTAGTGTCGAGTTTTGGAGTCTTTTAGGGAATTGTCTCTTCTTTTTATATCCACTATTACCAATGCACACTTCTTCAATTTCAGTATGTGTTTCTCGTGATTCCAAGAACATTTGTCTTAGCGAATCTTGTAGTCCATCAGAAGAAATTTCAGAGTCGTGGTCGCTGTATGGGACGAAAGCAAATTCTGTCGAAGGCTGAAAACAATTTTTTATTGTGATAAAATTATAGATTTTTTTACTACCCTTTAGGGTGAGGGTCTAAATAAAGGGTGGTTAAATTGTAAGGGCCGATGTTGAATGTGAACCACACCCAAACGTCAAGTTTTTTTCTGCATTTCATTTGACATTTCTCAATTTCAGACTAACTCAATTTGAACCATGGAAAGATACACAATCGAGCAACGCGTTAAAGTTTTTTAAGCCTTTTACGAAAATGGACGTTCAAATCAAAATGCATTTCGTGCACTTCGTGATGTTTTTTTGATCAGCATAATCGACCAAATGTGTCCACAATCGGGAGAATTGTGAGCAAATTTCAGCAAACCGGGTCAGTAGGAGATGTGAAAACACATCATGCTCGCCCAGTTCATTTGGTGCGGCTTATGGGCTGGCGATGTCATCGGGCCATACTTCTTCCAAATGAGGCCGGTCAGGCAGTTACTGTGAATGGTGTTCGCTATCGTGAGATGATAACGAACTTTTTATGGTCCGAATTGGAAGATATGGTTGTGGACAATATGTGGTTTCAACAGGACGGTGCCACTTGCCACACAGCTAACGAAACAATGGATCTTTTGCGCAAAAAATTCTATGGCCGTGTTATCTTACGATGTCAATTGGACGCCAAAGATCATGTGATTTGACACCGTTGGACTTCTTTCTTTGGGGTTATTTGAAAGAAAAGTTGAAATCCAGCAACAATTCAAGAGCTAAAGAATGAGATAATTCGGCACACTATCTCATTCTAGGCATAGAACCTCAATTATGCCTCTGCGTCATCGAAAATTTGGACCAAATTTGGATAGAGGTGTGGTCGAGGTCGCGGCGGCCATTTGGCCGATATTTTGTTCCATACATAATTGTTCCATAGCAATATTATCATAATATTTAAAAAGAAATGACAATAATTTCCTAAATAATTTGTGTTTTATTCAAAATCAACATCGGCACTTAATATTTAAAAATATAAATTAAAACACATACTTACCTTAGATTGTCGCAACGCCATTGTTCAACAAAGTGTAAATAAAACTAAATTTTTTAATAATCCATTCATTTGCTAAATGTGTTGTAGGCAATTTTGATGTAAGCGCAATTTTGATGTGTACATTAGGGTGATGACTATTATATAACCTCGTTTCCCTGTATCATATTTAGATGAGTTTTTAGTTAAGATTAGATAAAATCTTACATATAAGGTGATTTGATAAAAAAAAACCTCACGCACAAAATGATTTTAAAGTTTTTATTTATCAGCATTTTGGGCAATTTTTTTAATTTTTTCGAAACTTTCAAAATAATGACCGCTCATAAATGTGGTTTCTGTAAAAAAAAATCTGAAAAAATGAGAATCATAAAAAAGTTGTTAACGTTTTTTCCAAAGGGATACATTCGATTCAAAATGTGTTACCCTCACTTAATTGTACATAAAAACGAAAGATGTTCATCGATTTCTTTGATCAATGTCTCATTTTGTTCATAGGTTATGTGGCTTTTCGTGAAAGTTATATGACTTGAAAATTTTTTTCCGTTTTGGATTTATATGATTTAAAAAAAAGAAAAAAAATTTTCTTTTACGATTTTCATCAAAACACGAAAATCGGAAATTGTGTCGCTTACGTCTTCTTTGTGGTTAGGGCTCGATCAAGGATGCCAACTTAGTGCTTTTCGCACCAGATTTAGTGCTTTTCAAACCCCCCAATACGCGAAAATTGTTCACTTAGTGTCAAAAGAAAAGAAGCACTAGGTGTACGCGTTTCATGTTTTTTTGTCGGTGCTTTTGACGCTTTTCGTAGATTTTCCAGATCAAATCTGGCTACTGTGTTATCAATATTTAAATATTGCTGTTATCACTTCTGCAGTTTAAATTTTATTGAAATTTAGACTTACAAAAAGTAAAAGAAATGGCTTTTTAATACAATACAAAATTATTACCGAATTGGTTGTTGTCGAAAAAAAGTGGTTTTATAAGTTACATGTTTTGTTATTAATTATAACCTACACAATTCTGCGGTACAGGTTATAATACTTTTGTTTTCGATCAGATATTTGTGGGGTCCAAAAATATTGTCCATGGATCTTATGATACATTCGTCCGCATTCCCGGCTTTGGACATACCCAGAGGAGAACAAAATGACGCATCTGATGAAATGCATTTTCCATGATGTGATTCGGATCGGTTTACTAATAGCCATCAGTCAAATCAAGTGCAGATTCGGTCGAATATATATCAGGAACTGGTTGATTGTCTTATCACCCATCATAGTGTTAAAAGTGCTATTCATACCTTTAAACCTTTTAAATCTCCTGGTTTTGATGGAATATATCATATCATGCTACAAGAGGCATTTGAGATTATATCTGATTATCTCCTCGGTCTATTCAGAGCCTGTTTGAGACTGACGTATGTTCCTCTATAGTGGAGGAAAGTCAAGGTGGTTTTTATACCGAAGGTAGGAAGACTAAATTATTGTACCGCGAAAGATCTTAGGCCTATAAGTATCCCGTCATTCTTTTTTAAGAGAGAATTCTAGATGATTACAGTAGATGTGGGATTAGCATTGGCTTCTTCTCAAATAGTCAGCACGCTTACCTAAACGGTAGATCGGTAGACTCTGCTCTACATTATGTTGTCCATCATATTGAAAGGGCCTTGGACTTTATGGAATATACTCTTGTAGCGTTCCTTGATATAGAAGGCGCTTTTAATAGTATCCTCCCGTCAGCCATTCAGACCGCTCTGGAGGATGCAGGTACAGAGGTTGTAATTGTAGATTGGATTATGACCACGTAACTTACAGACTAAATGGTCTATTGACTCAGAACCACTAGCAGATTCGATTTATCCCTATATTCCTTATTGTTCAGCAAGTCTTTATGCAATTTAGCAGAGAAAAAATGTAAGCATCTAAGCGCCAAAAAACCAAAAAGTTTGGAAATGTCTTCTTTAATTAGGGAAACAACATTGATTAAAATTTGATAATTATTTTTATTTTAAAATTTTTAATGTAAAACTAGCTGGACCCGGTCCACTTCGTTGCCCCAGATTTAGATTTCCGATCCCGTCCATTTTTGAAAACAAACGATTTGTCACGCCCACATTTGCGCCGCCCACTTTTTGCAAAATTTTTTTTTCCAAAACCATCTCAGACAAAATAGCTTTCAAACAAAAGAAAACATTTTTAAATCGGTGCAGTGGTTTAAGCGTCTATAAAACATACATACAAACATTTTTCCATTTTTATATTAATGTAAAATAAAACTATTTTCTTGCAAATGAAAGAAAAATAGTTTAGTGCCTTCCCAATAAGCACAAAGTCGGACTCGGATCCGATTCGGATCCGATTTGAGTCCGATATGACGGACTCCGCTTTCTCTGTTCCGATTTGAGTCCGATATGACGGACTCCGCTTTCTCTGTTCCGATTCGGATCCGATTTGAGTCCGATATGACGGACTCCGCTTTCTCTGTTCCGATTCGGATCCGATTTGAGTCCGATATGACGGACTCCGCTTTCTCTGTTCCGATTCGGATCCGATTTGAGTCCGGTATGACGGACTCCGCTTTCTCTGTTCCGATTCGGATCCGATTTGAGTCCGATATGACGGACTCCGCTTTCTCTGTTCCGATTCGGATCCGATTTGAGTCCGATATGACGGACTCCGCTTTCTCTGTTCCGATTCGGATCCGATTTGTGTCCGAGATGTCGGACGCTTTCGATTCAGGTTTGCAGTAAAAATTTGGAGTTTTATTTTTGTATTTATTAATGAATTTATTTATTATTTTGAATTTATTACTTAGTATATATGTGGTGAAATAAGCAACAATTAGATGAAAAGTAATATGACATTAAAATTTAATATATTAATAAGTATATGACTCATATGTAACAGACATCATATTAGTGTATAAGTGGTACAAAATACAATTCGTTTGTCAATTTCATTTTGAAAACCTTTTTTATATGTAATATGTTGTGCTCATTGGGCAAATCTTCAAACTCAATATATTAGTCTTGAATATACAGTTTATATTAATGGTAATTGAAGAAGAAATGTCTTCGACTGAAATGTCTTGACTGACATACAGGTGGCAGAAATAAAAAATAAAAGGAATTCTAAAATTAATTAAAGTGAAGAATTTAGTTAATTTAATTAAAAACAATGCCAAACAACGGAAAGCGTTTGATGTCAACGTCACCATCTTCGGAAGGCAGCGATATTGGAACAAACAAAAAGCAACGCCGAGTGTGCAAGGAAAGCACCACGAGTAGCGGTAAGGTTACAGAAAACAAAGAAATTAAGTTTATTTCTTTAAAAATTTCTTTGTCAATTACTTTCAGGCGACAAACATTATCGTGCGCTGCTTAACCGCATTAATGACTTGGAAGAAACGATGAAAAATGCGTTTTGTCGCTTGACAGAGGAAATCATATCGCTCCGCCGTGAAGTGACCCGAAAACGGCAAACACTACAAGGGACTCAGGAAGGAAAACTTCTGCCACGAGTAGCTATAACCAGCATGGAAACTCTTGCGGAGTTAGAGGAGAAGTTGAAGGACGCTGATGCTTTCAACATCTTGGTGAGTTAAATTTTTTCCCTTATAAAAATCATCAATTTAATAAATGTAATACCTTTTTTGAAACAGGTGCGGGATCTTCTGTTTTTGACAGGCGGCACATCAGCCGAGTACGTGCGCAACTGCTGGCGCAATGTCATTGCCGACGACGTTTCCCAGCACTTCACCTGGTGCGGCTCTAAAACTAAAAGGGCGGCCAAGGAACTGATAGTGGCAGCCGCAATTAAAGGTAAGCTTCAAGTTCCCTAAACTTTAATTTACATTTTTATATAATTTTATCAATTCTATGTATATTTCAGGAGCATTTCAACAGAAATATTCTCACGAGCCCTTGGAAGTAATGGACCAGCGGAGCAAAAAATACTTCCAATATGCAATGGACAGATTTACGAAAAAAACAAAATATAACAATGAAAAAATATTATAAATGTAGTATATGTTTAGGTGTTTATGTGTATGCTATATAAAAGACTTACCAAAGCTGTTAGATTGCGATTAAGATTGGTAAACAATTAGATTACGTTTTAAAAATAATTGTAATAACTATATAATTCTCTATCAAACAAATTCTAATTACTAATTGACAAGGACAAATTCTGATTACTAATTGACAAGGAATTGTTTAATAGAGAATTATATAGTTATTACAATTATTTTTAAAACGTAATCTAATTGATTACCAATCTTAATCGCAATCTAACAGCTTATTAATATAAGATAGTTTGTAATCGTTTATACTTACCTATGCTATAAATAAATGCGTAAAAATTGAATTTGTTCCGCCTTATTATTTTATGCTAAATTATGCAGGGTCAAAAATCGTTTCGGCAACGGATCAGAATTCATTTCGTTTTCGGATACGAAATCATTTGGAGATCGGATACGAACTCATATCTAAATCGGATCCGAACTCACTTCGATGTTGGATCCGACATCGTTTTGAGTTCGGGTCCGAACTCATATCTACATCGGATCCGAACTCACTTCAATGTTGGTTCCGACATCGTTTTGAGTTCGGGTCCGATATCATTTCGAAATCGGTCTCAATTCTCGGTCCGATATCGAAGAGGGAATTGCTCCCGTTCTCGTGTTCGATCTCGGACCGGAATCGGACCCGTTCTCGAAACCAAATCAGAGAAGTCGGATCCGACTCGGATCCGATGTGCTTATTGGAAATTGCAGAATTCGTAAAAATTTGCCGAATTCGTCAAAAATCGGCGAATTCGTCAAAATTTGCCGAATTCGTCAAAAATCGGCGAATTCGTCAAAAATCGGCGAATTCGTCAAGAATCGGCGAATTCGTCAAAATTTGCAGAATTCGTAAAAATTTGCCGAATTCGTCAAAAATCGGCGAATTCGTCAAAATTTGCCGAATTCGTCAAAAATAGAAATTTTGTTATCACTATTATTTGGATAAAATTTAGCAAAATTTAAAATGAAAATATCTCGTTAAATAAGCCCCGTAGGAGCAAAAGGGCGAACTTTTGTTATCACTATTTTTTGGCCAAAATTTAGCAAAACTTAAAATGCAAATATCTCGTTAAATAAGCCCCGTAGAAGGAAAAGGACGAAATTTTGTTATCACTAATTTTTGGCCAAAATTTAGCAAAATTTAAAATGCAAATATCTCGTTAAATAAGCCCCGTAGAAGGAAAAGGGCGAACTTTTGTTATCACTATTTTTTGGCCAGAATTTAGCAAAACTTAAAATGCTAATATCTCGTCAAATTCGTCAAAATTTGCCGAATTCGTCAAAATTCGGCGAATCGTCAAAAATCGGCGAATTCGTCAAAAATCGGCGAATTCGTCAAAAATCGACGAATTCTCCAAAAATCGACGAATTCGTCAAAATTTGCCGAATTCGTCAAAAATCGACGAATTCGTCAAAATTCGTCAAAAATCGACGAATTCGTCAAAAATCGACGAATTCGTCAAAATTCGCCGAATTCGTCAAAAATCGCCGAATTCGTCAAAATTTGCCGAATTCGTCAAAAATCGGCGAATTCGTCAAAAATCGGCGAATTCGTCAAAAATCGGCGAATTCGTCAAAATTTGCCGAATTCGTCAAAAATCGTCGAATTCGTCAAAATTTGCCGAATTCGTCAAAAATCGGTGAACTCGTCAAAATTTGCCGAATTCGTCAAAATTTGCCGATTTCGTCAAAATTGCAGAATTCGTAAAAATTTGCCGAATTCGTCAAAAATCGGCGAATTCGTCAAAATTTGCCGAATTCGTCAAAAATAGAAATTTTGTTATCACTATTATTTGGATAAAATTTAGCAAAACTTAAAATGAAAATATCTCGTTAAATAAGCCCCGTAGGAGGAAAAGGGCGAAATTTTGTTATCACTAATTTTTGGCCAAAATTTAGCAAAACTTAAAATGCAAATATCTCGTTAAATAAGCCCCGTAGAAGGAAAAGGACGAAATTTTGTCATCACTAATTTTTGGCCAAAATTTAGCAAAACTTAAAATGCAAATATCTCGTTAAATAAGCCCCGTAGAAGGAAAAGGGCGAACTTTTGTTATCACTATTTTTTGGCCAGAATTTAGCAAAACTTAAAATGCTAATATCTCGTCAAATTCGTCAAAATTTGCCGAATTCGTCAAAAATCGACGAATTCGTCAAAATCGACGAATTCGTCAAAAATCGTCGAATTCGTCAAAAATCGTCGAATTCGTCAAAATTCGCCGAATTCGTCAAAATTTGCCGAATTCGTCAAAAATCGACGAATTCGTCAAAATCGACGAATTCGTCAAAAATCGACGAATTCGTCAAAATTCGCCGAATTCGTCAAAAATCGACGAATTCGTCAAAAATTCGTCAAAATTTGCCGAATTCGTCAAAAATCGGCGAATTCGTCAAAATTTGACGGATTCGGCAAATTCGTCAAAATTTGCCGAATTCGTCAAAAATCCCCGAATTCGTCAAAAATCGGCGAATTCGTCAAAATTTGCCGAATTCGTCAAAAATCGACGAATTCGTCAAAAATCGACGAATTCTCCAAAAATCGACGAATTCGTCAAAATTTGCCGAATTCGTCAAAAATCGGCAAATTCGTCAAAAATCGGCGAATTCGTCAAAATTTGCCGAATTCGTCAAAAATCGGCGAATTCGTCAAAAATCGGCGAATTCGTCAAAATTTGCCGAATTCGTCAAAATTCGCCGAATTCGTCAAAATTTGCCGAATTCGTCAAAAATCGGCAAATTCGTCAAAATTCGACGAATTCGTCAAAAATCGGCAAATTCGTCAAAAATCGGCAAATTCGTCAAAAATCGGCGAACTAGTCAAAATTTGCCGAATTCGTCAAAAATCGGCGAATTCGTTAAAATTTGCCGCATTCGTCAAAATTCACCGAATACGTCAAAAATTGACGAATTCGTCAAAAATCGACGAATTCTCCAAAAATCGACGAATTCGTCAAAATTTGCCGCATTCGTCAAAATTCGCCGAATTCGTCAAAAATCGACGAATTCGTCAAAAATCGCCGAATTCGTCAAAATTTGCCGAATTCGTCAAAAGTCGGCGAATTCGTCAAAAATCGGCGAATTCGTCAAAATTTGCCGAATTTGTCAAAAATCGACGAATTCGTCAAAATTTGCCGAATTCGTCAAAAATCGGCGAACTCGTCAAAATTTGCCGAATTCGTCAAAATTTGCCGAATTCGTCAAAAATAGAAATTTTGTTATCACTATTATTTGGATAAAATTTAGCAAAACTTAAAATGAAAATATCTCGTTAAATAAGCCCCGTAGGAGGAAAAGGGCGAACTTTTGTTATCACTATTTTTTGGCCAAAATTTAGCAAAACTTAAAATGCAAATATCTCGTTAAATAAGCCCCGTAGAAGGAAAAGGACGAAATTTTGTTATCACTAATTTTTGGCCAAAATTTAGCAAAACTTAAAATGCAAATATCTCGTTAAATAAGCCCCGTAGAAGGAAAAGGGCGAAATTTGTTATCACTATTATTTGGATAAAATTTAGCAAAACTTAAAATGCAAATATCTCGTTAAATAATCCCCGTAGAAGGAAAAGGGAAAACGGCAAACACTACAAGGGACTCAGGAAGGAAAACTTCTGCCACGAGTAGCTATAACCAGCATGGAAACTCTTGCGGAGTTAGAGGAGAAGTTGAAGGACGCTGATGCTTTCAACATCTTGGTGAGTTAAATTTTTTCCCTTATAAAAATCATCAATTTAATAAATGTAATACCTTTTTTGAAACAGGTGCGGGATCTTCTGTTTTTGACAGGCGGCACATCAGCCGAGTACGTGCGCAACTGCTGGCGCAATGTCATTGCCGACGACGTTTCCCAGCACTTCACCTGGTGCGGCTCTAAAACTAAAAGGGCGGCCAAGGAACTGATAGTGGCAGCCGCAATTAAAGGTAAGCTTCAAGTTCCCTAAACTTTAATTTACATTTTTATATAATTTTATCAATTCTATGTATATTTCAGGAGCATTTCAACAGAAATATTCTCACGAGCCCTTGGAAGTAATGGACCAGCGGAGCAAAAAATACTTCCAATATGCAATGGACAGATTTACGAAAAAAACAAAATATAACAATGAAAAAATATTATAAATGTAGTATATGTTTAGGTGTTTATGTGTATGCTATATAAAAGACTTACCAAAGCTGTTAGATTGCGATTAAGATTGGTAAACAATTAGATTACGTTTTAAAAATAATTGTAATAACTATATAATTCTCTATCAAACAAATTCTAATTACTAATTGACAAGGACAAATTCTGATTACTAATTGACAAGGAATTGTTTAATAGAGAATTATATAGTTATTACAATTATTTTTAAAACGTAATCTAATTGATTACCAATCTTAATCGCAATCTAACAGCTTATTAATATAAGATAGTTTGTAATCGTTTATACTTACCTATGCTATAAATAAATGCGTAAAAATTGAATTTGTTCCGCCTTATTATTTTATGCTAAATTATGCAGGGTCAAAAATCGTTTCGGCAACGGATCAGAATTCATTTCGTTTTCGGATACGAAATCATTTGGAGATCGGATACGAACTCATATCTAAATCGGATCCGAACTCACTTCGATGTTGGATCCGACATCGTTTTGAGTTCGGGTCCGAACTCATATCTACATCGGATCCGAACTCACTTCAATGTTGGTTCCGACATCGTTTTGAGTTCGGGTCCGATATCATTTCGAAATCGGTCTCAATTCTCGGTCCGATATCGAAGAGGGAATTGCTCCCGTTCTCGTGTTCGATCTCGGACCGGAATCGGACCCGTTCTCGAAACCAAATCAGAGAAGTCGGATCCGACTCGGATCCGATGTGCTTATTGGAAATTGCAGAATTCGTAAAAATTTGCCGAATTCGTCAAAAATCGGCGAATTCGTCAAAATTTGCCGAATTCGTCAAAAATCGGCGAATTCGTCAAAAATCGGCGAATTCGTCAAGAATCGGCGAATTCGTCAAAATTTGCAGAATTCGTAAAAATTTGCCGAATTCGTCAAAAATCGGCGAATTCGTCAAAATTTGCCGAATTCGTCAAAAATAGAAATTTTGTTATCACTATTATTTGGATAAAATTTAGCAAAATTTAAAATGAAAATATCTCGTTAAATAAGCCCCGTAGGAGCAAAAGGGCGAACTTTTGTTATCACTATTTTTTGGCCAAAATTTAGCAAAACTTAAAATGCAAATATCTCGTTAAATAAGCCCCGTAGAAGGAAAAGGACGAAATTTTGTTATCACTAATTTTTGGCCAAAATTTAGCAAAATTTAAAATGCAAATATCTCGTTAAATAAGCCCCGTAGAAGGAAAAGGGCGAACTTTTGTTATCACTATTTTTTGGCCAGAATTTAGCAAAACTTAAAATGCTAATATCTCGTCAAATTCGTCAAAATTTGCCGAATTCGTCAAAATTCGGCGAATCGTCAAAAATCGGCGAATTCGTCAAAAATCGGCGAATTCGTCAAAAATCGACGAATTCTCCAAAAATCGACGAATTCGTCAAAATTTGCCGAATTCGTCAAAAATCGACGAATTCGTCAAAATTCGTCAAAAATCGACGAATTCGTCAAAAATCGACGAATTCGTCAAAATTCGCCGAATTCGTCAAAAATCGCCGAATTCGTCAAAATTTGCCGAATTCGTCAAAAATCGGCGAATTCGTCAAAAATCGGCGAATTCGTCAAAAATCGGCGAATTCGTCAAAATTTGCCGAATTCGTCAAAAATCGTCGAATTCGTCAAAATTTGCCGAATTCGTCAAAAATCGGTGAACTCGTCAAAATTTGCCGAATTCGTCAAAATTTGCCGATTTCGTCAAAATTGCAGAATTCGTAAAAATTTGCCGAATTCGTCAAAAATCGGCGAATTCGTCAAAATTTGCCGAATTCGTCAAAAATAGAAATTTTGTTATCACTATTATTTGGATAAAATTTAGCAAAACTTAAAATGAAAATATCTCGTTAAATAAGCCCCGTAGGAGGAAAAGGGCGAAATTTTGTTATCACTAATTTTTGGCCAAAATTTAGCAAAACTTAAAATGCAAATATCTCGTTAAATAAGCCCCGTAGAAGGAAAAGGACGAAATTTTGTCATCACTAATTTTTGGCCAAAATTTAGCAAAACTTAAAATGCAAATATCTCGTTAAATAAGCCCCGTAGAAGGAAAAGGGCGAACTTTTGTTATCACTATTTTTTGGCCAGAATTTAGCAAAACTTAAAATGCTAATATCTCGTCAAATTCGTCAAAATTTGCCGAATTCGTCAAAAATCGACGAATTCGTCAAAATCGACGAATTCGTCAAAAATCGTCGAATTCGTCAAAAATCGTCGAATTCGTCAAAATTCGCCGAATTCGTCAAAATTTGCCGAATTCGTCAAAAATCGACGAATTCGTCAAAATCGACGAATTCGTCAAAAATCGACGAATTCGTCAAAATTCGCCGAATTCGTCAAAATTCGCCGAATTCGTCAAAAATCGACGAATTCGTCAAAAATTCGTCAAAATTTGCCGAATTCGTCAAAAATCGGCGAATTCGTCAAAATTTGACGGATTCGGCAAATTCGTCAAAATTTGCCGAATTCGTCAAAAATCCCCGAATTCGTCAAAAATCGGCGAATTCGTCAAAATTTGCCGAATTCGTCAAAAATCGACGAATTCGTCAAAAATCGACGAATTCTCCAAAAATCGACGAATTCGTCAAAATTTGCCGAATTCGTCAAAAATCGGCAAATTCGTCAAAAATCGGCGAATTCGTCAAAATTTGCCGAATTCGTCAAAAATCGGCGAATTCGTCAAAAATCGGCGAATTCGTCAAAATTTGCCGAATTCGTCAAAATTCGCCGAATTCGTCAAAATTTGCCGAATTCGTCAAAAATCGGCAAATTCGTCAAAATTCGACGAATTCGTCAAAAATCGGCAAATTCGTCAAAAATCGGCAAATTCGTCAAAAATCGGCGAACTAGTCAAAATTTGCCGAATTCGTCAAAAATCGGCGAATTCGTTAAAATTTGCCGCATTCGTCAAAATTCACCGAATACGTCAAAAATTGACGAATTCGTCAAAAATCGACGAATTCTCCAAAAATCGACGAATTCGTCAAAATTTGCCGCATTCGTCAAAATTCGCCGAATTCGTCAAAAATCGACGAATTCGTCAAAAATCGCCGAATTCGTCAAAATTTGCCGAATTCGTCAAAAGTCGGCGAATTCGTCAAAAATCGGCGAATTCGTCAAAATTTGCCGAATTTGTCAAAAATCGACGAATTCGTCAAAATTTGCCGAATTCGTCAAAAATCGGCGAACTCGTCAAAATTTGCCGAATTCGTCAAAATTTGCCGAATTCGTCAAAAATAGAAATTTTGTTATCACTATTATTTGGATAAAATTTAGCAAAACTTAAAATGAAAATATCTCGTTAAATAAGCCCCGTAGGAGGAAAAGGGCGAACTTTTGTTATCACTATTTTTTGGCCAAAATTTAGCAAAACTTAAAATGCAAATATCTCGTTAAATAAGCCCCGTAGAAGGAAAAGGACGAAATTTTGTTATCACTAATTTTTGGCCAAAATTTAGCAAAACTTAAAATGCAAATATCTCGTTAAATAAGCCCCGTAGAAGGAAAAGGGCGAAATTTGTTATCACTATTATTTGGATAAAATTTAGCAAAACTTAAAATGCAAATATCTCGTTAAATAATCCCCGTAGAAGGAAAAGGGCGAAATTTTGTTATCACTAATTTTTGGCCAAAATTTAGCAAAACTTAAAATGCAAATATCTCGTCAAATTCGTCAAAATTTGCCGAATTCGTCAAAAATCGACGAATTCGTCAAAATTTGCCGAATTCGTCAAACTCGACGTCAAAATCGACGTCAAAAATCGGCGAATTCGTCAAAATTTGCCGAATTCGTCAAAATTTGCCGAATTCGTCAAAAATCGACGAATTCGTCAAGATTCGCCGAATTCGTCAAAAATCGTCGAATTCGTCAAAATTTGCCGAATTCGTCAAAAATCGGCGAATTCGTCAAAAATCGGCGAATTCGTCAAAATTTGCCGAATTCGTCAAAAATCGGCGAATTCGTCAAAATTTGCCGAATTCGTCAAAAATCAGCGAATTCGTCAAAATTTGCCGAATTCGTCAAAAATCGGCGAATTCGTCAAAATTTGCCGAATTCGTCAAAAATCGGCGAACTCGTCAAAATTTGCCGAATTCGTCAAAAATCGGCGAATTCGTCAAAATTTGCCGAATTCGTCAAAATTTGCCGAATTCGTTAAAAATCGCCGAATTCGTCAAAAATAGAAATTTTGTTATCACTATTATTTGGATAAAATTTAGCAAAACTTAAAATGCATATATCTCGTTAAATAAGCCCCGTAGGAGGAAAAGGGCGAACTTTTGTTATCACTATTTTTTGGCCAAAATTTAGCAAAACTTAAAATGCAAATATCTCGTTAAATAAGCCCCGTAGAAGGAAAAGGACGAAATTTTGTTATCACTAATTTTTGGCCAAAATTTAGCAAAACTTAAAATGCAAATATCTCGTTAAATAAGCCCCGTAGAAGGAAAAGGGCGAAATTTTGTTATCACTATTATTTGGATAAAATTTAGCAAAACTCAAAATGCAAAAATCACGTTAAATAAGCCCCGTAGAAGGAAAAGGGCGAACTTTTGTTATCACTATTTTTTGGCCAGAATTTAGCAAAACTTAAAATGCAAATATCTCGTTACATAAGCCCCGTAGAAGGAAAAGGACGAAATTTTGTTATCACTAATTTTTGGCCAAAATTTAGCAAAACTTAAAATGCAAATATCTCGTTAAATAAGCCCCGTAGAAGGAAAAGGGCGAACTTTTGTTATCACTATTTTTTGGCCAGAATTTAGCAAAACTTAAAATGCTAATATCTCCTCAAATTCGTCAAAATTTGCCGAATTCGTCAAAAATCGACGAATTCGTCAAAATCGACGAATTATTTGGATAAAATTTAGCAAAACTTAAAATGAAAATATATCGTTAAATAAGCCCCGTAGGAGGAAAATGGCGAACTTTTGTTATCACTATTTTTTGGCCAAAATTTAGCAAAACTTAAAATGCAAATATCTCGTTAAATAAGCCCCGTAGAAGGAAAAGGACGAAATTTTGTTATCACTAATTTTTGGCCAAAATTTATCAAAACTTAAAATGCAAATATCTCGTTAAATAAGCCCCGTAGAAGGAAAAGGGCGAAATTTTGTTATCACTATTATTTGGATAAAATTTAGCAAAACTTAAAATGCAAATATCTCGTTAAATAATCCCCGTAGAAGGAAAAGGGTGAAATTTTGTTATCACAATTTTTTAGCAAAAATTTTGCAAAATTTAAAATGCAAATATCTCGTTAAATAAGCCCCGTAGAAGGAAAAGGACGAAATTTTGTTATCACTAATTTTTGGCCAAAATTTAGCAAAACTTAAAATGCAAATATCTCGTTAAATAAGCCCCGTAGAAGGAAAAGGGCGAACTTTTGTTATCACTATTTTTTGGCAGGAATTTAGCAAAACTTAAAATGCTAATATCTCGTCAAATTCGTCAAAATTCGCCGAATTCGTCAAAAATCGGCGAATTCGTCAAAATTTGCCGAATTCGTCAAAATTTGCCGAATTCGTCAAAATTTGCCGAATTCGTCAAAAATCGGCGAATTCGTCAAAATTTGCCGAATTCGTCAAAAATCGACGAATTCTCCAAAAATCTACGAATTCGTCAAAATTTGCCGAATTCGTCAAAAATCGACGAATTCGTCAAAATTCGCCGAATTCGTCAAAAATCGACGAATTCGTCAAAATTCGCCAAAAATCGTCAAAAATCGCCGAATTCGTCAAAATTTGCCGAATTCGTCAAAAATCGGCGAATTCGTCAAAATTGCAGAATTCGTAAAAAGTTGCCGAATTCGTCAGAAATCGGCGAATTACTCAAAATTTGCCGAATTCGTCAAAAATAGAAATTTTGTTATCACTATTATTTGAAAAATCGGCGAATTCGTCAAAAATCGGCGAATTCGCCGATTTCGTCAAAATTTGCCGAATTCGTCAAAAATCGGCGAATTCGTCAAAATTTGCCGAATTCGTCAAAATTTGCCGAATTCGTCAAAATTTGCCGAATTCGTCAAAATTGCAGAATTCGTAAACATTTGCCGAATTCGTCAAAAATAGAAATTTTGTTATCACTATTATTTGGATAAAATTTAGCAAAACTTAAAATGAAAATATCTCGTTAAATAAGCCCCGTAGGAGGAAAAGGGCGAACTTTTGTTATCACTATTATTTGGATAAAATTTAGCAAAACTTAAAATGAAAATATCTCGTTAAATAAGCCCCGTAGGAGGAAAAGGGCGAACTTTTGTTATCACTATTATTTGGATAAAATTTAGCAAAACTTAAAATGCAAATATCTCGTTAAATAATCCCCGTAGAAGGAAAAGGTGAAATTTTGTTATCACAATTTTTTATCAAAAATTTTGCAAAATTTAAAATGCAAATATCTCGTTAAATAAGCCCCGTAGAAGGAAAAGGACGAAATTTTGTTATCACTAATTTTTGGCCAAAATTTAGCAAAACTTAAAATGCAAATATCTCGTTAAATAAGCCCCGTAGAAGGAAAAGGGCGAACTTTTGTTATCACTATTTTTTGGCAGGAATTTAGCAAAACTTAAAATGCTAATTCGTCAAAATTTGCCGAATTCGTCAAAAATCGGCGAATTCGTCAAAATTTGCCGAATTCGTCAAAATTTGCCGAATTCGTTAAAAATCGCCGAATTCGTCAAAAATCGGCGAATTCGTCAAAATTTGCCGAATTCGTCAAAAATCGACGAATTCTCCAAAAATCTACGAATTCGTCAAAATTTGCCGAATTCGTCAAAAATCGACGAATTCGTCAAAATTTGCCGAATTCGTCAAAAATCGACGAATTCGTCAAAATTTGCCGAGTTCCTCAAAATTTGCCGAGTTCGTCAAAATTTGCGAAATTCGTCAAAATTTGCCGAATTCGTCAAAATTTGCCGAGTTCGTCAAAATTTGCCGAATTCGTCAAAATTTGCCGAGTTCGTCAAAATTTCGCCCTTTTGCCGAGTTCGTCAAAATTTGCCGAGTTCGTCAAAATTTTCCGAATTCGTCAAAATTTGCCGAGTTCGTCGAAATTTGCCGAGTTCGTCAAAATTTGCCGAGTTCGTCAAAAGTTTTGCTAAATTTTGGCCAAAAATTAGTGATATCAAAATTTCGCCGTTTTCCTTCTACGGGGCTTATTTAACGAGATATTTGCATTTTAAGTTTTGCTAAATTTTGGCCAAAAATTAGTGATAAAAAAATTTCGCCCTTTTCCTTCTACGGGGTTTATTTAACGAGATATTTGCATTTTAAGTTTTGCTAAGGAAATTTAAAATTTTGGCCAAAAATTAGTGATAGCACAATTTCGCCCTTTTCCTTCTACGGGGCTTATTTAACGAGATATTTGCATTTTAAGTTAAAATTTGCCGAGTTCGTCAAAATTTGTCGAATTCGTCAAAATTTGCCGAATTCGTCAAAATTTGCCGAGTTCGTCAAAATTTTCCGAATTCGTCAAAATTTGCCGAGTTCGTCAAAATTTGCCGAGTTCGTCAAAATTTGCCGAATTCGTCAAAATTTGCCGAGTTCGTCAAAATTTGCCGAATTCGTCAAAATTTGCCGAGTTCGTCAAAATTTGCCGAATTCGTCAAAATTTGCCGAATTCGTCAAAATTTGCCGAGTTCGTCAAAATTTTCCGAATTCGTCAAAATTTGCCGAGTTCGTCAAAATTTGACGAGTTCGTCAAAATTTGCCGAGTTCGTCAAAATTTGCCGAGTTCGTCAAAAGTTTTGCTAAATTTTGGCCAAAAATTAGTGATAACCAAATTTCTCCCTTTTCATTCTACGGGGCTTATTTAACGAGATATTTGCATTTTAAGTTTTCCTAAATTTTGGCCAAAAATTAGTGATAGCACAATTTCGCCCTTTTCCTTCTACGGGGCTTATTTAACGAGATATTTGCATTTTAAGTTAAAATTTGCCGAGTTCGTCAAAATTTGTCGAATTCGTCAAAATTTGCCGAATTCGTCAAAATTTGCCGAGTTCGTCAAAATTTGCCGAGTTCGTCAAAATTTGCCGAATTCGTCAAAATTTGCCGAGTTCGTCAAAATTTGCCGAATTCGTCAAAATTTACCGAGTTCGTCAAAATTTGCCGAATTCGTCAAAATTTGCCGAATTCGTCAAAATTTGCCGAGTTCCTCAAAATTTGCCGAGTTCGTCAAAATTTGCGAAATTCGTCAAAATTTGCCGAATTCGTCAAAATTTGCCGAGTTCGTCAAAATTTGCCGAATTCGTCAAAATTTGCCGAGTTCGTC
Organism: Eudasyphora cyanicolor; assembly: GCA_963930755.1. Taxonomy (NCBI): domain Eukaryota; kingdom Metazoa; phylum Arthropoda; class Insecta; order Diptera; family Muscidae; genus Eudasyphora; species Eudasyphora cyanicolor. The sequence goes on along the minus strand of OZ005735.1, from coordinate 69,174,592 downwards.
AAAATTTCGCCCTTTTGCCGAGTTCGTCAAAATTTGCCGAGTTCGTCAAAATTTTCCGAATTCGTCAAAATTTGCCGAGTTCGTCGAAATTTGCCGAGTTCGTCAAAATTTGCCGAGTTCGTCAAAAGTTTTGCTAAATTTTGGCCAAAAATTAGTGATATCAAAATTTCGCCGTTTTCCTTCTACGGGGCTTATTTAACGAGATATTTGCATTTTAAGTTTTGCTAAATTTTGGCCAAAAATTAGTGATAAAAAAATTTCGCCCTTTTCCTTCTACGGGGTTTATTTAACGAGATATTTGCATTTTAAGTTTTGCTAAGGAAATTTAAAATTTTGGCCAAAAATTAGTGATAGCACAATTTCGCCCTTTTCCTTCTACGGGGCTTATTTAACGAGATATTTGCATTTTAAGTTAAAATTTGCCGAGTTCGTCAAAATTTGTCGAATTCGTCAAAATTTGCCGAATTCGTCAAAATTTGCCGAGTTCGTCAAAATTTTCCGAATTCGTCAAAATTTGCCGAATTCGTCAAAATTTGCCGAGTTCGTCAAAATTTGCCGAATTCGTCAAAATTTGCCGAGTTCGTCAAAATTTGCCGAATTCGTCAAAATTTGCCGAGTTCGTCAAAATTTTCCGAATTCGTCAAAATTTGCCGAGTTCGTCAAAATTTGACGAGTTCGTCAAAATTTGCCGAGTTCGTCAAAATTTGCCGAGTTCGTCAAAAGTTTTGCTAAATTTTGGCCAAAAATTAGTGATAACCAAATTTCTCCCTTTTCATTCTACGGGGCTTATTTAACGAGATATTTGCATTTTAAGTTTTCCTAAATTTTGGCCAAAAATTAGTGATAACAAAATTTCGACCTTTTCCTTCAACGGGGCTTATTTAACGAGATATTTGCATTTTAGTTTTGCTAAATTTTGGCCAAAAATTAGTGATAAAAAAATTTCGCCCTTTTCCTTCTACGGGGTTTATTCAACGAGATATTTGCATTTTAAGTTTTGCTAAGGAAATTTAAAATTTTGGCCAAAAATTAGTGATAGCAAAATTTCGACCTTTTCCTTCAACGGGGCTTATTTAACGAGATATTTGCATTTAAAGTTTTGCTAAATTTTGGCCAAAAATTAGTGATAAAAAAATTTCGCCCTTTTCCTTCTACGGGGTTTATTTAACGAGATATTTGTATTTTAAGTTTTGCTAAGGAAATTTAAAATTTTGGCCAAATATTAGTGATAACAAAATTTCGACCTTTTCCTTCAACGGGGCTTATTTAACGAGATATTTGCATTTTAAGTTTTGCTAAGGAAATTTAAAATTTTGGCCAAAAATTAGTGATAGCAAAATTTCGCCCTTTTCCTTCTACGGTTCTTATTTAACGAGATATTTGCATTTTAAGTCAAAATTTGCCGAGTTCGTCAAAAGTTTTGCTAAATTTTGGCCAAAAATTAGTGATAGCAAAATTTCGCCCTTTTCCTTCTACGGGGCTTATTTAACGAGATATTTGCATTTTAAGTTAAAATTTGCCGAGTTCGTCAAAATTTGTCGAATTCGTCAAAATTTGCCGAATTCGTCAAAATTTGCCGAATTCGTCAAAATTTGCCGAGTTTGTCAAAATTTGCCGAGTTCGTCAAAATTTTCCGAATTCGTCAAAATTTGCCGTCAAAATTTGCCGAATTCGTCAAAATTTGCCGAGTTCGTCAAAATTTTCCGAATTCGTCAAAATTTTCCGAATTCGTCAAAATTCGTCAAAATTTGCCGAATTCGTCAAAATTTGCCGAATTCGTCAAAATTTGCCGAATTCTTCAAAATTTGCCGAGTTCGTCAAAATTTTCCGAATTCGTCAAAATTTGCCGAATTTGTCAAAATTTGCCGAGTTCGTCAAAATTTGCCGAGTTCGTCAAAATTTGCCGAGTTCGTCAAAATTTGCCGAGTTCGTCAAAATTTGCCGAATTCGTCAAAATTTGCCGAATTCGTCAAAATTTGCCGAGTTCGTCAAAATTTGCCGAGTTCGTCAAAATTTGCCGAGTTCGTCAAAATTTGCCGAGTTCGTCAAAATTTGCCGAATTCGTCAAAATTTGCCGAGTTCGTCAAAATTTGAGGAATTCGTCAAAATTTGCCGAATTCGTCAAAATTTGCCGAGTTCGTCAAAATTTTCCGAATTCGTCAAAATTTGACGAGTTCGTCAAAATTTGCCGAATTCGACAAAATTTGCCGAGTTCGTCAAAATTTGCCGAGTTCGTCAAAATTTGCCGAGTTCGTCAAAAGTTTTGCTAAATTTGGCCAAAAATTAGTGATAACAAAATTTCGACCTTTTCCTTCAACGGGGCTTATTTAACGAGATATTTGCATTTTAAGTTTTGCTAAATTTTGGCCAAAAATTAGTGATAAAAAAATTTCGCCCTTTTCCTTCTACGGGGTTTATTTAACGAGATATTTGTATTTTAAGTTTTGCTAAGGAAATTTAAAATTTTGGCCAAATATTAGTGATTGCAAAATTTCGCCCTTTTCCTTCTACGGGGCTTATTTAACGAGATATTTGCATTTTAAGTTAAAATTTGCCGAGTTCGTCAAAATTTGCCGAATTCGTCAAAATTTGCCGAGTTCGTCAAAATTTTCCGAATTCGTCAAAATTTGCCGAGTTCGTCAAAATTTGCCGAATTCGTCAAAATTTGCCGAGTTCGTCAAAATTTGTCGAATTCGTCAAATTTTGCCGAGTTCGTTAAAATTTTCCGAAATCGTCAAAATTTGACGAGTTCGTCAAAATTTGACGAGTTCGTCAAAATTTGCCGAATTCGTCAAAATTTGCCGAGTTCGTCAAAATTTGCCGAGTTCGTCAAAAGTTTTGCTAAATTTTGGCCAAAAATTAGTGATAACCAAATTTCTCCCTTTTCCTTCTACGGGGCTTATTTAACGAGATATTTGCATTTTAAGTTTTGCTAAATTTTGGCCAAAAATTAGTGATAACAAAATTTTGCCCTTTTCCTTCTACGGGGCTTATTTAACGAGATATTTGCATTTTATGTTTTGCTAAGGAAATTTAAAATTTTGGCCAAAAATTAGTGATAACAAAATTTGCCGAGTTCGTCAAAATTTGCCGAGTTCGTCAACATTTTCCGAATTCGTCAAAATTTGACGAGTTCGTCAAAATTTGCCGAATTCGTCAAAATTTGCCAAATTCGTCAAAATTTGCCGAGTTCGTCAAAATTTGCCGAGTTCGTCAAAATTTGCCGAAATCGTCAAAATTTGCCGAGTTCGTCAAAATTTGCCGAATTCGTCAAAATTTGCCGATTTCGTCAAAGTTTGCCGAGTTCGTCAAAATTTGGCGAGTTCGTCAAAATTTGGCGAGTTCGGCAAATTTTGACGAATTCGGCAAATTTTGACGAATTCGTCAAAATTTGCCGAATTCGTCAAAATTTACCGAGTTCGTCAAAATTTGCCGAATTCGTCAAAATTTGCCGAGTTCCTCAAAATTTGCCGAGTTCGTCAAAATTTGCGAAATTCGTCAAAATTTGCCGAGTTCGTCAAAAGTTTTGCTAAATTTTGACCAAAAATTAGTGATAGCAAAATTTCGCCCTTCTCCTTCGTCAAAATTTGCCGAATTCGTCAAAATTTGCCGAATTCGTCAAAATTTGCCGAGTTCGTCAAAATTTTCCGAATTCGTCAAAATTTGACGAGTTTGTCAAAATTTGCCGAATTCGTCAAAATTTGCCGAGTTCGTCAAAATTTGTCAAAATTTGACGAGTTCGTCAAAATTTGCCGAATTCGGAAATTCGCAACTCGCAAATTTTGACGAACTCGGCAAATTTTGACGAACTCGGCAAATTTTGACGAATTCGGCAAATTTTGACGAACTCGGCAAATTTTGAAGAATTCGGCAAATTTTGACGAATTCGGAAAATTTTGACGAACTCGGCAAATTTTGACGAACTCGGCAAATTTTGACGAATTCGGCAAATTGTGACGAATTCGACAAATTTTGACGAACTCGGCAAATTTTAACTTAAAATGCAAATATCTCGTTAAATAAGCCCCGTAGAAGGAAAAGGGCGAAATTTTGCTATCACTAATTTTTGCCCAAAATTTTAAATTTCCTTCGCAAAACATAAAATGCAAATATCTCGTTAAATAAGCCCCGTAGAAGGAAAAGGGCAATTTTTGACGAACTCGGCAAATTTTGACGAACTCGGCAAATTTTGACGAATTCGGCAAATTTTGACGAACTCGGCAAATTTTGACGAATTCGGCAAATTTTGACGAACTCGGCAAATTTTGATGAATTTCGCAAATTTTGACGAACTCGGCAAATTTTGACGAATTCGGAAAATTTTGACGAACTCGGCAAATTTTGACGAACTCGGCAAATTTTGACGAACTCGGCAAATTTTGACGAACTCGGCAAATTTTGACGAACTCGGCAAATTTTGACAAACTCGGCAAAATTCGGCAAATTTTGACGAACTAGGCAAATTTTGAAGAACTCGGCAAATTTTGACGAACTCGGCAAATTTTGACAAACTCGGCAAAATTCGGCAAATTTTGACGAACTCGGCAAATTTTGACGAACTCGGCAAATTTTGACGAACTCGGCAAATTTTGACGAACTCGGCAAATTTTGACGAACTCGGCAAATTTTGACGAACTCGGCAAATTTTGACGAATTCGGCAAATTTTGACGAATTCGGCAAATTTTGACGAATTCGGCAAATTTTGACGAACTCGGCAAATTTTGACGAATTCGGAAAATTTTGACGAACTCGGCAAATTTTGACGAATTCGGAAAATTTTGACGAATTCGGCAAATTTTGACGAACTCGGCAAATTTTGACGAACTCGGCAAATTTTAACTTAAAATGCAAATATCTCGTTAAATAAGCCCCGTAGAAGGAAAAGGGCGAAATTTTGCAATCACTAATTTTTGGCCAAAATTTTAAATTTCCTTAGCAAAACTTAAAATGCAAATATCTCGTTAAATAAACCCCGTAGAAGGAAAAGGGCGAAATTTTTTTATCACTAATTTTTGGCCAAAATTTAGCAAAACTTAAAATGCAAATATCTCGTTAAATAAGCCCCGTTGAAGGAAAAGGTCGAAATTTTGTTATCACTAATTTTTGGCCAAAATTTTAAATTTCCTTAGCAAAACTTAAAATGCAAATATCTCGTTAAATAAGCCCCGTAGAAGGAAAAGGGCGAAATTTTGCTATCACTAATTTTTGGCCAAAATTTAGCAAAACTTTTGACGAACTCGGCAAATTTTGACGAACTCGGCAAATTTTGACGAATTCGGCAAATTTTGACAAACTCGGCAAATTTTGACGAATTCGGCAAATTTTGACAAACTCGGAAAATTTGACAAATTCGTAAAATTTTGACGAACTCGGCAAATTTTGACGAATTCGCCAAATTTTGAAGAACTCGCCAAATTTTGAAGAACTCGCCAAATTTTGACGAACTCGGCAAATTTTGACGAACTCGGCAAATTTTGACGAACTCGGCAAATTTTGACGAACTCGGCAAATTTTGATGAACTCGGCAAATTTTGACGAACTCGGCAAATTTTGACGAATTCGGAAAATTTTGACGAACTCGGCAAATTTTGACGAATTCGGCAAATTTTGACGAATTCGGAAAATTTTGACGAACTCGGCAAATTTTGACGAATTCGGCAAATTTTGACGAATTCGGCAAATTTTGACGAACTCGGCAAATTTTGACGAATTCGGCAAATTGTGACGAATTCGACAAATTTTGACGAACTCGGCAAATTTTAACTTAAAATGCAAATATCTCGTTAAATAAGCCCCGTAGAAGGAAAAGGGCGAAATTTTGCTATCACTTATTTTTGGCCAAAATTTTAAATTTCCTTAGCAAAACTTAAAATGCAAATATCTCGTTAAATAAACCCCGTTGAAGGAAAAGGGCGAAATTTTTTTATCACTAATTTTTGGCCAAAATTTAGCAAAACTTAAAATGCAAATATCTCGTTAAATAAGCCCCGTTGAAGGAAAAGGTCGAAATTTTGTTATCACTAATTTTTGGCCAAAATTTTAAATTTCCTTAGCAAAACATAAAATGCAAATATCTCGTTAAATAAGCCCCGTAGAAGGAAAAGGGCAAAATTTTGTTATCACTAATTTTTGGCCAAACTTAAAATGCAAATATCTCGTTAAATAAGCCCCGTAGAAGGAAAACGGCGAAATTTTGTTATCACTAATTTTTGGCCAAAATTTAGCAAACCTTTTGACGAACTCGGCAAATTTTGACGAATTCGGCAAATTTTGAGGAATTCGGCAAATTTTGACGAACTCGGCAAATTTTGACGAATTCGGCAAATTTTGACGAATTCGACAAATTTTGACGAACTCGGCAAATTTTAACTTAAAATGCAAATATCACTAATTTTTGGCCAACATTTTAAATTTCCTTAGCAAAACTTAAAGTGCAAATATCTCGTTAAATAAACCCCGTAGAAGGAAAAGGGCGAAATTTTTTTATCACTAATTTTTGGCCAAAATTTAGCAAAACTTAAAATGCAAATATCTCGTTAAATAAGCCCCGTAGAAGGAAAAGGGAGAAATTTGGTTATCACTAATTTTTGGCCAAAATTTAGCAAAACTTTTGACGAACTCGGCAAATTTTGACGAACTCGGCAAATTTTGACGAATTCGGCAAATTTAGACGAACTCGAATTCGGCAAATTTTGACGAACTCGGCAAATTTTAACTTAAAATGCAAATATCTCGTTAAATAAGCCCCGTAGAAGGAAAAGGGCGAAATTTTGCTATCATTAATTTTTGGCCAAAATTTTAAATTTCCTTAGCAAAACTTAAAATGCAAATATCTCGTTAAATAAACCCCGTAGAAGGAAAAGGGCGAAATTTTTTTATCACTAATTTTTGGCCAAAATTTAGCAAAACTTAAAATGCAAATATCTCGTTAAATAAGCCCCGTTGAAGGAAAAGGTCGAAATTTTGTTATCACTAATTTTTGGCCAAAATTTTAAATTTCCTTAGCAAAACATAAAATGCGAATATCTCGTTAAATAAGCCCCGTAGAAGGAAAAGGGTGAAATTTTGTTATCACTAATTTTTGGCCAAAATTTAGCAAAACTTTTGACGAACTCGGCAAATTTTGACGAACTCGTCAAATTTTGACGAATTCGGAAAATTTTGACGAACTCGGCAAATTTTGACGAATTCGGCAAATTTTGACGAACTCGGCAAATTTTGTTATCACTAGCAAAACATAAAATGCAAATATCTCGTTAAATAAGCCCCGTAGAAGGAAAAGGGAGAAATTTGGTTATCACTATTTTTTGGCCAAAATTTAGCAAAACTTTTGACGAACTCGGCAAATTTTGACGAACTCGGCAAATTTTGACGAATTCGGCAAATTTTGACGAATTCGGCAAATTTTGACGAACTCGTAAAATTTTGACGATTTCGGAAAATTTTGACGAATTCGGCAAATTTTGACAAACTCGTCAAATTTTGACGAATTCGGAAAATTTTGACGAACTCGGCAAATTTTGACGAACTCGGCAAATTTTGACGAATTCGGCAAATTTTGACGAACTCGGCAAATATTGACGAACTCGGCAAATTTTGACGAATTCGGCAAATTTTAACTTAAAATGCAAATATCTCGTTAAATAAGCCCCGTAGAAGGAAAACGGCGAAATTTTGCTATCACTAATTTTTGGCCAAAATTTAGCAAAACTTTTGACGAACTCGGCAAATTTTGACGAACTCGGCAAATTTTGACGAATTCGGCAAATTTTGACAAACTCGTCAAATTTTGACGAACTCGGCAAATTTTGACGAACTCGGCAAATTTTGACGAATTCGGCAAATTTTGACGAACGCGGCAAATTTTGACGAATTCGGCAAATTTTGACGAATTCGGAAAATTTTGACGAACTCGGCAAATTTTGACGAACTCGGCAAATTTTGACGAATTCGGCAAATTGTGACGAATTTGACAAATTTTGACGAACTCGGCAAATTTTAACTTAAAATGCAAATATCTCGTTAAATAAGCCCCGTAGAAGGAAAAGGGCGAAATTTTGCTATCACTAATTTTTGGCCAAAATTTTAAATTTCCTTAGCAAAACTTAAAATGCAAATATCTCGTTGAATAAACCCCGTAGAAGGAAAAGGGCGAAATTTTTTTATCACTAATTTTTGGCCAAAATTTAGCAAAACTTAAAATGCAAATATCTCGTTAAATAAGCCCCGTAGAAGGAAAAGGGCGAAATTTTGCTATCACTAATTTTTGCCCAAAATTTTAAATTTCCTTAGAAGAACATAAAATGCAAATATCTCGTTAAATAAGCCCCGTAGAAGGAAAAGGGCAAAATTTTGTTATCAGTAATTTTTGGCCAAAATTTAGCAAAACTTAAAATGCAAATATCTCGTTAAATAAGCCCCGTAGAAGGAAAACGGCGAAATTTTGTTATCACTAATTTTTGGCCAAAATTTAGCAAAACTTAAAATGCAAATATCTCGTTAAATAAGCCCCGTAGAAGGAAAAGGGAGAAATTTGGTTATCACTAAATTTTGGCCAAACGGCGGCCAAAAAATTTGCTCGGCAAATTTTGACGAATTCGGCAAATTTTGACAAACTCGTCAAATTTTGACGAACTCGGCAAATTTTGACGAATTCGGCAAATTTTGACAAACTCGTCAAATTTTGACGAACTCGGCAAATTTTGACGAATTCGGCAAATTTTGACGAACTCGGCAAATTTTGACGAATTCGGCAAATTTTGACGAATTCGGCAAATTTTGACGAATTCGGAAAATTGTGACGAATTCGACAAATTTTGACGAACTCGGCAAATTTTAACTTAAAATGCAAATATCTCGTTAAATAAGCCCCGTAGAAGGAAAAGGGCGAAATTTTGCTATCACTAATTTTTGGCCAAAATTTTAAATTTCCTTTGCAAAACTTAAAATGCAAATATCTCGTTGAATAAACCCCGTAGAAGGAAAAGGGCGAAATTTTTTTATCACTAATTTTGGCCAAAATTTAGCAAAACTTAAAATGCAAATATCTCGTTAAATAAGCCCCGTAGAAGGAAAAGGGCGAAATTTTGCTATCACTAATTTTTGCCCAAAATTTTAAATTTCCTTAGAAAAACATAAAATGCAAATATCTCGTTAAATAAATTTTGTTATCACTAATTTTTGGCCAAAATTTAGCAAAACTTAAAATGCAAATATCTCGTTAAATAAGCCCCGTAGAAGGAAAACGGCGAAATTTTGTTATCACTAATTTTTGGCCAAAATTTAGCAAAACTTAAAATGCAAATATCTCGTTAAATAAGCCCCGTAGAAGGAAAAGGGAGAAATTTGGTTATCACTAATTTTTGGCCAAAATTTAGCAAAACTTTTGACGAACTCGGCAAATTTTGACGAACTCGGCAAATTTTGACGAATTCGGCAAATTTTGAAGAATTCGGCAAATTTTGACGAATTCGGAAAATTTTGACGAACTCGGCAAATTTTGACGAATTCGGCAAATTGTGACGAATTCGACAAATTTTGACGAACTCGGCAAATTTTAACATAAAATGCAAATATCTCGTTAAATAAGCCCCGTAGAAGGAAAAGGGCGAAATTTTGCTATCACTAATTTTTGGCCAAAATTTTAAATTTCCTTAGCAAAACTTTAAATGCAAATATCTCGTTAAATAAACCCCGTAGAAGGAAAAGGGCAAATTTTGACGAATTCGGCAAATTTTGACGAACTCGGCAAATTTTGACGAACTCGGCAAATTTTGACGAATTCGGAAAATTCGGCAAATTTTGACGATTTTCCGAATTCGTCAAAATTTGCCGAGTTCGTCAAAATTTTCCGAATTCGTCAAAATTTGCCGAGTTCGTCAAAATTTGCCGAGTTCGTCAAAATTTGCCAAGTTCGTCAAAATTTGCCGAGTTCGTCAAAATTTGCCGAATTCGTCAAAATTTGCCGAATTCGTCAAAATTTGCCGAGTTCGTCAAAATTTGCCGAATTCGTCAAAATTTGCCGAGTTCGTCGAAATTTGCCGAATTTGTCAAAATTTGCCGAATTCGTCAAAATTTGCCGAGTTCGTCAAAATTTGACGAGTTCGTCAAAATTTGCCGAGTTCGTCGAAATTTGCCGAGTTCGTCAAAAGTTTTGCTAAATTTTGGCCAAAAATTAGTGATAACCAAATTTCTCCCTTTTCCTTCTACGGGGCTTATTTAACGAGATATTTGCATTTTAAGTTTTGCTACATTTTGGCCAAAAATTAGTGATAACAAAATTTCGCCGTTTTCCTTCTACGGGGCTTATTTAACGAGATATTTGCATTTTAAGTTTTGCTAAATTTTGGCCAAAAATTAGTGATAACAAAATTTTGCCCTTTTCCTTCTACGGGGCTTATTTAACGAGATATTTGCATTTTAAGTTAAAATTTGCCGAGTTCGTCAAAATTTGCCGAATTCGTCAAAATTTGCCGAGTTCGTCAAAATTTCGCAAATTTTGCCGAGTTCGTCAAAATTTTCGAAATTCGTCAAAATTTGCCGAGTTCGTCAAAATTTGCCGAATTCGTCAAAATTTGCCGAGTTCGTCAAAATTTGCCGAATTCGTCAAAATTTGCCGAGTTCGTCAAAAATTGCCCTTTTCCTTCTACGGGGCTTATTTAACGAGATATTTGCATTTTATGTTTTGCTAAGGAAATTTAAAATTTTGGGCAAAAATTAGTGATAGCAAAATTTCGCCCTTTTCCTTCTACGGGGCTTATTTAACGAGATATTTGCATTTTAAGTTCGTCAAAATTTTCGAAATTCGTCAAAATTTGCCGAGTTCGTCAAAATTTGCCGAATTCGTCAAAATTTGCCGAATTCGTCAAAATTTGCCGAGTTCGTCAAAATTTGCCGAGTTCGTCAAAATTTGCCGAATTCGTCAAAATTTGCCGAGTTCGTCAAAAATTGCCCTTTTCCTTCTACGGGGCTTATTTAACGAGATATTTGCATTTTATGTTTTGCAAAACAAATTTAAAATTTTGGGCAAAAATTAGTGATAGCAAAATTTCGCCCTTTTCCTTCTACGGGGCTTATTTAACGAGATATTTGCATTTTAAGTTAAAATTTGCTGAGTTCGTCAAAATTTGTCGAATTCGTCACAATTTGCTCGGCAAATTTTGACGAATTCGGCAAATTTTGACAAACTCGTCAAATTTTGACGAACTCGGCAAATTTTGACGAATTCGGAAAATTTTGACGAACTCGGCAAATTTTGACGAACTCGGCAAATTTTGACGAATTCGGCAAATTGTGACGAATTCGACAAATTTTGACGAACTCGGCAAATTTTAACTTAAAATGCAAATATCTCGTTAAATAAGCCCCGTAGAAGGAAAAGGGCGAAATTTTGCTATCACTAATTTTTGCCCAAAATTTTAAATTTCCTTAGAAAAACATAAAATGCAAATATCTCGTTAAATAAGCCCCGTAGAAGGAAAAGGGCAAAATTTTGTTATCACTAATTTTGGCCAAAATTTAGCAAAACTTAAAATGCAAATATCTCGTTAAATAAGCCCCGTAGAAGGAAAACGGCGAAATTTTGTTATCACTAATTTTTGGCCAAAATTTAGCAAAACTTAAAATGCAAATATCTCGTTAAATAAGCCCCGTAGAAGGAAAAGGGAGAAATTTGGTTATCACTAATTTTTGGCCAAAATTTAGCAAAACTTTTGACGAACTCGGCAAATTTTGACGAATTCGGCAAATTTTGAAGAATTCGGCAAATTTTGACGAATTCGGAAAATTTTGACGAACTCGTCAATTAGTGATAGCAAAATTTCGCCCTTTTCCTTCTACGGGGCTTATTTAACGAGATATTTGCATTTTAAGTTAAAATTTGCTGAGTTCGTCAAAATTTGTCGAATTCGTCACAATTTGCTCGGCAAATTTTGACGAATTCGGCAAATTTTGACAAACTCGTCAAATTTTGACGAACTCGGCAAATTTTGACGAATTCGGAAAATTTTGACGAACTCGGCAAATTTTGACGAACTCGGCAAATTTTGACGAATTCGGCAAATTGTGACGAATTCGACAAATTTTGACGAACTCGGCAAATTTTAACTTAAAATGCAAATATCTCGTTAAATAAGCCCCGTAGAAGGAAAAGGGCGAAATTTTGCTATCACTAATTTTTGCCCAAAATTTTAAATTTCCTTAGAAAAACATAAAATGCAAATATCTCGTTAAATAAGCCCCGTAGAAGGAAAAGGGCAAAATTTTGTTATCACTAATTTTTGGCCAAAATTTAGCAAAACTTAAAATGCAAATATCTCGTTAAATAAGCCCCGTAGAAGGAAAACGGCGAAATTTTGTTATCACTAATTTTTGGCCAAAATTTAGCAAAACTTAAAATGCAAATATCTCGTTAAATAAGCCCCGTAGAAGGAAAAGGGAGAAATTTGGTTATCACTAATTTTTGGCCAAAGCCAAAATTTAGCAAAACTTTTGACGAACTCGGCAAATTTTGACGAACTCGGCAAATTTTGACGAATTCGGCAAATTTTGAAGAATTCGGCAAATTTTGACGAATTCGGAAAATTTTGACGAACTCGGCAAATTTTGACGAATTCGGCAAATTGTGACGAATTCGACAAATTTTGACGAACTCGGCAAATTTTAACTTAAAATGCAAATATCTCGTTAAATAAGCCCCGTAGAAGGAAAAGGGCGAAATTTTGCTATCACTAATTTTTGCCCAAAATTTTAAATTTCCTTAGCAAAACATAAAATGCAAATATCTCGTTAAATAAGCCCCGTAGAAGGAAAAGGGCAATTTTTGACGAACTCGGCAAATTTTGACGAACTCGGCAAATTTTGACGAACTCGGCAAATTTTGACGAATTCGGCAAATTTTGACAAATTCGGCAAATTTGACGAACTCGGCAAATTTAAATAAGCCCCGTAGAAGGAAAACGGCGAAATTTTGTTATCACTAATTTTTGGCCAAAATTTAGCAAAACTTAAAATGCAAATATCTCGTTAAATAAGCCCCGTAGAAGGAAAAGGAAGAAATTTGGTTATCACTAATTTTTGGCCAAAATTTAGCAAAACTTTTGACGAATTCGACAAATTTTGACGAATTCGGCAAATTTTAACTTAAAATGCAAATATCTCGTTAAATAAGCCCCGTAGGAGGAAAAGGGCGAAATTTTGCTATCACTAATTTTTGGCCAAAATTTTAAATTTCCTTAGCAAAACTTAAAATGCAAATATCTCGTTAAATAAACCCCGTAGAAGGAAAAGGGCAAATTTTGACGAATTCGGCAAATTTTGACGAACTCGGCAAATTTTGACGAACTCGGCAAATTTTGACGAATTCGGAAAATTTTGACGAATTCGGAAAATCGTCAAAATTTTCCGAGTTCGTCAAAATTTGCGGAGTTCGTCAAAATTGCCGAATTCGTCAAAATTTGCCGAGTTCGTCAAAATTTGCCGAATTCGTCAAAATTTGCCGAGTTCGTCAAAATTTGCCGAATTCGTCAAAATTTGCCCTTTTCCTTCTACGGGGTTTATTTAACGAGATATTTGCATTTTAAGTTTTGCTAAGGAAATTTAAAATTTTGGCCAAAAATTAGTGATAGCAAAATTCGCCCTTTTCCTTCTACGGGGCTTATTTAACGAGATATTTGCATTTTAAGTTAAAATTTGCCGAGTTCGTCAAAATTTGTCGAATTCGTCACAATTTGCCGAATTCGTCAAAATTTGCCGAGTTCGTCAAAATTTGCCGAGTTCGTCAAAATTTTCCGAATTCGTCAAAATTTGCCGAATTCTTCAAAATTTGCAAATTTTGACGAATTCGGCAAAATGTGACGAATTCGACAAATTTTGACGAACTCGGCAAATTTTAACTTAAAATGCAAATATCTCGTTAAATAAGCCCCGTAGAAGGAAAAGGGCGAAATTTTGCTATCACTAATTTTTGGCCAAAATTTTAAATTTCCTTAGCAAAACTTAAAATGCAAATATCTCGTTAAATAAACCCCGTAGAAGGAAAAGGGCAAATTTTGACGAATTCGGCAAATTTTGACGAACTCGGAAAATTTTGACGAATTCGGAAAATCGTCAAAATTTTCCGAGTTCGTCAAAATTTGCCGAGTTCGTCAAAATTTGCCGAATTCGTCAAAATTTGCCGAATTCGTCAAATTTGCCGAGTTCGTCAAAATTTGCCGAGTTCGTCAAATTTGCCGAGTTCGTCAAAATTTGCCGAATTCGTCAAAATTTGCCGAGTTCGTCAAAATTTGCCGAATTCGTCAAAATTTGCCGAGTTCGTCAAAATTTGCCGAATTCGTCAAAATTTGCCCTTTTCCTTCTACGGGGTTTATTTAACGAGATATTTGCATTTTAAGTTTTGCTAAGGAAATTTAAAATTTTGGCCAAAAATTAGTGATAGCAAAATTTCGCCCTTTTCCTTCTACGGGGCTTATTTAACGAGATATTTGCATTTTAAGTTAAAATTTGCCGAGTTCGTCAAAATTTGTCGAATTCGTCACAATTTGCCGAATTCGTCAAAATTTGCCGAGTTCGTCAAAATTTGCCGAATTCGTCAAAATTTGCCGAATTCGTCAAAATTTGGCCGAGTTCGTCAAAATTTTCCGAATTCGTCAAAATTTGCCGAATTCGTCAAAATTTTCCGAATTCGTCAAAATTTGCCGAATTCGTCAAAATTTGCCGAGTTCGTCAAAATTTGCCGAATTCGTCAAAATTTGCCGAGTTCGTAAAAATTTGCCGAATTCGTCAAAATTTGCCGAGTTCGTCAAAATTTGCCGAGTTCGTCAAAATTTGACGAGTTCGTCAAAATTTGCCGAGTTCGTCAAAATTTGCAGAGTTCGTCGAAATTTGCCGAGTTCGTCAAAATTTGCCGAGTTCGTCAAAAGTTTTGCTAAATTTTTGGCCAAAAATTAGTGATAACCAAATTTCTCCTTTTCCTTCTACGGGGCTTATTTAACGAGATATTTGCATTTTAAGTTTTGCTAAATTTTGGCCAAAAATTAGTGATAACAAAATTTCGCCGTTTTCCTTCTACGGGGCTTATTTACGAGATATTTGCATTTTAAGTTTTGCTAAATTTTGGCCAAAAATTAGTGACGAGTTTGTCAAAATTTGCCGAATTCGTCAAAATTTGCCGAGTTCGTCAAAATTTGCCGAGTTCGTCAAAAGTTTTGCTAAATTTTGGCCAAAAATTAGTGATAGCAAAATTTCGCCCTTCTCCTTCGTCAAAATTTGCCGAATTCGTCAAAATTTGCCGAATTCGTCAAAATTTGCCGAGTTCGTCAAAATTTGTCAAAATTTGACGAGTTCGTCAAATTTGCCGAATTCGGAAATTCGCAACTCGCAAATTTTGACGAACTCGGCAAATTTTGACGAACTCGGCAAATTTTGACGAACTCGGCAAATTTTGACGAATTCGGCAAATTTTGACGAACTCGGCAAATTTTGAAGAATTCGGCAAATTTTGACGAATTCGGAAAATTTTGACGAACTCGGCAAATTTTGACGAACTCGGCAAATTTGCGAGTTGCGAATTTCCGAATTCGGCAAATTTCGACGAACTCTGCAAATTTTGACGAACTCGGCAAATTTTGACGAACTCGTCAAATTTTGACGAACTCGGCAAATTTTGACGAACTCGGCAAATTTTGACGAACTCGGCAAATTTTGACGAATTTGGCAAATTTTGACGAACTCGGCAAATTTTGACGAATTCGTCAAAATTTGACGAGTTCGTCAAAATTTGCCGAGTTCGTCAAAATTTGTCAAAATTTGACGAGTTCGTCAAAATTTGCCGAATTCGGAAATTCGCAACTCGCAAATTTTGACGAACTCGGCAAATTTTGACGAACTCGGCAAATTTTGACGAACTCGGCAAATTTTGACGAATTCGGCAAATTTTGACGAACTCGGCAAATTTTGAAGAATTCGGCAAATTTTGACGAATTCGGAAAATTTTGACGAACTCGGCAAATTTTGACGAACTCGGCAAATTTTGACGAATTCGGCAAATTGTGACGAATTCGACAAATTTTGACGAACTCGGCAAATTTTAACTTAAAATGCAAATATCTCGTTAAATAAGCCCCCGTAGAAGGAAAAGGGCGAAATTTTGCTATCACTAATTTTTGGCCAAAATTTTAAATTTCCTTAGCAAAACTTAAAAATGCAAATATCTCGTTGTATAAACCCCGTAGAAAGGAAAAGGGAAATTTGGTTATAACTAATTTTTGGCCAAAATTTAGCAAAAACTTTTGACGAACTCGGCAAATTTCGACGAACTCGGCAAATTTTGACGAACTCGGCAAATTTTGACGAATTGGGAAAATTTTGACGAACTCGGCAAATTTTGACGAATTCGGCAAATTTTGACGAACTCGGCAAATTTTGACGAACTCGGCAAATTTTGACGAACTCGGCAAATTTTGACGAACTCGGCAAATTTTGACGAATTCGGCAAATTTTGACGAATTCGGCAAATTTTGACGAATTCGGCAAATTTTGACGAATTCGAAAAATTTTGACGAATTCGAAAAATTTTGACGAACTCGGAAAATTTTGACGAATTCGGAAAATCGTCAAAATTTGCCGAGTTCGTCAAAATTTGCCGAGTTCGTCAAAATTTGCCGAGTTCGTCAAAATTTGCCGAATTCGTCAAAAATTTGCCGAGTTCGTCAAAATTTTCCCAATTCGTCAAAATTTGCCGAGTTCGTCGAAATTTGCCGAATTCGTCAAAATTTGCCGAATTCGTCAAAATTTGCCGAGTTCGTCAAAATTTGCCGAGTTCGTCAAAATTTGCCGAGTTCGTCAAAATTTGCCGAGTTCGTCAAAATTTGCCGAGTTCGTCAAAATTTGCCGAGTTCGTCGAAATTTGCCGAGTTCGTCAAAAGTTTTGCTAAATTTTGGCCAAAAATTAGTGATAACAAAATTTCGCCCTTTTCCTTCTACGGGGGCTTATTTACGAGATATTTGCATTTTAAGTTAAAATTTGCCGAGTTCGTCAAAATTTGTCGAATTCGTCACAATTTGCCGAATTCGTCAAAATTTGCCGAATTCGTCAAAATTTTCCGAAATCGTCAAAATTTGCCGAATTCGTCAAAATTTGCCGAGTTCGTCAAAATTTTCCGAAATCGTCAAAATTTGCCGAATTCGTCAAAATTTGCCGAGTTCGTCAAAAGTTTTGCTAAATTTTGGCCAAAAATTAGTGATAACCAAATTTCTTCCTTTTCCTTCTACGGGGCTTATTTAACGAGATATTTGCATTTTAAGTTTTGCTAAATTTTGGCCAAAAATTAGTGATAACAAAATTTCGCCGTTTTCCTTCTACGGGGCTTATTTAAATTTGCCGAGTTCGTCAAAATTTGCCGAATTCAAAAATTTGCCGAGTTCGTCAAAATTTGCCGAATTCGTCAAAATTTGCCGAATTTGTCAAAATTTGCCGAATTCGTCAAAATTTGCCGAGTTCGTCAAAATTTGCCGAGTTCGTCAAAATTTGCCGAGTTCGTCAAAAATTGCCCTTTTCCTTCTACGGGGCTTATTTAACGAGATATTTGCATTTTATGTTTTGCTAAGGAAATTTAAAATTTTGGGCAAAAATTAGTGATAGCAAAATTTCGCCCTTTTCCTTCTACGGGGCTTATTTAACGAGATATTTGCATTTTAAGTTAAAATTTGCCGAGTTCGTCAAAATTTGTCGAATTCGTCACAATTTCCCGAATTCGTCAAAATTTGCCGAGTTCGTCAAAATTTGCCGAGTTCGTCAAAATTTTCCGAATTCGTCAAAATTTGCCGAATTCTTCAAAAATTTGCCGAATTCGTCAAAATTTGCCGAGTTCGTCAAAAGTTTTGCTAAATTTTGGCCAAAAATTAGTGATAACCAAATTTCTCCCTTTTCCTTCTACGGGGCTTATTTAACGAGATATTTGCATTTTAAGTTTTGCTAAATTTTGGCCAAAAATTAGTGATAACAAAATTCGCCGTTTTCCTTCTACGGGGCTTATTTAACGAGATATTTGCATTTTAAGTTTTGCTAAATTTTGGCCAAAAATTAGTTATAACAAAATTTTGCCCTTTTCCTTCTACGGGGCTTATTTAACGAGATATTTGCATTTTATGTTTTTCTAAGGAAATTTAAAATTTTGGGCAAAAATTAGTGATAGCAAAATTTCGCCCTTTTCCTTCTACGGGGCTTATTTAACGAGATATTTGCATTTTAAGTTTTGCTAAATTTTGGCCAAAAATTAGTGATAAAAAAATTTCGCCCTTTTCCTTCTACGGGGTTTATTCAACGAGATATTTGCATTTTAAGTTTTGCTAAGGAAATTTAAAATTTTGGCCAAAAATTAGTGATAGCAAAATTTCGCCCTTTTCCTTCTACGGGGCTTATTTAACGAGATATTTGCATTTTAAGTTAAAATTTGCCGAGTTCGTCAAAATTTGTCGAATTCGTCACAATTTGCCGAATTCGTCAAAATTTGCCGAGTTCGTCAAAATTTGCCGAGTTCGTCAAAATTTTCCGAATTCGTCAAAATTTGCCGAATTCGTCAAAATTTGCCGAGTTCGTTAAAATTTGCCGAATTCGTCAAAATTTGCCGAGTTCGTCAAAATTTGCCGAGTTCGTCAAAATTTGACGAGTTTGTCAAAATTTGCCGAATTCGTCAAAATTTGCCGAGCAAATTGTGACGAATTCGACAAATTTTGACGAACTCGGCAAATTTTAACTTAAAATGCAAATATCTCGTTAAATAAGCCCCGTAGAAGGAAAAGGGCAATTTTTGACGAACTCGGCAAATTTTGACGAATTCGGCAAATTTTGACGAACTCGGCAAATTTTGACGAATTCGGCAAATTTTGACGAACTCGGCAAATTTTGACGAATTTCGAAAATTTTGACGAACTCGGCAAAATTTGCGAAATTTTGACGAACTCGGCAAATTTTGACGAATTCGGCAAATTTTGACGAACTCAGCAAATTTTAACTTAAAATGCAAATATCTCGTTAAATAAGCCCGTAGAAGGAAAAGGGCAAAATTTTGTTATCACTAATTTTTGGCCAAAATTTAGCAAAACTTAAAATGCAAATATCTCGTTAAATAAGCCCCGTAGAAGGAAAACGGCGAAATTTTGTTATCACTAATTTTTGGCCAAAATGTAGCAAAACTTAAAATGCAAATATCTCGTTAAATAAGCCCCGTAGAAGGAAAAGGGAGAAATTTGGTTATCACTAATTTTTGGCCAAAACTTAGCAAAACTTTTGACGAACTCGGCAAATTTCGACGAACTAGGCAAATTTTGACGAACTCGTCAAATTTTGACGAACTCGGCAAATTTTGACGAACTCGGCAAATTTTGACGAATTCGGCAAATTTTGACGAATTCGGAAATTTCGACGAACTCGGCAAATTTTGACGAATTCGGCAAATTTTGACGAACTCGGCAAATTTTGACGAATTCGGCAAATTTTGACGAATTCGGCAAATTTTGACGAACTCGGCAAATTTTGACGAACTCGGCAAATTTTGACGAACTCGGCAAATTTTGACGAACTCGGCAAATTTTGACGAACTCGGCAAATTTTGACGAACTCGGCAAATTTTGACGAATTCGGAAAATTTTGACGAACTCGGAAAATTTTGACGAATTCGGAAAATCGTCAAAATTTGCCGAATTTTCCGAATTCGTCAAAATTTGCCGAGTTCGTCAAAATTTGCCGAGTTCGTCAAAATTTGCCGAATTCGTCAAAATTTGCCCTTTTCCTTCTACGGGGTTTATTTAACGAGATATTTGCATTTTAAGTTTTGCTAAGGAAATTTAAAATTTTGGCCAAAAATTAGTGATAGCAAAATTTCGCCCTTTTCCTTCTACGGGTCTTATTTAACGAGATATTGGCATTTTATGTTAAAATTTGCCGAGTTCGTCAAAATTTGTCGAATTCGTCACAATTTGCCGAATTCGTCAAAATTTGCCGAATTCGTCAAAATTTGCCGAGTTCGTCAAAATTTGCCGAATTCGTCAAAATTTTCCGAAATCGTCAAAATTTGCCGAGTTCGTCAAAATTTTCCGAAATCGTCAAAATTTGCCAAATTCGTCAAAATTTGCCGAGTTCGTCAAAAGTTTTGCTAAATTTTGGCCAAAAATTAGTGATAACCAAATTTCTTCCTTTACCTTCTACGGGGCTTATTTAACGAGATATTTGCATTTTAAGTTTTGCTAAATTTTGGCCAAAAATTAGTGATAACAAAATTTCGCCGTTTTCCTTCTACGGGGCTTATTTAACGAGATATTTGCATTTTAAGTTTTGCTAAATTTTGGCCAAAAATTAGTGATAAAAAAATTTCGCCCTTTTCCTTCTACGGGGTTTATTTAACGAGATATTTGCAATTTGCAGATATTGCAAATTTTATTTAAATTTGCCGAGTTCGTCAAAATTTGCCGAATTCGTCAAAATTTGCCGAGTTCGTCAAAATTTGCCGAATTCGTCAAAATTTGCCGAATTCGTCAAAATTTGCCGAGTTCGTCAAAATTTGCCGAGTTCGTCAAAAATTGCCCTTTTCCTTCTACGGGGCTTATTTAACGAGATATTTGCATTTTATGTTTTGCTAAGGAAATTTAAAATTTTGGGCAAAAATTAGTGATAGCAAAATTTCGCCCTTTTCCTTCTACGGGGCTATTTAACGAGATATTTGCATTTTAAGTTAAAATTTGCCGAGTTCGTCAAAATTTTTCGAATTCGTCACAATTTGCCGAATTCGTCAAAATTTGCCGAGCTCGTCAAAATTTGCCGAATTCGTCAAAATTTGCCGCGTTCGTCAAATTTGCCGAATTCGTCAAAATTTGCCGAGTTCGTCAAAAATTTGCCGAGTTCGTCAAAATTTGACGAGTTTGTCAAAATTTGCCGAATTCGTCAAAATTTGCCGAGTTCGTCAAAATTTGCCGAGTTCGTCAAAATTTGCCGAGTTCGTCAAAATTTGCCGAGTTCGTCAAAATTTGCCGAGTTCGTCAAAAGTTTTGCTAAATTTTGGCCAAAAATTAGTGATAGCAAAATTTCGCCCTTTTCCTTCGTCAAAATTTGCCGAATTCGTCAAAATTTGCCGAATTCGTCAAAATTTGCCGAGTTCGTCAAAATTTGCCGAGTTCGTCAAAATTTTCCGAATTCGTCAAAATTTGACGAGTTTGTCAAAATTTGCCGAATTCGTCAAAACTTGCGAGTTCGTCAAAATTTGCCGAGTTCGTCAAAAGTTTTGCTAAATTTTGGCCAAAAATTAGTGATAGCAAAATTTCGCCGTTTTCCTTCTACGGGCTTATTTAACGAGATATTTGCATTTTAAGTTAAAATTTGCCGAATTCGTCAAAATTTGCCGAGTTCGTCAAAATTTGCCGAGTTCGTCAAAATTTGCCGAATTCGTCAAAATTTGCCGAGTTCGTCAAAATTTGCCGAGTTCGTCAAAATTTGTCGAATTCGTCAAATTTTGCCGAGTTCTTCAAAATTTTCCGAAATCGTCAAAATTTGACGAGTTCGTCAAAATTTGCCGAATTCGTCAAAATTTGCCGAATTCGTCAAAATTTGCCGAGTTCGTCAAAAGTTTTGCTAAATTTTGGCCAAAAATTAGTGATAACAAAATTTCGCCGTTTTCCTTCTACGGGGCTTATTTAACGAGATATTTGCATTTTATGTTTTGCTAAGGAAATTTAAAATTTTGGCCAAAAATTAGTGATAACAAAATTTCGACCTTTTCCTTCTACGGGGCTTATTTAACGAGATATTTGCATTTTAAGTTAAAATTTGCCGAGTTCGTCAAAATTTGCCGAATTCGAGTTCGTCTAAATTTGCCGAATTCGTCAAAATTTGCCGAGTTCGTCAAAATTTGCCGAGTTCGTCAAAAGTTTTGCTAAATTTTGGCCAAAAATTAGTGATAACCAAATTTTCTCCCTT
This sequence comes from Eudasyphora cyanicolor, assembly GCA_963930755.1. Classification (NCBI taxonomy): domain Eukaryota; kingdom Metazoa; phylum Arthropoda; class Insecta; order Diptera; family Muscidae; genus Eudasyphora; species Eudasyphora cyanicolor. Next base: position 69,152,627 of record OZ005735.1, on the reverse strand, counting down.
TTCCTTCTACGGGGCTTATTTAACGAGATATTTGCATTTTAAGTTTTGCCAAATTTTGGCCAAAAATTAGTGATAAAAAAATTTCGCCCTTTTCCTTCTACGGGGTTTATTTAACGAGATATTTGCATTTTAAGTTTTGCTAAGGGAAATTTAAAATTTTTGGCCAAAAATTAGTGATAGCAAAATTTCGCCCTTTTCCTTCTACGGGCTTATTTAACGAGATATTTGCATTTTAAGTTAAAATTTGCCGAGTTCGTCAAAATTTGCCGAATTCGAGTTCGTCTAAATTTGCCGAATTCGTCAAAATTTGCCGAGTTCGTCAAAATTTGCCGAGTTCGTCAAAAGTTTTGCTAAATTTTGGCCAAAAATTAGTGATAACCAAATTTCTCCCTTTTCCTTCTACGGGGCTTATTTAACGAGATATTTGCATTTTAAGTTTTGCTAAATTTTGGCCAAAAATTAGTGATAAAAAAATTTCGCCCTTTTCCTTCTACGGGGTTTATTTAACGAGATATTTGCACTTTAAATTTTGCTAAGGAAATTTAAAATTTTGGCCAAAAATTAGTGATATTTGCATTTTAAGTTAAAATTTGCCGAGTTCGTCAAAATTTGTCGAATTCGTCAAAATTTGCCGAATTCGTCAAAATTTGCCGAGTTCGTCAAAATTTGCCGAATTCCTCAAAATTTGCCGAATTCGTCAAAATTTGCCGAGTTCGTCAAAAGGTTTGCTAAATTTTGGCCAAAAATTAGTGATAACAAAATTTCGCCGTTTTCCTTCTACGGGGCTTATTTAACGAGATATTTGCATTTTAAGTTTTGCTAAATTTTGGCCAAAAATTAGTGATAACAAAATTTTGCCCTTTTCCTTCTACGGGGCTTATTTAACGAGATATTTGCATTTTATGTTTTGCTAAGGAAATTTAAAATTTTGGCCAAAAATTAGTGATAACAAAATTTCGACCTTTTCCTTCAACGGGGCTTATTTAACGAGATATTTGCATTTTAAGTTTTGCTAAATTTTGGCCAAAAATTAGTGATAAAAAACTTTCGCCCTTTTCCTTCTACGGGGTTTATTTAACGAGATATTTGCATTTTAAGTTTTGCTAAGGAAATTTAAAATTTTGGCCAAAAATTAGTGATAGCAAAATTTCGCCCTTTTCCTTCTACGGGGCTTATTTAACGAGATATTTGCATTTTAAGTTAAAATTTGCCGAGTTCGTCAAAATTTGTCGAATTCGTCACAATTTGCCGAATTCGTCAAAATTTGACGAGTTCGTCAAAATTTGCCGAATTCGTCAAAATTTGCCGAGTTCGTCAAAATTTTACGAATTGTCAAATTTTCCGAGTTTGTCAAAATTTGCCGAATTCGTCAAAATTTGCCGAGTTCGTCAAAATTTGCCGAGTTTGTCAAAATTTGCCGAATTCGTCAAAATTTGCCGAGTTCGTCAAAATTTGCCGAGTTCGTCAAAAGTTTTGCTAAATTTTGGCCAAAAATTAGTGATAGCAAAATTTCGCCCTTTTCCTTCTACGGGGCTTATTTAACGAGATATTTGCATTTTAAGTTAAAATTTGCCGAGTTCGTCAAAATTTGTCGAATTCGTCAAAATTTGCCGAATTCGTCAAAATTTGCCGAGTTCTTCAAAATTTGGCGAGAATTCGGAAAATTTTGACGAATTCGGAAAAATTTGCCGAATTCGTCAAAATTTGCCGAATTCGTCAAAATTTGCCGAATTCGTCAAAATTTGCCGAGTTCGTCAAAATTTTCCGAATTCGTCACAATTTTCCGAATTCGTCAAAATTTGCCGAATTCGTCAAAATTTTCCGAATTCGTCAAAATTTGTCGAATTCGTCAAAATTTGTCGAATTTGTCAAAATTTGCCGAGTTCGTCAAAATTTGCCGAGTTCGTCAAAATTTGCCGAGTTCGTCAAAATTTGCCGAGTTCGTCAAAATATGCCGAGTTCGTCAAAATTTTCCGAATTCGTCAAAATTTGCCGAGTTCGTCAAAATTTGCCGAGTTCGTCAAAATTTGCCGAATTCGTCAAAATTTGCCGAGTTCGTCAAAATTTGCCGAGTTCGTCAAAATTTGCCGAGTTCGTCAAAATTTGCCGAGTTCGTCAAAAGTTTTGCTAAATTTTGGCCAAAAAATTAGTGATAGCAAAATTTCGCCCTTTTCCTTCTACGGGGCTTATTTAACGAGATATTTGCATTTTAAGTTAAAATTTGCCGAGTTCGTCAAAATTTGTCGAATTCGTCACAATTTGCCGAATTCGTCAAAATTTGCCGAGTTCGTCAAAATTTGCCGAGTTCGTCAAAATTTTCCGAATTCGTCAAAATTTGCCGAATTCTTCAAAATTTGCCGAATTCGTTAAAATTTGCCGAGTTCGTCAAAATTTGCCGAGTTCGTCAAAATTTGCCGAGTTCGTCAAAATTTGCCGAATTCGTCAAAATTTTCCGAATTCGGCAAATTTTGACGAACTCGTCAAATTTTGACAAATTTTGACGAATTGGGCAAATTTTGACGAACTCGGCAAATTTTGACGAATTCGGCAAATTTTGACGAACTCGGCAAATTTTGACGAACTCGGCAAATTTTGACGAATTCGGCAAATTTTAACTTAAAATGCAAATATCTCGTTAAATAAGCCCCGTAGAAGGAAAACGGCGAAATTTTGCTATCACTAATTTTTGGCCAAAATTTAGCAAAACTTTTGACGAACTCGTCAAATTTTGACGAACTCGGCAAATTTTGACGAACTCGGCAAATTTTGACGAATTCGGCAAATTTTGACAAACTCGTCAAATTTTGACGAATTCGGAAAATTTTGACGAACTCGGCAAATTTTGACGAATTCGGCAAATTTTGACGAAGGAAAAGGGCGAAATTTTGCTATCTTAAACTACATACATAATATAACAGAAAATTCAATAAATTTGGAAAATACGATTACCTCGCCCGATTAGAGTAGCCGCAACACATTAGACAGGAAATGAGGCAAGGCCAACATCAATAAAAATTAAAGGCAAAGCAGGAATAACTCTGCGGACCTCGACAGACGGACCGAGGGTGCAATCGATCAGATTCGTGACGTGGAATTTTATTTGAAGTATGTATATGTGTGTGGTAAAAGAATTAATTTAGATTGAAAAGATTTAATTGTAGTAAATGAAGACTTATCTGTATTCCGACGTTTCGCCACAAGTCCTCTGGATCCGTCCTGTCGGCTTCCGGGGGCTCACATAGTCCATAAGGGGTTATGGTTCCTGGGTCCAAGCATCACTTTGGTAATTGACATGAACTATTTTGCAACAAAAGTTAACAGCTTGTAACTTTAATACCAATGCATACAAATACTAGAAATTTTGGACAATGTAATGCGTTTAATACTTTTTGTACCTAGAGCCCAGAGAAAAGTGGGCGTTATTGACACGCCCCCTTTCGGTAACTCCCACACAATTGGCCTATTTTGCCCCAAAAGTTTAATTTCTTATAACTTTAATATTAGTTCATACAAATTACTTACAGTGTAATGCTTTTATATTACCTAGAGTCCAGCGAAAATAACTTTAATAACAGTACATACTTTAAAGTTATTAAATGCAATTTAAATTGATAATAATTTAATAAAACAAAAAATATAAGTACAGTTACGAATATTCATTTGGGACAGATTGTTGTTTCCTTTAATGTTAGTAGTACTATAAGTTTTGTTATTTGTAGAAAACATAGATTGTCCAGGTCACCAAGGCGTTGTGAAACATCTCCAATAATTTTTTCGTTTATGATGATTTCGGGCCATTTTTTGCAGCGAGTTATTCTGGCCACATAAATGAATTGTCTACTCGTCAGACTTGATAAAGGCCATTAGTTTGTGCCTTACACATATAGGGGTTTAATTCTTCAGATTGCTCAAGTACATCTTTTGGTAGCATTGCAAATTAATTAATAACATTTTGTTGAGGGTGTTTCTACTATTGCTGTTGTTGCTGCCTTTGTTGTTGCACTTGCATTTCTTGAGCTTGTGGTTGCAACTGAAGTTGTCAGTTGTCCTATCTGTTGGAAGATTTTCCGGCAAAGACGTTACTAATGAATTTGTGTGGAAGGTCCACGTATTCTACATACACAGAACCCTTTAGAGTTTAAATCCATTCTGATTCCCAACTCAAATTTTTTGCTGGGAAACTGTCTAAAAATATTATGGATTTCACTTAAAGTTCGTAATATTTTGCTGTTGTTTTACAACGATGTTGGTGAGGCTGCTGCTATTAATGTTGT